>OY855907.1:4501318-4886318 GCA_963693305.1 Meandrina meandrites
ACATGCTTTCCTCCCGTTGCAACGTCAAGATAATTTGGTTAGCTGTTACAATTCATGATAAGCATAAAAAAATATAAGACAATATGACAATGTGAACTGAGAAAAGAAATTATGAAATGAAATAAAGGATAGCAGTTTCCTGATCCAGACCTGAAAAAGATCTCTAACAAAACAAGAAAGAAACAAAGAAGAAGGAAAAAAAAAAACGCATGTACGCAAACACGGTTTCGAACCTGAATTGACACACTGATTTGGAAGGCAAGAGGCATATAACCACAATATAATACATAGACCTACATGATCATACCTAGTGATACATGATCTTACAGAGTCTTACATGACTATTATTATTATACTGTCATACATAGCGCTACATAATCCTACAGATTGATACATGACCATACATACGGTAGGCATTCAATTGCCGTATAGCCCTACATGGTCTAATTACATAGCAGAATAGTCATACATGGTCATAAATTGTTATACATGAACCTACATAACTTACAGACTCGTACATGACTATTATTAAATTAGAGTTCCAGATTTTACCCTATGTCCGCCCTACACAGTCTTACATGTAGCCATATACCTTGCCTTTCATAAAAAACCCTACGTAGCCATTCATGATCATACTTTACCATACAAAACAGTCTCGCGGGTAACCACGGGGGACACGGTCATCTTCCTGTCTAATAACGTGATTAAAAACTAACAAGTTAGTATACTTAACAATTATTCCACAAGCGCGCATACCATTGGATAAGAGATGGCCGGCTGTAACCATCTCATATTCAACAAGCGCGTGTAGAATAATTGTTTTACCAAAACAATCACTAAATATAGAGAGATATAGAGTAATTGACCTGTAACTCGAAGGTCGTGGGTTTGAATCCCACCAAAGCCACTGACCTTTTTTTTCAGTGGTCGGGATTTATAGAGTATTTAGTTCAGAATCATCCCCAGGCACAAAAATGAGTGAATCAACTCGTGCGCTGTTCCCATCATGGCTCTGTGGCTCAGATGGTAGAGCAGTGTACCTGTAACCCGAACCTAAGCCACTGATGTTTTTCCAGTGGTCAGTATTTGCAGAGTATTTTAGTTTAGAATCGTCCCCAGGCACAAAAATGAGTGAATCAATTGGGAATCACTCACACGCTTTTCCCATCATGGCTCTGTGGCTCAGATGGTAGAGCAGTGTACCTGTAACCCGAACCTAAGCCACTGATGTTTTTCCAGTGGTCAGTATTTACAGTGTATTTTAGTTTAGAATCGTCCCCAGGCACAAAAATGAGTGAATCAATTGGGAATCACTCACACGCTTTTCCCATCATGGCTCTGTGGCTCAGATGGTAGAGCAGTGTACCTGTAACCCGAACCTAAGCCACTGATGTTTTTCCAGTGGTCAGTATTTACAGTGTATTTTAGTTTAGAATCGTCCCCAGGCACAAAAATGAGTGAATCGACTGGGAATCACTCACACGCTTTTCCCATCATGGCTCTGTGGCTCAGATGGTAGAGCAGTGAACCTGTCACCAGAAGGTCGTGGGTTCGAATCCCAACTCTTTCTCTTACACTAGGAAGTACAACCCGTTCTCGAAAACCCTAGATCAAATAGAAAGACGATGTGTAATCCCCGCTTGAATACAGGCAGTCCTCTGGGGGTTAGAGCCCAGGTAGTCCCACTGGGAGTTAGAGTCAGGGGGTTATCTAGAACAAGTACTGCCCGCTGGAAGAAGAACCACCGAATCGTGGCTCTCAGATCACATGTTATCTGAGTTGACTCGTATGGTACTTATGATACCTACGTGCAATGCCAAATAGGATGGGTTTCCAATACAAGCACATCATGACCAGGCCCCGTCTTCCCTAACCGTATTACCACCAACCGGTCCTCGGGAGCGTGCAAGTAGACAAGCACCAAGTGGAACGCGCGAAACACTCCACCCAGCTTGGGATTACGTTAATGTCGCCAGCTCCGATTTCAGGCTAATAGTTGTATTAGTTTGCCGTTTTTGTTGTTGATCTAGGAGTTTTACGGGAAACGAATTGTTACCTGGGCACCAGGATTTATCCACGCAGTAGGATTGATGTCAGGATAAATCAGTTCTGCATCTGACGCAGGAAGGACTTGACTCTTTCAGAATGCCACGCCACTAGAAGGATTTCTATTTCAAGCCTTCTGTTCCTTGCAAAGAAAAACATGAAGTATGAGAATTAAACTTTTGTCTTAGGTCAAGCATGGCCTGTCGCTATTATTCTTCCATAAAGAGTAGAAAATTATAGGATAAAATACAAGGTAACGTGCGCAACTTCATCTAACGGGATAAAGTTACAGTCTTCGCAGCATCGAATTCACTAAAGCCATTGCCGATTGTATATATATTGACCTCTAACTGGGAAAAGATTGGGTTTTTGCTGGTGCTTTGAATTACGAGCCCTAGTTACTATTCTGAGATTAACTTAAATGAGTTGTTGTTTAGACACGTAAAAATTGTTCAGAAATAGTCTTGTTCTAAAATCTCAAGATAAAATGTAATCTATTTGGTGATCATATAAGACAAGAATTCCAAACTCTTACTTACCTCTATAAGGCGCGTATTTTCCATTGCCTTTCCTGTCTTATTTGTGGCCACATACTTGAACTTGGAGACTTTATCCAAAGATCTTCTGCAAAAAATAAGAGAAATTATTTTCAATTGTCCACCAATGTTTGTCGATCATCGCTTACAGGAAAGGTATACAGTTCGGTAGCTAAAATAACGAGCCCTAGTTACTATTTTGAGATTAACTTTACTGAGTTGATTTGTTTAGACACGTAAAAATTGTTCAGAAATAGTCCCGTTCTAAAATCTCAAAATAAAATGCAATCTATTTGGTGATTATAAGGTAAAGTCTGCATACGAGCCTAGTGGCCCATCAGGCCGGAGCTTATCCCGGTTTCCGTAGCATGAAGCGACTAGGATTATTTCTATCCCCCCCTGGATGGGATGCTAGTCCATCGCAGGGCTACCCCCAGCAGTAAATTCGCCGGTACCCATTTATACACCTGGGTGGAGAGAGGCACTATGAGAGTAAAGTATCTTGCCCAATAACACAATGCAGTGCCCCGACCAGGGCTCGAACGCGGACTGCCCGATCCGGAGTCCAGCCCACTAACCATTAGGCCACCGCGCCTGCCATTATTTGGTGATTATATAAGACAAGAATTCCAAACTCTTACTTAATACCTCTATAAGGCGGGTATTTTCCATTGCCTTTCCTGTCTTATTCGTGGCCACATACTTGAACGTGGCGACTTCATCCAAAGATCTGCTGAAAAAAATAAGAGAAATTATTGTCAATTTTCCACCAATGCTTGTCGGTCACCACTTACAGGAAAGCTGCAGTTCGGTAGCTGAAATGCTGACAATTCTGAGAACCACACAAATAAATTACGCCGAAGGGACCTTCCCCTGCCTGCTAAGCAAGCTGTTAATTTCATGGTAAGGTAAAGACTTTCAAGAAGCTTGTTCGTTAGAGGGAAGTCCTTCCTTATTATCCAAGCAAAACTCGCTGTATTCTTTAAAAACGGATTCGTTTAGCGGAAGTTGACAGATGATCGGTAAACATAACGCGCGAAACACTTCACCCAGTTTGTGATTACATAAATGTCGCTAGCTCCAATTACAAACTTAAAATTTTATTGGCATGCTTTGGTATTGATCTCGGATTTTTACGATAAACAAGTTGTTACCTGAGCAGCACGAATTATCCACGCAATAGGATTGATGTCAGGATAAATCAGTTCTGCATCTGACGCAGGAAGAACTTGGCTCTTTCAGAATGCCACGCCACTAGAAGGATTTCTATTTCAACCTTTCTGTTTTCCAACTCCACGATTTATGGCTTCCTTATTGTGAATCTTTCAGGTATGGTAAGGTACCAAGCAAGACACATGTAATGAAGTGTACTGCAACCAGATTTTCTTTAAAGCTCTGATGTAAAGAAAATAATCGGCATTTAAATTAGTAAATCGCAAAGGAAAACGTGCGTTACACCTTTTTTTATAAGAATACATTTTATAAGAATATCGAGGCTCAGATTTGCGAAATTTTAAGAATAAACCCGAGGCTCAGATTTTGAAAGGAATATAATTTTGTGTGTTGAAAATATGTAAATACAATACAATAAAATTCTTCCTTTCTCTAAACAGCAATAAAACGATATAAAACTGCACTAGCCAAATGTTCGATGCTAATGACAGTTCGATAAACGGTTCATGTAATACATATGTATGGTTTTCAGATGGTATACAGATCTAGACACCAAACACTTTAATTGATACCCCAATACATTCTAAAACGGAGATGTCATAAGCTATAATCTAAGAACATTCACAAGAATATTTTCAACCTAAAATCGGCAGAAAAATAAGAATGTTCAGCCTGGGCCGGAAAAACAATGTTTTTATAAAAAAAGAGTGTATCAGCATTTAAATTTTGGCTCAGGTCTTGCCGTGGCTTTCCACAGTTATTCTTTAATAAAAGGTAGAATACTACAGGAACAATACAAGGCAAAGTGTGCGAATATCATCTACCGGGATAAAGTAATAGTCTTCCATCGAATTCAGCAAAGATTTTTTCGAATATCAAATAATTGCCGATTGAGTATTGATCTCTAACTGAGAAAATGATCGGGGTTTTGCTGGTGTTTTGAATTACAAAATAATATTTAACCTGTTTGGTGATTATATAAAACGAGTTCTAAACTCTTACTTACTTCTAAAAGGCAGCCATTGCCTTTCCTGTCTGATTTGTGGCCACATACTTGAACTTGGTGACTTTATCCAAAGATCTTCTGAAAACAAACAAGAAGAGAAATGTCAATTATCCACCAACGTTTGTTGGCCATCACTCACAGGAACTCACAGGAAAGGTACAGTTCAGTAGCTGAAGTGCCGACAATTCTGAGAACCACACAAATAAATTACGCCGTTACGAACGTTCCCTCCCTCACCTGCCAAGCAAGGTGTCAGTTTCATTACAAGGAAAAAAACTTTTAAGAACGTTCGTGAAAACGGAGTCCTTGCTTAATTTTATACAAACAAAACTCGCTGTATTCTTTAAAAGCGGAGTAATTTACCTGCAGTTGACGGAAGATCGGTAAACGTAACGCGAAGCGGATGTAACTTCGTTCAAAAGTTTCAAGTTGGAGCAAACTTAAAGACGGTTGCGAAATTTGAAATTGCAAGTCGGCTAAGGTGCGCATGGATGAATAAAATCGCGTCATTAATTTTAAATTATATTTAAACGCGCAAATTTTCCACGTGCAGGAATGCATTAATAATACGCTACTACAAAATGCCCACATTAGTGCATGTCTCGATTTTAGTTATTTGCATAACAGTGTAAAATGCTATTTCAAGTGCGGTTACATGAAGCGAATCTTTATTCACTCGGCGGCTTTGGTTTCTTTTATATAACGGCATGCAATTTTCTTCTCTTTTTTTGCCTCGAATTGCAATTTGAGTGATTTAGACTTTCGTATCAGTATGGGGAGCCTGTGTCACGTCTTGATGTCACGGACGATGTCACGCCATTCTATCTTGAGGCGTTGCGTGAGGCCTAAGCACTAGTTCCAGATTCCTTGCCAAAATCACGGACAACATGGCGAACGAGTTTGAGCTTTAGCGCGAAAGTTTATGTTTTGGTTTGCCGAACCTTTGTAATGTCGTTTCCATCGCCGTCGTTTTCTCATCTGAGTCAAGTCGATTATCAAAATGTTTATGAGCCGGCCGAGGATACATTTCTAATGATGGATGCTTTAGAAAAGGATGCCGAGTTTTTGAAACGAAGAAGGTAGCTGCACTGTGGTCTCAGCTGGCCCTTGTTGTTGTGTGCAATTAACTCGATCTCTAACTGAAACATTGTGGATACTATAACCTTATTAAGCTTGGAACAGTTCATTTTCTACACAGGCCACTTTTATGCGTGGAAGTAGGCAGTGGATCTGGTGCTCTGATAACTTTTTTGGCTTCCATCGTGGGACCATTTACCTACTACATGTGAGTCATTGTCTCCCTTTCTATGTTTTTTTGTCTTGTTTAATTTCTTCTCGTCTTTATCAAAGCCATGCATAAAGGGCAGGTGTACAGCCGTTAAAAAATGTCAATCAGGCAGATCCAGAGCTGTTGAAAAGCAGCAGGAGAAGGGGGGAAGTGAAGATAGACCCTGGTTAAGAGGTGGGGGCTGGGGGTGGGAGGTGGGCAGAGTGAAGCAGACCCATTTTGGTTTGATAAGAAGAAGGGAGCGGGGTGGGGGGGGGGGGGGGGAAGGAAGGGCTGATCTGTCCCCTAGTTCTACTAATGATGTTACTATTTCAGATGCGACTTATATTCTTATAGTTTTTCACTTTTGCATGTGTTTTTGTCTTTTGCATAGTCATTGACAAGGCTACATTTTCAGGGCCCACGCAGCAAGATTTTGAGTGGGGGGGGGGCTCAAGCGGTAGCCAGAGTTTTTTTTTGGGGGGGGGGGGGGGCGCGAAGGCATGCTACCCTGGGAAAATTAGGGTTTTAGTTACTTTCAGATATCAGAAGGTGGATTTAAAATGAACAAACAGTGTGTTAAAGCGCAATGTTTTTATAACTTGTAACAGCAACGGACCGCAACAACAATGGTGCTAACGTACCAGGATCTAAAAGAGATTGTTGCAATTTATTTGCGTTGGACTTCGAGCTGGCATTATTTAGATTTGCTACACCACGCAGATGAGACCCAAAAAGGACCGAATGGCTGTCCGCGATTGTAACCCTACTTTATTGTTCTGGTCATGATGGTGTCTTGCAGAGTTACTTTTTCAAATAGTACTTATCGGCCTTGCTATATTATTCTAATGCTTTTACAGTATAAGCATACTAAACATTTAGAACCAGACCCATAGATTTACTATCAAATCCTGCTTGAAACAATATAATTTACTCCAAATCAGTACTACTGCCATTAGCCAGGAATGCGACGATTTTTGCTATACTTCAGCTTAACATTGTAAATGGTATTTCTCTTTCTGTTATTGCTACAATCTGCAAATTCGTTAGTGATGTCAAAAACCATTCTTCACGACCGACTGTTTATCATTGTCAAGTTACTAAATCTCTCTTGCGTCTTTGTTGGGCAAAATGTTTATTCTTCGGGCAGTAGAAACTGAATGATCATTCACCAGTTGCACTCAATACATGATTAACCAATATGGAACTCAAAAACAAAATTTATCACCAGCTTCTGGAAAGGCGTTCAAATGAAATACTTTTAGTAATTGTTCGTTCAATAATAATAATAATAATAATAATAATAATAATAATAATAATAATAATAATAATAATAATAATAATAATAATAATATTTTTTCCCTTTATTTCTTTCTTTACTTGCCTATTTTCTTAAGTTCTTATTATTTTTTCTTTTTACTGTAAAAGAGTGGGGGGGCTAAAGCCCCCCAGCCCCTCCCTCTGCGCAGGCCCTGATTTTATGTTGCTAACGCTGAAGATCTTCAGTGTAGATTTCAAAATTACACAGTGTATTGGCATATACAATCATAGTCAGCATGTTTTAACTGGTCTTCAGATGATTATTTTAGGCATAGACTTTGCATAGACTTTCAAAACCTTGGAGTACGCAGAGTAGATCATTGTAAGGCCAACCTGCTGAAGTGGAACATGTATGCATAAATTTCAGAAATTATGTGCAGCATCATGCAGACATCTAAAGAAGCATGACTCATTTCTTTGCAGTTACAGTCTTACTCTTTATACTCAGCTATACAGGTTTTTTGGAAGTTACAACAGAAGTCAATTTTACTGTCTTTGTTCCCTCAGAGCCACAGATATAAACCCTATAGCTGCCCAGTGTACATCACAGACAGCAAAACAAAATGGAGTAAATGTTTGTTGTGTTGTAACAGACCTGGTGAGTTATTTACTTTTATTATCAGAAGTATTATATAGGTAACCATCTCCACATTTCTGAAGATGCACCCACTATTTCCAAAGATTCCAAAGATGTTTCTGTGACTTCTGAGCATTCGACTCAAATGCGAAGAAAATAATAAAATAATGAAATAAAATGAAATAAAATAATTTTGATTATTTTTTGCCGAAATTGAATTGAATTTACATTTAATGGATTTTACATGTAACAGTAAGAAATCATGATTTGTCATTCAGGTGTAAGAAATTGGCCTGTCTGTGTGAGATTGATATATTGGATCTGCAGGTATGGTCAAGACTCACGCCTAATGTGTGACAGTTGGCAGGTCTAAAACTTGGTGAATAAGAGATTTATCACATGGCTGAAAAATATTTTTATAGATATAACTGGGTGTTTCAGTGGAAAAACAATTCTCTAATGTTTTTTGAACTTTTTTTACTTTTGTAAGCCAATGCAATGCACTGTAAATTTGTGTGGGATCATTCGGAGTAATACCTGGTCCAATTACATAGGAAATATTGGACCAGAACTGGAGCAATCTGGTTCATTTTAGTTACTGGCACTCTTACTACTTCAGTTGTATAATAATGAAATGTTTAACTATTCAGTCTATTTTGTAGGTCAAATGCATTATTCCACACATTTTCGGAAAAGTTGATGTTTTAATTTTCAACCCACCTTATGTTGTCACAGAGACTGACGAGGTAAGAAAAATGTTTCTTCCCATAATTTTTTGCCATTATTTTGTTAAATATGTACATTAAGTATTTATTTTGAGGATTTTCTGGTTTGTTAGGTTGGTAGTCATAACATTGAGGCATCTTGGGCCGGGGGAAAGCAAGGCAGAGAGGTGAAGATAAAATATTTTGTTATTCTGGTTGTTTCAAAAATCTTTGATCTACTACTTTAAATGAATTATGAATGTCGCCACAAACAACGCATATTGCAATGTTATACAAAATTGTTTCTCACATGTTTAACTGGGTGGTATTAAAGGAGGCCGTGTGGTCTTGTGGTTAGTGCACTGGACTTGTAATCCAGATGTCCCGAGTTCAAATCCTCCTCCCTGCCACAAAATAATTGAAGGGTTCGGTCGAAAAAGGGCCTTAGCGATTTTTGGCGAAAAATGAACATCGTCAAAACAACTTAAAATTTCGCATGCTGGTTCATTTATATGTGTAAAACACTGTTCTGTATTTATTTTTGCTGGTTTTTGCTTCGTTTTCGAGTTATAACGTATGCAAAAAAACTCGCTTTTTCCAGTCGGCGTCTGTTGAAGTTAATTCGTTTTCAATAAAACAAAAGAAACCATTGTTTTGTCAGAACAATGAAGATAGCGAAATATGCATAATCGCGCATGAATAATCAGATGAATGTTTGCTGTAATCAAAAGTCTATTCGTTCTACGTTCTTTTTGATTTATTACCCTCTTAAGTTGTACTTACCCGGTGTCAAAGCGAACAGACACGATCGTAGATTGTTGTCAAAACTATTATGTCGATTTAGACGCCAAAAATAAACGACAAAAACCAAAATTTCAAAGCCAGACTTACCGCAACGGACATGACCAGCGGCACACACACATAACAGTGTTCTAAACGAGCATTTGGCGGGCAAATTGTTGTTTTGGGATTGTTATCAAACTCTTTCTTTAAAAGATCTCTGTGGTGGTCCTGAATTCAACTCCTCCATGCTTTGTAAGTAGCCAACTGGTCAGCCTCCTACCAGTTGGGATTTTTAACAAATTTCTGTTATATTTACAATATTTGTTTCTTTATTTATTCAAGGGACACAATGTAAAGTACCCTTACCCTTTGCAAAAAAATTTTATTAAAATGTTTTATAAGCCTTGTCACAAAGTGATTTAAACGTAATGCTGTCTCACAGAGCCTTGCTCATCTACAAGACAGATTGTTTGCTAATCCAGGGATCTTTCACTGTTTGGAAGCTGCATTACAAATTGAAATAAACATTAAATATTTTGTTAAATGTGCAGGTGATGGATCGTCTGTTTCCTCTTGTTGCTGAACTGCTATCCAGCTCAGGATGTTTTTACCTTGTGACTGTGGCAGAAAATAAGCCAGGTGTGTTGAAATAAAATTTGACTAGAAATGTAATAGAAATGTATAGAATGGTGAAATCCGAGATTCGCCGAGATGCTGAGAACCTAATTTATAATCTGAGACCGTGACTTAACTATTGTTTTTCAAATCCAAGCCCGAGACACCAGGATTAAAAAATCTGAGGCCCGAGATGCAGTGATCTAGAAATCCGAGTGCAAGGCTATTGCAACGCTAGTCTAACACTCTGTAGCTCTCTGTTTTGCTGTCGTTCTTGCTGTTGTCTTATGAAGATTGACTGATTAAACTTTCGCTTAGTTTGCGAGACACACTGAGACTCAAATTTCAAAATTCAGGATTCCAAGACCAGCTTTATTTTTTGCAAGCTCAAGATTCTGAGTCCTAGTTTGTGATGCCAAGATTTTGAGACTCAACTAAAATTTGCCGAGACCGATGAATTTCAAAGAACCATTCTATACCCAACGTATACGCTATTAACCTCAGTTAGAGTGATTTTATTTAACCTGTGAAACAATATCTCTCAGTTAGTCCATAATAGTCAGCCCCCAGCCCCCATTTGTCGGTGCTAATATAGACATAACCCCCATGTACACACTCGGGTAATTGCGGTGCTGTCTCGTTGCTTGTTATCATTTTCTCATATTTTCTTCAGATGAGATCATCAGTCTGTTGGAGTCGTACGGATTGTGTGGTCAAATTATGATGTCAAGAAGGGCTGGTAGGGAAAGACTGGCCATCCTCAAGTTTACCAAAGAAAGTGAATGAATTGTTCAAGATGACAAGTAAGGCAGCTTCTATTCAGATAAACCACACCATGTTACCATTACCTTAACAATCTTTTTTAAGTCACTGTCAGACTTAACACAACTTAACACTGTTTGGTGTGAAGCAGTGTGAAGTAATAGTTTTGATGTGTAAAACAGATCGTATAGCATGCTTTTGTTTCCAGGCTCCCACGGAATTGAAAAAATTCATCTACTTCACTTTAGCCATGAAGGGGTCATGATGGATGGAAACTGTCAACACCATCAGAAAGAAGATGTATCTGTTGTTGTTCAATTTTATCCTTGGTTCAAATTTTATTTTCCTTTGTTTTGGGGTATGGTAATGTATGATAATGAGTTTAAAACAAAGGAAAATAAAATTTGAACCAAGGATAAAATTGAACCACAACACATCCAAACCCCTTTGAAAACCCCTCATCAAAGAGACCCTTGAAAGACCCACTGGAAATGACTTTAGTTTTATTAAAAGGTGAATGGGGAAATGAAAATGTGAAAACTGAAAATAGGAAATAAAAACTGCCAATGCCCGATTCCCTCTATGGCGCGCGCCTGCAGGGATTCACGGTAGTTGTATTCATCGTTGCTAAGTCTCGTGCATGGTTTGATGAATACATCTACCATGATTCCCTGCAGGCGCGCGCCATAGAGGGATTTGGGCATTGTAAATGCGAAATGTGAATTCTTTCGTTAATGTGGAACTCTGCAAAGAAGTAATCTTCTTCGGTAAAAGAAATGAGAGAAAGATCTTCGAAGTTTGTATTTTAATTCAGCCCATGCATTCAGTAATTCTTTGCCCTTCGATTCGCGTACGATCAAGAGGAAATAATCTTCGAATTCTTTCTAAAACTTCTATAGATCGTTAAAAGTATGCGCAAATCGTATCCAGACATTAATGAAAGATTTTCATCTCTCATTTCAACTGACAGTTTTATAATTTCCCATTCCCCTTTTTGGTAACATCCGTTTTAGAACCAGTTTTAAAAGGAAATAATTTCCACAATACTTGGAGACGTTTGCGTGACGTTTCACGAATAAAACTTAACACTATAAACTTCCCAAAAGATGTTTCCGTAATTCCGTGGAGAAGTTGTTTTCAAAAAGTTTCCCCATTTTTCGAGTTCTCTGGATCATTCGGTTCGAACATTCGTAAATCGCCCGACAAATTCCGACTTCTTTCTACCAATCAAAATCAACACGAGAACTTTCCGAGAGTTGTTTCGTTTGCGTGACGTCAGTACTTCCCTTAATACGTGCACATTTTTGCTGTCGTACCCCGATATTAAAGAAAGAACACGATTTGATCATTTATTTGTTATCGTAATTAATTTATTTAATGTACTTTCGTTGCCGTTTTTTAAACGAAGAGTACGTTTCCTAGCTGGATTTTTCTGCAAATCAAGTTTTTAAGAATTGCATAGGTTTTCGTGAATTTGCAAGAGATGATATCGTGAATCTCCTGGGGGATCTGTCAATTTCCCATCTGAAAATGTTTTTTAATGAAGGAGAAAATGAAAGGACTTTGACGCCTGCCAAAATACTTGTAACAAAAGAACATATGCTTCCTTACTTCGTTTAGCAAATGGAAAAATTTTGATTCATCTGGTATCAGTGTTAACAAAAAAAATGTTTACAAGAAACCGCATGTGGGATTTTTCGAACGTGACTTAATTTTAAATTAGCTTTGAGAGGGCAGCTTATTTCTTCATGCTAATTTAAAATTTCGTAGGAAATGGAAAGAAATTCTGAGTGTTCTGATTGTTTTAGGGGAAAGATAAAAAAATTAAATCTTGGGCTTAACCTTGGCGGGCGAAATCGTGTTTAACGAATTACCGGATTTAGACGGGGAAGGAAGTTTTCAATTAATGTCTTTTTTGAAGCCGTTAAAATATTGTTTACATTTGGTGTGTTGTAAATATAACTTTAATAGAACTGTGTTGCTAGTTTACATAAAATGTGTTCCCTCATCACACATTGTCAGTCTGTCATTTTTCAGTGCATGTCACGTCTCGCTAACATTTCAGACCGCAAGCAACAGTTTTCGCCATTTTGTTGTTAATTTTCGTCTTTGGTTAACCGTGCCTGTTATATTTACTGATTTTGTGGCATTTGTATAATTTTACGCGACTTGTGGTAAACGGATTCCGAAAAGTGGGCAGGAAAATCTGTCCACGTCAAATTGACGATATAATTATTTCTGTCATCCCAAAAGGTAAGTTTAGTTTTTTCTTTTTCAGTGAAAATGTAATTTTGACTTATCAAGCATTCACGCATCGGATTTACTGTTAGTAGTTTTCTTTCTTTTCATATTTTACAACCATACGTATATACATTTTTGCTAAGGGCATTTTCATATGGTTAAATAATTCACGTTTGTTGAAATGCAATAATGAAATACGAAAACTTATGCTGAAATTTTCTAACACAATGTTCAGGGCAGAAATACAAGAAAATGCGGACTGTAAGTTATGACAGTTGGAAAACAAAAAACCCGCATTTCTGGAGCGAAATATGTGGCAAGCTTTGTTTTCATGCTGTTAGTGAGTCGAGAAACGTTTCCTTCAAAGGTAAACTTCAATGAATAGAATCCAGGTGTCAAAAGGGAAAAGTTTCAAAACGCCAGCCGTTGTCACAGCAAACGCAGGCGAAACAAGAGTTGGTTCAAAATAGTTTAGTTTTGTATCGAACCGGTGCCCATTTGTAGCGGAAAATCAAAGCAGCGAAGAACATTTGGTATAAATTGTAGTTTAAATGCAGCATTGAAGGTTGAATTTTAGTCTAATTCTTGTAATTGAATATGTTTTAAAGTAATCGGTAAAACTGTTCCACACATCACCGCTTTGGCAAAGTAAACCTTTGATTCACTCAATACATTTTGTTGGTTTTAACGCACCGTGGGTCTTGCTCTATTAATTTGTTCCTATTTTATTTATCCGTTCCCTATTTCTTACTGTAAAATAAAAAGAAAAGAATAAATGAATAAGGTTAATGTTGTCTTGAGCTTTTTAACAAATCTGACGGAAAATGAGCAAAAGCTACGTAGAAAGGCGAAGATTGGGAAAAAAAGCAGACAGAAGCGACATTTGCGAATTTTTTTAGTGTTTCACTTGTGTGTGTTGTCGGTTCTACTCAACTCAACTAATTCCCGAGCCCCCGGATAATTTGCCGCTTGGGTTTTCGAGGCTAAGCTTTTCCAGGTTTATTCATCGATCAAACTGGACGTTCGAAGATAGAATTACAATTTTATCGTCGTGAAATAAATTATTAACACATTAACGCGTTACTGCATGCCACCTTTGAACATTTGAAAATCATGAAAAATTTACGCCGAGACCGCAATCCCGCAGAGAAGAATAAAAGCAAGATGCTAACATCAAACACATGTATATGTAATTTGAAAACCTCCATCGCGAATTCATCACAAGAGAATTTGGTTTAGCCAGAGATGTAGGAAAGTGATTGACATTTTCTAAGTAGCCGACTTATTCAATTCACCTTAACAGGGGCAAACATTTCCTTGTAAGCCGGAAATTTCATTTTATGCTTGTGACATTTACAATTAGGACCAATTAGTTGGTAGGTGATTTTTATCGTGAGAGACCGTGTTTTTATTTGTTTTTCGACCAAACAACGCTATGAAATTAGGAGCTTTAGGTTCATTCTAACTGCGGGTCTTATGAATGGAAATCGTCAACAAATTGAGTTCAGTGTGCAACGCCGTTTGAGAAATGGACCCGTAACCCCGCCTGTAACAAACCGTGTGAAAAACATTGCGATATGCTTACTAGACCTTGAACTGCAAAACTATCCTTCGTATTTTTGCTTATTTAGGTTGTGGATACATTTAATCTTAAGTTTAAAACGTTGAAAAAGTCATTAGCGGGTCAAAAATGCCGGTACTGTAGTGTAGCGAAGCCCACTGCATATGGGAATTAAGAAACGACTGGTTTTTGTATTATTCTCCCTTTTAAATGCATTTCTTCTCGCATGGTTGAAAGGCTTTGATAATGCTGATGGGCCAAGTGTAGCAAGCACGAATATTACTATTTCCCTTTCTTGTAGCTGATGTATTTCTATATTCTCATCACCTGCCTGTTTGAAAATGTATTGATATTGTAAGGAGAAATTGGTTTTCGATCAGTCTTGGGATTAGAGGGTTAGTTTCGAATTTTATGACTGGATAATGTTTCTTTTTTACCTTTACTCAGGACGGCGGCTGTTTTGCACGCTACACGGACCTACATAACCCACAAGCCCTCGGAGACGGAAGTAGCATGGAAGACGAGTTCCGGACATCTGTCTGCATTCCTGGAGCAGTCTTTGTGGTGGCGTTTTCCCTCATGGCCGTGGTACTAAATGGTATTCTGTTGATTGTGTTGTACAAGGATCCAACGAAATCTCTCAGATCCACAACAGCACTTTATATCGCTAGCTTGGCTGTTCTGCATTTCTTGTTTGGAAGCGTGGCCGGTCCAGCGGCAGCAGAAAGCTACATAGCATGCGCACTGGGTGCAGAGGATTCCCCTCACTTCCAGAACCAATTTTCAAGAATATGTTTAACTTTTCTGGTACGCGCGGAGAACTTTCTTGTCCTCGCCTTCGCCGTGGAACGTTTAGGAAACACGGCCTTTCCAGTGTTTCATCACCGCGGTGAAAAAGTCAAAAACGCCCTGATATGTTTCGCGTGCATTGCGTTGTACGCGCTGTGTTTTTCAATTTTCGAAATAGTTGCGGGAAAATGGTGGATACGCAGATTGGATGTGCATCTTAATACCATCATTCCCCTCGCAGCCACAGCCACATTGACTGCTCTATTGTACAAGGCGATGAAAAAACTACACGTGCTTCGCACAGAACATGACGGCTCTGATTGTGCCTTACGAGGAGAGCGAAGCCAGACAACAAGGCTCAAGAAACAGATACCATTGGCAAACGCATTCATTTTTGTGGCGTCGCTGTATATCGTATGCACGCTGCCCTATTTTGTCTTGGCACTGTGCGAGGTTCATTGTTCAAATTGCGAGCAACGAGAGTGGTTCTTCGCTGCGTTGCGGTTTTGTGTGGCGATGATTTTTCTCAATGCGGGATTTAACCCGATCATCTATTACATTTGTGCTCCTGAGTTTCGGAGAGGTTTTAAGACAATTTTCTGTGGTACACGCGAAGAACAGCCGCTCAGGCTCAACCCTGTAAGCCGAAATAACAATGCGTCAGGTACAGTTTCTGTAATATATCTTTGAGTTGTCTGGCTCACCTTGTCTCCAAATTACCTCTCCAAAGACGATTCAAACATTTTTGTTTTCTTAATTTATCCATGCCGGATTCTTATTTTTTATTTCCTTCTTTTTCAGTCAGTTTTTTAACCATTATAAGACTGCAGTTAAGTAAACGAACACTCCGTGTTTTAAAACATTTTAGCCAAAGAACGTTTTTACTTTTAATTGTGTCAGTTCAGCTACATGTAAATCGCTTTAGGCAAGGCAGAAAGCGTGGCCTCTCCCCAGTCTTATTCTCCGGTTCGACACTCGCTCCAGACCTTTCGTAAGAAGGCCACTAAAAAAGGAATGTTTTGCAGTCCAGTTTTGACGATCTTATTTTTGTATTTCTTTTCATTTCAAATCGTGATTTGCTGGTTTCATTCCATTTTAGACCACTTTTTACACGCAATACAATCACAAAAGTTCTTATGACCAAATCGTTCTTGGCGACGCACAAACTACTATCAAGTAAAATAAACTGTACTAGAGTAAATTAGACTGAAAAGGTAACGCAACTGTCACCGGCAGTTGATCTTTTTGGCTTGCACCACAACTCAGTCGATAGTAGAGGCATTACACGTTGATTTTGTCCAGACGGTCCTATGCAGCGGTAAATGTAATTTGAGACAAGATCAATCCCCGCTTACCCGCATGCTGGCGCCCGAAGAAGTCTGAGATTCGACCAAAAAAATTCTAAACTCATGACGTAAATCTTGAGATTCGTGAAGCGACTTTGATTGGTTGTTAGTCGATCGGTGTGGATTTTAGCTTATCAGATCACTACATGAATCTCTGTTGAGCACAGGAATGAACCTTACTTGCTCGAGCTATCTTCAGATCAGCAAAGTCCAGCCGAGCAAAGCGAAAGTTTTGAATTTTCGTATGTACTTGTTGGGCGTTCTACCGAAAGCGGTGCTTTACAAGCTGTTTAACAATTATCCTGCGAAATCGTGCGGAATATCGTCTGATTCTTATTAAGGCTTCGGATGAATCTTGACATCGTATATTTAACATTTATTCCACGAGCGCGCGTTGGATACGAAATGGTAGATAGCCAACGAGGAACGTGGCGCCGAGTTGGCTACAACGATCTCCTATCCAACAAGCGCGAGTGGAATAATTTTTCTTATTTTTTAAACGCCCAAAAGAATTGCAATATTTGAGCTTCCCAGCTGTTTTCGTTGGCGCGTATCGGCTACGATATTTGTGGTCAATGGTATATAAGCTCATACGCCATTGCCTGTTAACCAATCAAAACTCAGGAATTGCAATATACCATTGCTAGTTTTTAATAACGCAGAATACCCATTATGTACGGACGACAGATAAACAATAATCTGAGCATATATGCGCGCATTTGTTGAATAATAAAGCTATTTATTCGTAACATTTGTAAATAATAAAAGTTGAAGTCTTAAAGTCGTTTTTTGTCAGCTCATTTCCAAACAGTTTTTATGCTACTTATTAAGCTCTCCAAGTTGTATTCTCACCTAAACCCCCTTACGAAGTTGTACAAGCCCATGGCATATAACCGGCATTTTGCGGTATCCGGCTTCAGTGTAATCGACCCTGAAAACACCCCGCATCCCAGGAAGACACTACCTCTCTGGAACCTCTATTTTCATTCGCCCGTTGCAAACACTACCTCAATTGTTATTCAGGGCTAGGGGCATTGTTATGACCTGTTATCTATTGTTTTAACCAATGAAATAACTAATTCTGCGAGTTAGTGGGCGACCCGCATCCAGCGTTCCGTTCCGCCATATTTATTTTTTGAGGCAACCACCTAACGTTTGCAGTTTTTAAGGGTGCCCTTCATAACTACAAGGCTGTTGCTAAGGGAGAGTGTTCGTTGAGCGAGGTGAATAACCTCTGCAAGTAAATTATTGCCGACTTTCAGGAATAAAAGGCACCCAATGCATGCAAAAGCGATGACGTTTCACAAGGGGTCTTTAATAATTTTCAGGACATTTGTCAAAAAATTAAGGTAAAAAAAAGTAGCTGACAACTTCTGTGCTGAGTTATTGTTCAGCAAAAGTTGCGTTATCTTGGCGTGACATCCGATATACGATATACAATGCAAGGTCAAACGCTGTCTTGAAATTGCTTACACCTTTTGTTTTAAACGAATGGAAAGATTTCTGTTTACTAAATCTTGTGGAACGCATCAAATATAACTTGTCTCTTTCGTTAATATTTTAAATTAGTCCCACCAAAATACCCAGGAGTATTTTGCTTTGAGTTCTACGCGACCATTTCTTGTTGAGTTGACTTGATTTCTTTTGCCAGTCCTATTCGGTTCTACAGCTCGGTCGATCGCAACAGGCAGCAGTCTCGTCCACTCGCACGACCACATTAAGCAATGACGTCATCGTCATCGCTTAAAAATGTACTTAAGAAAAACCGCCGAGAAAACTAGTGAAAAAATAATCGGTGTCAAAAAAGAGCAGACACGCTACAAAGGTTGGTGAAATCTTTTATTAACGACGTACCCCAGAAAAAGCTAAATAGGAACACTTGAATTCTAACATTATAATCTTATTTCTTTTAATCGGTATAACCGGCATTATAAAATTACAGTACTTGATCATTCTCTTTGCAGTCTGTTCTAATGACATTTTACTCTTTGTTGTAGTTGCAGTACATCTTGAGTCTTGCAAGTTGATTTAGAAAGCAGCGTCCTAAAATATGAATTAAGAAACAATTTTAACTCAGATTTATTTGAAGATGAATGGCAGCTCTTCAAGTTAGATAACTTTGATACTCCGGTTTCCGCAGCATGAAGCGATTAGGAGTATTTCTACTCCCCCCAGGACGGGATGCCAGTCCATCGCAGGGTTACTCCGAGCATTATTTCGCCGGTACCCATTTATACACCTGGGTGGAGAGAGGCACTATGAGAGTAAAGTGTCTTGCCCAAGAACACAACACAGTGCCCCTGCCAGGGCTCGAACGCCGACTGCTCGATCCGAAGCCTAGTGCACTAACCATTAGGCCACCGTGGATCTCGTAGATAAGGAGAAGTTGGAAACTAAACCAACGCTGAACATTTGAGATCATTTATTATTTTCAACATACACAAGCTATTTCCCTTTACCTGAAAAGCTTAACGCGATCCATGCTCTCTTCAAATTGTCTGGCTTTCTTTACAGCTACAGAGATGACCTGTAAAGAGGACAAGTGCGAATAAGCACCACTTGGCCAGAGGTAAAAACCGTTAACACGTTTACGGTCATTAACTTAACGGGGGGCCACTTTGTCTGCCTGTGCTGACTTCCGCCATTACTAATTAAAGCATTTGTAAGCGGACAACATATGGAAACACGACATTTCTAACCTCCATAAATCTTGGTTCACAGTAGAGACATAACGGCAAGTCCACACAAATGCAAAAAATCACCTCACGTTGTTGTTTTAAATCACCACAGCATAACGGAATGGTGAGCATAACGACATAAGAAAAAAAGAGATTTTCCTTTATGTTGCGTCGCATGAACACTCTCCTGGTACCAAAAGTTTCACTTTACAAGAGGAGTGTCGTTTAATACAACTGGTACCCAAACAGTCTCCAATTTTGTTTTCCTCAAGATGTCAACGCGCGACACAGGAATGAGTGGAAGGCACGCGCGAGGCTAAAATAATCGCGCGAGGCTTACGAGCGCGCACAGGCGAGAAATAAGAGATGGTTTTCGATAGGGGCGCCGAGTTTCGCCCTGAAATCTTGGCACCAAAATGTTGCGCCCGCGTTTCACCCTCAAAAAACTTCGCGCCAAAACTTCCTCTGTTCTGCAGTGCAATTGAATCAACTGGCTCCTGGGCTATGTGCGAATGTGTGAACTCTTTCCTCAGACTTACCTCATCAGGTATCCCAGCCAACCTAGCGGCGTTAAAGCCATAGCTTTTGGGACAGGCTCCTTTGACGAATTTATACAGGAATGTTATCGTCTCTTTACTAGGATCAGTATCATCTTCATTTTCAACCATGCAGGCCTACAGAAAAATGACAAAATCAATCAAACTAGTAAGTGATAACTAATGTAATACGGCGCTTCAAACGTGGGAAATTTGAATTTGTGTTTAAAAGTGGGTTGGGTTAATATTTGAAAAGAATTTTCTAGGTGTATATAAGATTTTTGCCAGACAAAATTCCCAGCATATGAAACACAAACCAAGGTCCACAGCAGTCAACGGGACGTCACAGAACTCCGAATTTACTCTAACGATGTAAAATGGAAAACAAGGTCTAATGGAGCACGCAGAGGAAAGTTTTATCATTTAACTTTCATCCGTCCCTCTGTAACATGCCAGACACCGTGTGTCAGCGAAGTGGGGTTAGTGTGAACCGCTCCCCCCCCCCCCCCCCCCCCTCTTCCTGTCTCCCCAAAGCGTTGCAAATCAGCTGACTTAAAGTAATCGAAGTAAAAAAACTCGTTCACTATTCGTTGGGCTATATTTACAGGAAGTATAGATAAACTTGCCACTAGTCGACTCTTATGACGAAAGCGACAAAACGGGCTTTGGCGAAGTCTTATCAACACATGACATTCTGTGTCTGCGATGCGGGAGGGAGGGGGTGTTGTTTTCTTGGGAAAAGGGAGCTTATCGTTGGGGGAGCTATTTTGAAACTTTAAAGTAGCTCACCATATGACCAAGTCGAACATTGGGGTCAGCGGAAAACTCCTCGACCAGTGAATGATAGTGGGTGGAGAAAAGAGTCCTGCATTTGATTTGTTTTGACAGTTCACCGACCACTGCACAGGCGATCGCTGTACCATCATATGTAGCCGTGCCTCGACCGAGTTCATCCACTAACACAAGGGAATGCCTTGTGGCATGGCGGAGAATTGTCGAAGTCTCGCTCAGCTCCACGAAAAATGTACTCTCACCTGAAATAAGAATGAACAGAAAAAAAATCGGGTTATTAGAAAAAAACAATTCCTTCGGAGAGTTTTTTCACGCACTTAGCAATATTCCAGGGAATATTACGCAAAGTACTCTAGAGGATTAGGCTAGAATTCGATACGTGGCCACAAAATGGGACAAAACTGTTGTTCTTAAGTTCGGTTTTGTAATACAAGCAGTATTGGTTTTAAAACTTCCCTCTTGTAGGGCAAGATGGCAAATGAATTGACAGTCAAACAGCAGTGAGCAGAGACACAGGGAAAAATAACATTTGGCATCCACTTTCGTCCGCTATGATGTTTGCGAAGAAACTTCTTCTATTGATCTAAATGACAAAACAACCATATGTGTCTCCCGGGCGTTTTAATTTAAAGTTACAGGCAAACGAGATTAACTTTGAAAACTGTTCAACCCAACAGTTTTCAATAACCCATATCGCAATCCGTTTCAATCTTCTTTACTTTTAGCCATCCGTACCTTCTTTTGTATTTGCTGTTTTATTGAAATGTTCCTTGACTGTTTTAAGCGGTTATTTTTATATTTCACCGAATTTTATGGCCGTTTCCAGTGCCTAAATTGGGCTAAAACCCGTGACTCAGCTCCTTTAATCCTAAAAAATGTAAACTCTGACAAGCAAGCAAAATTTTAGCGCTGCTTGTCCGAGGGCAAGTTGGAATTCAAGTTTCTGTTTTTTTTCTTTTTTCTGGAGGATCGTCTGTATTTTCACTTGCTCTGCCGCATCTAAAGAGAGTATTGGGTTCAAGACTTCATCTTATTACAGTTGTTTGTTACCTGAGAGGATTCTGTCGTGCGCTCCAAGCCTTGTAAACACTCGATCCACTGGAGTGAGGCGGCACTTCTCGGCAGGAACATAACAGCCCTGTAACATTGGAATTTTACGGCATTTAGAATGAATTGAACGGAGAAGTCACCAAAAACACCGTATCAAGAAATGGGTTGAAAATTCGAAAACAATAGGTATTGTTAAGGTGTTTTGATGGCCGGCCATATAGGGTTAGACTGTAGAACAGTCGTTTTTCCTCTAAAGTCATTGAACATTCGCGTATCAAAGGCGCGAAGCGCCGATCGTCGCCCGAGCCTCACACGTGTGCTCTCCCCAGTCTCACACTGTTTTGACATTGGTTCCAGACCTCTCGAGTCGAAGACCGCTCGAGCGCGTTCGCAAAAAATACGGCTGTTTTGCAGTCTATATAGAGTAGGCTGAGCATGTTTTCAACTTTGTTGATCGCAATCTTTCTCAGTCATAATCATCTTTGTTTATTCTCGGTTTATTATTACTTCCTTTGTGTTTTTCTAGCTTTATTTTCACTTTAAGTCGTGGCCAAACGGAGACGCAAGTAGGCGCAAGTTTCAACTTGTGTCTACTTGCCTCTCCGTTTGGCCACGACTTGCGTGCACTTGCGTTGCCTTGCAATGACTTGCGTTCACTTTGGTCGAGATCAAATTTGCACACAAATCAGCGCAAGTTTTTCACCAGTGCAAGTTAACGCAAGTGTTGTTCACCCAACGGGTTACGCAAGTCTGTATGCGACTTGCGATTACTTGCGTCTCCGTTTGACCAGGCATTTAAACATCAAAACCATTAATTTACCATCTGAGCCATAACAACAATCAGTCCAGCTTGTCTCATGAGTGTAGACTTGCCGCCCATGTTAGGCCCGGTGACGAGTACGCATGTACTTTGACTGTTGGCCGCTGTCTCCTCGCAATCGTTGTCCTGAAAAAGACATTACAGTGACATTACAACAGAACACAACGGCGCTAAACACAGAAAAAAATGCGCGCAAACGCAGTGAAGGCCCAGTAAAAACATGTTTTCCGAGCAGAAGGCGCGGCATTTGCCATGTTTGATCATAGCTACCGTAATGATTCGAGTTAGCGCCCGGGGCGCTTATTTACTTTTGGCACCTCAAGGGAGGGCGCTTATTCGAGACAGGGCGCTTATTCGGGACAGGGCGCTTATTTAATTTTTCGAGAAACAACCAAATGTTCACAACAAAACTATCAATAACAGAAACTGTAACAGTAACAAATTATTGAAAGTTCAGTTACTTTTAAAAGAATTCTTCATTTTAGCAGTAAATATATACCATGGATAGTAAAGAGACTATACATGTACGGTACGGTGAATGTTCATGAGTTTATCTACGGTACCTAACAATAACAAAAACTGTAAGAATGGGGGCGCTTATTGGAATAGGGGCGCCTATAAGAATGGGGGCGCTTATTGGAATAGGGGCGCTTATTTACGAAAACACATTCGAATGAGGGCGCTTATTCGGAAGGGGGCGCTTATTGGAAGGAGGGCGCTAAATCGAATCATTACGGTATATGGTCTTGCTCCCACGAGTCTCCTGTAGCTCAGTGGTACAGCGCCCCACCCCACCAGTGTGCAGAAGGTCATGGATTCGATTCCAAGTCCAACCGATTACTACAATCTGGACAAAACTGTTGAGACACTTTTTTTAGGTACCGCAGTTCCGTTTTTCAAACCCCCCGTCCCCTCCACGCCCCAATTTCAAAGTTGTCAATACTGTCGTGTTGTGAAAACAAAGCCTGGCGAATCGCAAACCCCATCAAACAACATTGAGTAGGGGGTGAGGGGATAAATATTCTCTTTACCCACTTGCAAGTCAAGAAATTTGCCAATAATGCACGTTTCTCTCCGAAGTTTTGTCCAACATTGTAGAACATCCCGTCGTGTTTATCTTCGGTTGTATAAACTACTGAACGAAATATTGGCACCAACAGAAAACAAAACGCTGTCACTGTACATTGAACTTACATCTCGCATTCCAACCACAGTGTCATTTGGGATGAAATCACCGCCACTGAACGTGCGAGAGATGCATGGGTGACGTCCATCTCGGATTTCCAAGAAAGGCTATTGATTGGAGGAAGAAGATACCATATTAGGCAAAAATATTTCTTGCCTCCGCGCATGCAACAAAAATAGGTAAGGTGAAGTCTACATACGAGCGTAGTGGCCAATCAGGTAGGAGCTTATCCCAGTTTCCGTAGCATGAAGCGACTAGGAGTATTTCTACTCCCCCCTGGATGGTATGCTAGTCCATCGCAGGGTTACCCCCAGCAGTAAGTTCACCGGTACCCATTTATACACCTGGGTGGAGAGAGACGCTATGAGAGTAAAGTGCCATGCCCAAGACCACAATGCAGGGCATGGGCCCGGACCGTTCGATCCGGAGTCCAGCACACTAACCATTAGGCCACTGCGCCTCCCTCAACAAAAATAGGATTAAAGTTATGTGATTCAAAGACTATCGTGAATTCCCTTTCAGTAGCAATCAAGACCTTTATTGAGAGCATACCTGGAAATCACCAGAAGAAGTCTTATCGGGTAGAACTATTTCAGGTCTACACATTGGACCATCACCCTGTGAACTGAAGAAAATATCGTCGTTGATGTGATATCTTTCTAGAAGAAACAAAAGGCTGTGAAGCAGAGGTAACTAAAAGCTCATTCAAACTCTCACCTGTAGGATGCGAGGCTGATCAGTGAATCCAACACAGCCAGGCATTGAACTGTTTTGTCCCAAGTTTTGTACCTAGCAAGGAAAAGTTGCTGTTTAATTTAACATGATTAGAGGGTTTTTAAAACAGTCACATATTCGCATTTTGCACTTGTATCAACCAATCAAGAGCAAACGTATAACAATGATAAGAATTATGAAAGACATATCTCATGATAACAACCCCCACCGATTACGCTTTCTCTCGCGCTATTCAACCTAAAATTCCGGGTTTCTTTTTTTTCGCGCGCTTTTTATCGGCCTCTTGCTTTGTTGCCCTTTTCACTGACAGCGCGTCTTTTCACGCTTTTCACCAGTAACTTGTTTTCCCGCGCTTTCCCCAGTTCCTTGTTTTCCCGCC
This sequence comes from Meandrina meandrites, assembly GCA_963693305.1. NCBI lineage: Eukaryota > Metazoa > Cnidaria > Anthozoa > Scleractinia > Meandrinidae > Meandrina > Meandrina meandrites. The sequence goes on from OY855907.1 coordinate 4,526,221, forward strand.
TATTTAATCAGTTACATGTTTTCCGCGTGGTTTCCACATTTTCCCGCGCTAGTATCTTTCCCGCTCTTTCTGCCACTAACAAGTTTTCCCTTGGTTACCACCGGTAACAGGCTTTTGCCTTGGTTTATTGCACCGCTTGCAGCAGCCATTACGCCAACAGCAACGAATTCTACTCACTCTTGATCAAACTTATGAAAGACATGTCTCATTGTGTCTTTTAAAGCCTCCTCTCTCCTCTCCTCGGCATCCACCATCTCAGCCAGTTTCTCTTCAATCTCTGAAGTCCAGTATCGCTTGAAACCCTTTTTCTGTGACTGCAGCGTGTACTTATCGGGTATCTTGCGGATGGAATCGGGAACTTCCAGTTGGTAACGGTTCTTCGCTGAAATGGTGCAAAAACAAAAGGGGTCATGAATGGTCCCTTAAAATTTTGCAGTGCTCGCAAAATTAGGCTTCTGCTCGAAATTCTCACAAAATTCTAGTGGGTGGGTGCTCGTTTGCTCGTGCAAGTGCTCGCATGCTCGGTTTTTAGTGGAGGTACTTTTTTGAAAATGCTCGTTGATCGCAAGGCTAACTTCAATGCTCGTGCTCGCATAGAAAAACGCTGTGCTCGGATGCTCACAAAGACCATTCGATACCCCTAACAAAGTCATTATTTCATTATTTGTCGAAACTTGACCTGTTTCAGTATATCGTCTTTCCATTACTTAATGGCCAACTGAATTGAAATTTTAAATTTAGTTATTCCGGAAGGCATTGTATGCCTTGCTCTTCGTCCCTGCAAAAAAAGCGACTCATTTGTCCAAATAAATGTTACATTCATGTATAATACGTAAAAGTAAAACACTGGACTATAGTTCGACTTTGATTCCTATAAAAGTTCCTGCATTCACTAACCTGTACCCCAATACGTCACCTAAACAAAACAAAAAGGAAAAAAACTCGTAGTTAAAATGTGTACATGTTGTGGTTCAATTTCATCCTTGGTTCAAATTTTATTCTCCTTTGTTTTAAACTCATTATCATACATTATCATACATTACCATACCCAGAAACAAAGGAAAATAAAATTTGAACCAAGGATAAAATTGAACAACAACAGATACAGCCATGAAAACTGACAGAGATGTGATAAGTACACTGCCATTTTTCCAAACTCCACTTTGGAGCCAAGGGCTTCATTATTAAATAAAAGCAAAGCACATTCTCACAACGTTGAGTCATACTGCGGCATACTTAAGGTTAGTCCAGGGGTATGGTAAGCTGCTTTTCTTCCTGCAAATTTCTGGATAAATCTCTTTTAATTCAAATTCCCAGAGAAGATCAACACTTAATTTCTTGTCACAGTATTAATACATTACCAAAAAACAGGTGATGACATGATAGAAGATCAACATGTGTTGATGCTTTGATGTACAGGCAAATTCCACAAGGCATATAATTGGGAGAATTGCAGTTTTGAGCTTGTCATTGAAACACTTACCCTGCATCCCAGCACAGTACACTGTTTCTTCAGGTACTGATCAAACCAGACGCGTGTGGCCTGAATATCTGCCAACGCTCTGTCATAATCAGGATCAACCCCTGAGATAAAAAAGAAAGAAATGTCATAAACATTACCATTATTCATTTTGCTCACCATCTCTATTTCCAGATTCATGCAACTTATTCATGATCATCATCGTCAAAAATACTCCCCTACGCATTGTATTTTCAACTCTCTTCTCTGTGTTTGGAAAGGTGATGAAACACTCTCCCTCGTGTTTGATATATTACGTCAAACTGTGATGTCATAAAGTGGTTTGAGACCAACAAACACTTTGACCAATCAAAACTCAAAGCAAACACATGTGACTGGCACAAAGCGCAGAAAAAAACATTTGAGGAGAAAAAGTGGTGCAGGCTTTTTAAAACAACCAATGCTAAGCAATGGGATATAAGCATGCAATTAATACAAACCTATATCATATGCCGCCAATGTGTGCAAAGGGCTTTAAGTACAAAGAACTCTGCACACATTGCATGCCTATAATACCAGTATGATTGGCCCGTAATGAGTGCAAAGGGCTTCTGATACATAGCTCTGTGCACACATTTTTCATCAACAATGCTAATAAATGTACATCTAATGTTACCACACCTGGCTTAGGTAAAATGACCCCTTCGTTCCTAGCTTTGTTGTGATCAAATGCATACTGAGTGAAACAAAATAAGAAAATACTTCAGAAGAAAATCCGAGATGAAATAAAGTTATTTGAATGTAGAAAAGATCCTCCATGTGAATTACGAGTAACAAACAAAGACATCCAACAAACGTAAACAAGGTACATGAGCAGTATTTATTATCTCGAGTACCTTGTAGGTATTTAAGAGATCATCTAACTTGGGAAACTGCCCAGAGGCCTTTGACTCTCCAGCTACCGAGAAACAATAACACAAGCGACCAGTTAAAAGATGGTTCAATCTAATATTCAATTTCTACAAATAAACGATGCTTGACAACCATTCTCACAAAATACTGCAGACATTTGTGATCAAATTTGCTCCAACTTGAAAGACTGCAGAGATTTGACTGGCAAAGTTCTATAATGATGACACAGCTCTTAACAGATCTGTCTCATGTCTGATCAACTGCTGCTAGGTTTTGAAGTTTCATGTACAATTCCCAAACTCACTATACTATCAAGTCGGTGTTTGGATATCCCGATGAAACACTGTCTCTAGTGTTTGATATATTACAGCTATGTCACCAGTGTGGAATCTTTCCAGTCAATTCTCAGGCACCTCTCAAGAGGATAAAACAAATAAGTGCACATCTGACTATACTTTTGAATTTTGTGTTGAAGATACTCCTTGCTAATTAAAACACATTATTATAATGTAAGAGTAGAAATGTTAAAGAAGAAGAAAATTATACCAACCGTTATTGCTACCCTGTTCAGTGACAACCTGGGAAAGAAGTTTGGACCTACAAAAATAGATAAAGAGATATTTTACTCAAGTAACGAACACAAAAACAGAAGAAGATTACTTATTTTCAGAGTTAAAAAATTTGGCATTTTGTGAAAGAGAAAATTTATACTTACATGTAAGATCATTTTAAAAGGAAGGAAGTCTAGCTGTAGCTAGACTTGCCTATCATGATTAAATATAATTTGTAAAAATGCTAGCCCAGCCCAGCTTAGATGCATACCATGATCACTGCAAGTTTTTGGCATATTACAGTAGAAATAGTATAACATGAGCAACAATGCACTCAGGAAAAGAGCCTTGGTCATAGCAACGAGCCAGATAACCCCAGGGAGATATTGTGCATTTAAAAGATTATTTTATTTTGTAAGAGACCTGTTCCAGGTGTTCAGTCAGTTGGGAAGCAGTACAAAAAACGGCGTCGCGAGTGAAAAATACGTTGAGAGAAATAAAAAGGTAAAAAAGGTCAAGCAACTCTATTTATACAGGCTGGTTTGTGTTTAAAGTTAGAAGCTTGTGGGGCCATGTATATGAACCAAATACTAAACAAACATAACATATTTAAAAATCCCAACTGGCAGGAGGCTGACCAGTTGGCTATTTACAAAGCACAAAGGAATTGAATTCAGGGGGACCAAACACAAATTCATCTAGTGGCAGGGAGGAGGATTTGAACCTGGACCTACGGGTTACAAGTCCAGCAACGTAACCACTCGGCCATGCCGCCTCCTGTGTTCAGTACAGTATGATTTAAGTTACCTGAAAGAGCTGACATGATCTTTGAACAAGTTCACAATCTCTGTCGCTTTGTTAAATCCCTCCAAGACTGTAAGGAAGTCATTTATTTTGCGCTTGCTGGAAAGGAATGTAAGGATAACAATAAGTAATAATTATTTAATAATAATAATTATTTGAGATCTGTGTTTTTCAAAATGTATGAATTCAAAAGCAAATGATGAGATGGTATTTAGAAGTAAAATCTAGTAGTACCTGTAGGTGTCTTCATTGTAAAGAATGGCTCTGCTCGCTGGATGGTTCTTGTCTTTCGGCAAACTCAGTGCATGGATTCTAACAAGGGAAAAGAAACGTGAATAGGTTGGTATAGGATATAACTTACAAACAATGGTCTTTCTTAAAGTTTACACAATAATACAAGGAGAGATCAGTGCTAGGATATCACTAAAATCCCTGTAAGTTAAACGAGTACTCCTGAATTTGTTGTGTCTACAGGACGGGAGTGAATAGGGGTACGCAAATCCGCTGATCTGTGCTATTTTTTTAGCCAAATCCATCAATCCGACACTATTTTCATTCAAATCCAAATCCGTATTTGAAAACTTCATGTGGTATAGTTTTACTACAAGATCCTGCAACTAACGGTAGATGATGTTTTTATACCAATTTTTAACAAGTTTCGTTTTATCGCTTCTTTGTGCAACAATTCCGCCAACATGCCGACAAAGACCAACTTAAGTGATCCAAACTTCATTTTTGGTATCTACGATCCGAACTTCCTGACATAAAGAGTCCAGACTCCGGGCCAAAATCCTCAGCTAATCCGCGATCCACTGTAATTTCGAAATCCGCGAATCCGCCTAATCTATCGCAAAAATCCGCAATCCATGCTCATTTTAAGGCCAAATCCGTCGATCCACGAACCTATTCAACCACCTCCTACAGGGGGGTGCCAATTGGCATTTCATGGAATTTATCATACTTTCATTGACTATCTATCATACTTTTTTAATAGTCTTTCCAGGTCTGGTAGGACTTTGAGAATGTCTTTTGCATCTGCCATCAAACCTGGGTTAGCCATTAAATCCTCCACAGAATTCAGCCTGTAAAAGACACACACAGAATAGTTAGAAGCTGTGAGATTTTGGGTTCTGTTTTCTCCACACAATTTTCTCTTTAAAGTGGCTAATATTTTTTCTCAGTGCTCAATACAGCCATAAACTTCTTGCAACCGTCTGATTACTGAACAATAAATTGGAATGATTGAAAGTTTTTATGTCTCAATTGTTTTCACATTCCATATTTACATCACTGCTCATTTTTCCCCTTGCAATGCATTTACAACCCTAAATAAGAGGGACATTTTTCTTATCAAACACTGAATGGATAGCATTCCAAAAACCCAATTGCATACTTATCAAAAGTAGTTATAAAGTGTTTTGTCATAGCTAAAAAAACCTTTCTATTTGTTTAGCATTATCCCAGTTGACATGACAACCACAGAAGTTTGCTGCGCAGTCTCAAAATGCACAACCATGTCACATGAAAATCCAACGTTCAAAGGGTTGCGTGCATGCACTTGCATGAACATAGCATAGCTGGACATGCCATACCTGTCGTTGATTGAAGACGGATTACACAAAGGCGCACAAAGCCACTGCTTGAATAACCGTTTTCCTGTGGAAAAACGGCAGATAAATTGTTACTACTCTAAGTTACTTGCACCCCTCCAAAATTTCACTGTCACACAGTTTACATTTGTTATAACATTATCCTTGTCGTGGGCATGTCATGAGAACAAAAGGTCTAGAGTGATTTCCAGAAGAATGTCTTGATCAAACACCAAGTTCTCCAAAGAAGAACAATTAAACAATGTATGGAAATAGTAGGGAGAATTTGTATGCCGAGGTTTGTTATTTCAATTAAAACACTAATTTATTATAATTTATCATTGATAACTGTAATTATTTAATAATAAATTATAATAAATGTACCTACCAAATGGCGTAGAACAATGATCCACTCTTTCCAACAGAGTTCCCTCGGCTGTGGCGTCAGGTCCAGCTGGGAGAATGTCAAGATTGGTCAATGTAATGTTGTCTAGAATCTGTGAATATAATTATGACACTTAACTCATATCGTTCCATTAGTTCTTTCCATGGGCACATTGTTACAGTATGCAGCCTAGGATTTGTCACATTTGAAGCAACTCATATATAGCTCCCAGTTCTCATGTGTCTTCTGTACCTCAGCATGCATGTGCAGTGTGCATCTAGGTCACATGATTCAACTCTTGTTGTGAGAACTGGAAATTCTTTTTCTGAGGGCGTGTCACAGCTTGTGACATTCCACATTGCAACAGCACTTACACTTAAAGGAGAAGTTCACCCTAGAATGGCGATTTATTTTCTTTACGCCAATAAAAAGTTTATACAAAAATATGTTATTCACCAAAATTTCAGCTTCCAACGAGCGCTAAATCCCTACGAAATCTTTCTCTAAAGTAGCCCAAAATTCAACAACTGAACGCCGCCATCTTGGAGCTAGTAATGTATGTGTGACGTCAAAGAGCTCAGCCTGAAGTTTAGCGGGAAAATTTAAATACTTCAAACTACTTGTTTCTTTGAAGTGGCTTTTGTTTGTCAAAATGCCTGTCTGAAAGGAAAGAAAAGGTGAAAGGTTTTTTCGTATCTCTTGGAGCTCTGTTTGAGAAACATGGAGCTGCACAAACAGGCATTTTGACAAACAAAAGGCACTACAAAGAAACAAGGAGTTTTGAGTATTTAAATTTTCCTGCTAAACTTCAGGCTGAGCTCTTTGACGTCACACATACATTACTAGCTCAAAGATGGCGGCGTTCAGTTGTTGAATTTTGGGCTACTTTAGAGAAAGATTTCGTAGGGATTTAGCGCTCGTTGGAAGCTGAAATTTTGGTGAATAACATATTTTTGGATAAACTTTTTATTGGCGTAAAGAAAATAAATGGCCATTCTGGAGTGAACTTCTCCTTTAAATAAAATGAGGTTTTGTAAAGAAGTGTTGACAGTTTGTGATTTGAAATGAACAGAAATGCACTGAGTCTTGAGATGTCCAGTCTTCAGACTGGCTTTAGTTAGTCACCTAATAGTTATGTGAGAAATTCTAACTGTAATAAGTACCATGTGTTGTCTTCCTTTTGCAAATGTTGTGCTCTGTCCACTGCTGGGAGAGCTGTCCAAGGGAGTGTACTCCTGAACATGGTACAAATAAATACGTACAGTTGTAACAGTCACAAAATGTAACAATGGACAGTTTCAATGCATAATTTACTTAGTTTATTTGGTATGGACCATAAAAATGTGCATTAACAGGGTTTTTATGCCTATACCTGAAAGCAGTGGTGGATCTAGGGGAGGGGCCTGGGGGGTCTCCATATTTTTGAAAAAAAAAATTCTTAATGGCACTCCCTGCTAAGATTTCTGGGCCCATGTACACACAAATAACCTCCCCCCACTCCTAATCTGCTACCCAACGTATGAAGCTTGCCCTTCCTTGCCCAGGCCAGTTTATAAAATTTTCAACTTGCTTGAGCCTTTGCCCATTGGGCAAGTAACAGTGAAAAGTTACCTGCCTGGTAGTAAAAGCTACTTGTCCCAGGCCATGGACGACGCTACTTTAGAGCCCAGCACTTAAGCCTGACCCAAGAACTTGCCTTTTTACTTTTTACAATTAAGCAGGAATACATAATACATTGTACAGTTACTGTACCTCAAAATTCCCCATTGATAAGACCTCTTCAGCTATGAGGCATTTCTGAAGATACCTTTAGAGGTACAACAAAACAATTGAATTTAAATATGATTAAATCTGAGTTAATTATTATAATCACAGTAATTTGAAGAGGAATGGCAGCTGAAGGCATGATAATATCAATCCGGGCTGGAAAAAATCTCGAAATTATTACAACTTGCCCTTTGTTTAGTCGACAGATAGCTTGTCTGTGACCTTGTCAATCCAGCAAGTGAGCATCAAAGGTTACTTGCACAAAAGAAAAATGTACTTGTCCCTGATGACAGGAAAGTACTTTTTCCGAGCCATGTAATATAATTATTTTGTTTTTAAAACTCACCACACAACAGCACCGAGGGCACTAAGAGCCAATTCACTGCCTTCGCCAGGCATCAAGCCAAGAGGATCTACAATAAAGCAAGAAGGTAGATTGCAAACTTGAACATCAGCATTGCCTGAAGGACTTTAGAAGTTAGAAACAGAAATTTCGAAGCGAAAACAGGGCTTGAAGAAAACTGTCAAATTGTGCTTGCCCTGCAGGGCAGTTACATGCTTACCCAAGTTTAGTTTTTGTTTTAAATTCACAATTTAGTCAGGAGACCGCAACCTTGCCCATTCGGCAGGTAACCATGAAAAGTTACTTGGGTAGAAAAATTTCAGTAGGAGAATCTGCTTGTCCTGGATAACCGGAAAGGACTTCTTTCCCTAGCCCCGGCAAGTATTCCTTACTATGGCCAGTTCTGAGGAGAGGGGTTAGGGGTTAGGGCAGGGGGGGGGGGGGGGGGGGGTGCTATTACTTACAATAGCAAAGTGGCAAGATTTTCAACTCTGCCATTTTTACCCACCCTGTCAGGATAGGAAAGCACATTCCAGTCTTTCAATTTTACATTAATTATTCTCACCTCCATCAGTCAACTTCTTTAAAACAGCTGGCCAACTCTGAGGCAAAACATAACACAAAATGTTTAACGGCATAGTAAAATAAGCTGTACGTTTGACTATGAAAACTGCAAGAATTACTAAGTGATGTTGATCAAGGACATCATAAAATTCTTGGATTTTTCTTGTGATCCTTAATTTTAACAGACCTTGACAGGATTTTCTGTGCTCTTCTTGTCTTCATTGAAATACTGTTGCTCTGCCAGAACTTTCAATGTCTTGCCTGCCTCCCAGAACTGTGACCCTGCAAAATGGAAACTACCAATTTTTATCTTCAAACAAGTAACCGCCAATCAGGAAATTGCACCTAAATGCTTATTCGTTAAACAGTTAGAAACAGTTGGATAGCTAACAGATAGTTAAAAACCATTAAAGTGTTGTAACCTTTTTCCTAACACTCTAATGGCTAACTAGTTTTGCCTAATAGATCACAACATTTTTTTAACAGTTGTACAATTTATAACAGATTGCTTCAGCTGTTGAATGGTTGTACTCCAGTTCAAGATTCCTGCTCTCACCACTATGCCACCCCTAGTCCTGAAAGAAAACAAACTCTACAGTAGAGGCTTAAGTACATTTAAAGGAAATTTATTAATAAGGAACTAAATCTAGATTGAATAATAATAGTCGCATGGGGTGATGAGCTTATATTTAGGTGAAGGGTGGGAGGGAGGGGAGGGAGGGGGGGGAAGCCCTTTTATAGAAAGAATATAATGTATCTGAGACTTGGGGCGGGGGGGGGGGGGGGGGCTGTTTTCTCGGGGAGGAGGTATTTTCAAGAAGTGTGTCCAAGACTTCAGTTTATAGTCTGTAGTAGTTTTGAATTTTTTCTTTACCCACCTTGTGTCAAATGTTCTTTCATGGAGGACATCAACTCATGGTTGAGAACATGCTGTGTTTTCAGTGTTAAACCTCCACGTGGACACAAAACCTTCAAACAACATTGCAATAAATTAAATACAAACTCTTTGTTACATTTGAACATTAAGATTAATGCATGTCACTTGAACAAAGTTTTTGATTAATTTTTGACATCTTTCTGACAACATTTCGATGGTTTCTGTTTCAACTGGCCGACATGAGGGAGGCAGGGTTGACAATTGCTGGAGAGTGAATGAGGAACTTGACAACTCCACCTCTCACAGTTCTAACAGTTGCTTCACGCTAGAGAAAACAGGATAAACTCAGGTGGTGTGAGGTAATCAAACTCAAGTATAAACTTTACCTTTCAAATACGTGTACGTAACAAATGCTATAACCATAAAGGTACACACCTGAACAGGCGTATAATGGGCCACAAGGGTGCGCAGACGAGAGGACTGGCGGTCATCTTGAAACTGTCCAATCTAGAAGGAAGGGATAATACAGTCAAACTTCTGTTAAGCAATCACCCTTGGGAAATGAGCAAGTGGCCATTTAATAGAGGGTGGCTGCTTAAACTTGATAGAGGTTTGCTAGAAATTAACATTGGGTGTGGTCTGTAGAAACTTCATTTTAATCAAGTGTACACACAATAACCCATGGACGCGAGAAAGAGCTTAGCTAAATGAAATGAACAAAACAAGAAAAACAGAAATGAACCAAGTCAGTTGAAAAAATTAAGCAATAGTAAAATATTATATCCATGACAGTACAAAAACTGCCCAGCAAGTTCTTGTTCAATGAGATTTTTGTGAAAGTAACAGCCATTACAATAAATAAAGTACGACACAAAATAATGTGTTTATAAATGTAACCTTTTCTCCAACTGCAGCCCATTTAATGATCCTCAAGTTAGAGCTCTACAACAGTACAGCAATATAACATCTTTTTTATGTTTTAAAACCAAAACCATTGTTTTGTTTTGTGATACTAGCTCTTTATTATTTCCACTTCCACTCATCAAGAGCTGTTATGGCCACAGTTGCTAGCCTCAATATTAAGTAAAATGTTTCATGAATTATGTCTCGTGCTAAGTTTGCCCACAGCTATTTCAAATGTACAATAACTTCTATGGCTCACATGAAACTTTCCGATTGATGTGTCCACAAAACAAACACCGTAAACACTTTCACCACCAGACACATCATCAGAGCCCTAAATATAATGAGAAAAAAAATGTTAACATGGGAAGGGTATACTGTAAGACTCGTGTATAAGCCAAACTCATAAGTTGCACCCCCAATTTTCAAGCATGATTTTGAAAAAAATAAAAACTTTAAAACAGTGCTAAGGTAAAGAAGTTGGTTGCATTTTCATAATGAACTTGGCCAAATCTAATGCTGGGCATTAATTTTGCTGCATTAATCAATTCTTAAAATGCCTTTTACAAGTTTCTTTTCAACCAAATCTCCTGCTCAAACAAAGTGCAAACAGACTGCTTGAAACAACTACTGGCAAACAAGACTGGAGTTTACACCCCTTGAAAGCAATGGTCTCATGGATAAGCTGCACCCACTATTTTGAACCCAAAATTTTAGCAAAAAGGTGCGGCTTATACATGAGTTTCTATGGTAAACATAAAAAAATACATATGTCATGGTTTAAATCCTTTTTGGTTAAAACTTTTTCAAACCAGTTTCATTCTTACAACGAAAAATGAACATCAAACTGGTCTAAGACCACAACAGATACAGCGACACATACATTGGTGTTACATTAACTACATGACTTTTTGTACCTTCTCAGAGATAGCCAAGAGATAAGCTGCTTCACTTTCAGTACAGTCCCCATCTACAAAGCTGTATGTCTTTGTTCCTGCAGAAAATAAATACACAGCGTAACTTGTACCGTGCACATCATGGATCAACCTTAATTAAATTAATTTTTTTCAATTTTTGGCAAGTAAGTTGTGTTTCTTTCTACTAGCAAAAGCACTAGCAATTTTTTAAACTGTTAACAATATAATTATATTGAATCTGAAATGACTAGGCAATTTGCTTCACAAACAGTACACAGTGCTAGCAAAACAACATTATTATATTGATCAAGAAAACTGAAAATTAAAAGTGAAAGATTACATGCATACCTTTTGTAATTACTGCACATATTTCTCTTTTGACAACTTGGTCACTTCTTGCATTCGAATGAGCTGTGAAATTTGTAAGAACAAAATTCCAAATTTTTATAATAAAACAGGCATAATTGTGTAGTCTGTATGATGGGGGAACTGAATAGGAGACGAAGAGAGGAGCTTTGTTTGGTTTCTATACCTATTGTTTATCACTAGACATATAGAGTGTTTGGAAAGAATACATATATCTTATCAGGCATTTTAGTGTGTAGTATCGCTGTTTATAAAATGTTCCTGTAATTGCGTGCATTGTGACTGGTCAGTTTAAGTTCATTATACAATGTAGCGCCATTAAGTATGTGGTCTATGTCACGTGGGCGCTTTATTGAGTTATAATGAACACGGCTTACGTCATGAGTTTGGGCACACGTTATTGCCTTAGCATTTTATAAAAGGAATAAAAAACTTCATCCTGTGTTATTGCGTCATATATTAAGCACTCGAGAAATGCGAGAAGCACTCAGCTGTGCCTCATGCTTCTCTGTGCACTTCTCTCATGTTCTTTGGGTGCATTTTTTATTTCTTTAATATTATTTTGAGTCTTGCAGTATTTTCGTAAATATTTACATGGTAAATAATTTACGTTCATTTAAACAACGTGACTTAGAATGTAATGCTAATTATTAATTGTCTATGAAAAAAAGAGATGATACCCTTCTTGCATCTCTCTTTCATCATTTCTGGAGTTTCAGTCTGTTCCACTCTTGCCACCCTACAGAGAATAGTGATGACTGATTAAACTAATTTGTGACCAAGAGCAAATTTCTCCCCACAATATCAACAATTACCCAACAGAAAAAGTTATGAGAATTAGTTAAATGATCAGTCCTCACTAGAGGGAAACTGCTTTGATCTTAAAACAAATTCTCCCAGCTATAAAGAAATATATGGATATCAGTCAGGAGAATTTGTATGCGGTTTCTGGTGGCTAATTTTATTGGCCAGGTTTAAAGCAGCTGGGAGCAGCACGTGCTTAGGCCTGGGTCCCAGCTTGATCTTCAGGGGGGTTCAACCCCTGGGGTTGTTTACCATGACGTGAAATCACCTCATCCCTCCCGTCTTCCCCTTATATACCCTCTCCACCACTCTGTGTTGCGACTGTTGGGCTGTGGTCTGGTTGCTAGCATACCACAACCAGTTCCCCCAAGCACTGGGAGATCGTGGGTCCCAGCCCAGCACGAGCTGCCAACACTGCGAGTTACAGTTTTAATGGAGCTTGAATGGTTAAAATCCAAGTCTCTGTTAACTTGATGGAGATTTTTTCTGCATTTTGTTGCAGCTAGCTAGGGACACTGCTTATCACATTATAGCATACATGTACAGAATAATTTATGCGGTACATGTATCACATGTGGATTCAAAGACTGTGCAGGATTTTGTGAAAGACAAACAATTATTAATAGAACACTTTTTTGACATTTAAAAAGTGGCTTACTTGTAACCTTTCTGAATCAGAGTGTCAGAGTATCGACCAAATGCAATTTCAGGAAAACCAGCGTGGGCAAAAGTACCCTGCAAAAAACAGAAAATGTGTCAATTAAGATGTGCCCTGTAATAATTTCAGTAGACAACACCCACAGACTTCTGAAGATCTTTTTGAGGTCCAATACATGTACATGTTATGGTGTACCTTTTTACCTGGAACCTTGCAGATGATCACACGAGACAAACAATTACAATACATATCAATAACAAGTACCTTCATGTAGATTAATCCAAGTTCCTTGACACCAACAGTAGCATCCATATTGTACAATTCATAGAACTTACCAACCTAATGCAAAATGAACAGGATATATTATAGCACATTTTTATATTAAATGTTTCCTCAATGTCATCTTTTTTATTTTACAAAGCCTTCTTCATACAGTGCACCTAGCAAGAATAATGTACTACTGTAGGACTGCAATGCGTGCAAAAGACTACAGCACAATTGCACAATGCATTCCAAGGGCTACAGTTACACAGCTCTTTCCATGCATATTTGAATGCCCATGACATAAATAGACATCACAAAAGTTGAGTTCGTGAAATCATGAGATTGGATGGAATAATTATTTGGAAAGAGAACAAAAACGGTTCAACTGACTAAAATTAGCTCCCTAAATGCAATCAATTCCGGCCCTATCCCCCAACCGGGGGCAAGGAACTAAGAGAGAAATGCAATCAATGGCTTGGATAATGGCACTTTTAAGTCCAATTTCTTCCAAACAAAACCCTCTAATTTTGCACTGATTCTTTTGGCTTAGACTTGACTTGCTTGACTTGATGCTTTGAGGGGGGAAGCGTCAGAATTGGGACAAAATTAGAGAGATTTATATGGAGAATTTATGACACAAAGTGTCCATATTGCAGCTGTGAACTGCACTTAAGAGGTAAGTTTTGGAAAGTGGACATTTTTTTACGATTTTCTTTCAAAATACCTGATCAAATCCTGAAACTTCAAAAATTAATTAAATTTATTGTGACACTATTATTAACAGCCTTGTTACACAATAATCAAAAGTATGCATTAAACAAGCATTTGCATGAGCCATTTCTGACAGATATTGAGTTACAATTTTATACAATGTAGAAGTCATTTCTGAGAATGGCAGCAAATCCTGGGGATCGGCAGCCAAACACACTAAAAGTATTGTCTCAGAGAACTGGTTGGGTAGTTTTAAGTGAAAATGAACCAGTATTTTTGGGTCTCCTGTGATAAGAATGTCTCTTTGCTTTTCAAAGTTATCCTAAAAATCGGTGAGAGAGTCCCTTTAATAACCAATACATTGTTTTATACCTTAAAGAAAAGGATGGTGTCAAAGTTGTCAATCTTAAGCTGCCACCATTGCTTCATTGCCTGAGAACAGAAAATTATGCTCAAAATTAGGCTCAAGTACATGATTGGCACAGCTTGGAGGGCAGAATAAAACACAGGAGTGCTTTTAACCCTTTAAGTCCCAAGAATGACCAACATCAAATTTCTCCTCACAATATCAATACTTCATCAAGAGAAATTGTTATGTGAATTAATAAAATGATCACTTAAGGGAAATTGCTTTGATATTTTAACAAATTCTCCCAAGTTAAACAATAAGAAATGTATTTGAGATCAGTCAGGAGAATTTGTATGTTGATATTGGGGCTTTTAAGCCCCTGGTGGGTGCCGGGGCTCTGGTGGGCCCTTCAAGAGGAGAAATCACTGGCTTAAAATCATGCAGCTCCCCAAAAAGGTGAGGTGTCTACAGCTTTTTATGTTGCTCTCTGACAGGTGCTGCACAAGGACAACAATCTGCTTAAAATCTACTGAAAGCACTGGACTTACAGGTGTTACGTCCTTGGAGGTGAGGAAGGATGTTGGAACCTACAGAATGATAAAAAAATATTATATTATTAGTAAAGCAAATTAAGCTACTTGTAGCAAATTACTAAGAATAACTTTCTTTGTTTGCACAACTTTGTTCAAGAGTCCTTCAAGAGTATTACTTCACAACCATATTTGACATGCGACCAGAATAGAAAAAATCCTAAAACTGAAAGGGCATATCGATCTGAAAATTAAAATCAGTGCCAATAGATAAAGAATGTCCACAAGCTTAATGCTTTGTCTGGTTTTTATTCGTATTATGATGGAATAACCACCTGTATTTTCAGACTTCCTTTAATAGCATTCCAGTTTTACATGTAAATGGTAATTTCATACAAATGTATGGTTGTAAAGAATGCTAGAAGGACCCCCCCCCCCCCCCCTAAAATTATTATACTGCACACAAGAGTAGGTATTTACCAGTAGGGTCCTGGGATCATACTCTGGGTGTGACATTGGTCTACCATGTTTGTCTCTAGAAATAAGAAAAATGTAGCAAAATATGTTGTTACGGCTGGGCTTTCGGTGTCCCAGCGTGGGTTGCCTGTGTAGCACATTTTAGTTCGGGCATGCGTGCTGCCAGCGTTCTCGAACGGTGACCATGAGGGCCACCGAGTTATTACCTCAGGTTAGCTCAGAAATAGCTCAAGTTTTTGTGATGTTAGTCGAGTTTTTCAGTCTTTTGAGCCTCTATCCTGCGAGTTTGTCTCATGGATCCTTGTGTTAAAGATTAAAGTTGTTGTTACGATGGACTCGTCGATGGTTAAGTCACCGTTCGCAACATATGTATTATTTTTAAAAGCAACACCAGTGACCAAAAATTATGTCCTGTGTGGTACATCAAGAAAGGAAAATAAGCACTTAATATATAACATTTCAGTCTCTTTCTCCCAACCACCAAGTATACAGTGTACCAGAATTTGCATTTGCAACCAAGGATATGGAATGGGTCATCTGGCCTGAAGTGGTTTACGACACTAAATCAGAAATTAGGAGGTCCTGGGTTCAAATCAGGACTCTAACCTGCCACTAGCTAGACTTGTTCTCATACTCCTGAGTTCAACTCCTCAACCAGGCTATGTTAATATTTAGTCTTGGAACCATTTTAGCCTCCCGCCAAATCAGGTTCTTACAGGTTTCGGTTCTAGTTTTTGGGGGTTAATTTTTGGTCCAGGGATTTTTTTGGGTTTTGTTGGAAGCCCTTGGGATTTTTTTGGGTCTTGATTTTCGCCCCCATTCGATCATCCCCGTCACATAAAATCCCAAAATCCCCCTGGGCCTGAAGAATAGATCTCCAAAGTCAAACTAAAAACTCCTTCATGTAACTTGACAACAGTCTGTACCTCCTTTTGTCTTCTTTTAACCAGTCCAGTTTCTCATGTTTATAAATGCCCACTCCCTCCTCGTCAACAGCATTTGAGCTGGGAACTTGGGAGGAATTCATCTGGAACCTTGCAAGTGATTCTGCAGCTTTGCTGGCCGAACTTGATACTTTGTTTGCTAATGATCCGGTGAGGAGTGAAGGAGACGGCGTACTAAATAAAGCTGCCGGTTTACTACTAACAGGAGTATGTGGAGTCGAAGGCTTGCGGTTCTTTGCTTTCTGTTGATGAGGAGTTGATGTGCTTCCTCTTTTGCGCTTACGAGATGACTGTCATACATAAAAAATAAATATAGATAAATATGATTGTGTCATTGAAAAGTGTTTAAAGAAATTTAAAAGATCCTTGGATCCAGTTGTTCAAAGTGGGATGCTAGTTCGAGATATTTTTTTATTTCCTAAACATCACTAACGTTAAACATGTTTTTTTTGTCCTTTACTGTATTTCTGATTTCCAAAAACTCAACTATGTAAATGTTCTGGCAAATTGTAAAATGCTTGGGGGTTACCAGGGAGATAACTTGCAGTGGACTAACATCCCATCCAGGGGGGACTCAAATGATATTTACGACTTGTTACAGTATAGGAGTTAAGGGATCCTTGTAAATACAGCTTCTAAATTAAATTTCAGTAGTGTCGCAGCTCACGTAAGGTTGTTAAATTCTACTGGTCCTCAATTGTAGCAGTTGCTACTGTTTTGGGAGCTACAGACATTGTTTCTGTTGTTTGTTCAATTTTTTTTTTACTTTCTAAGGGTAGCAAACAATTCATGTGAGACCTGTAAAAGCTGCTTCCCAACCCCAAAATTTCCAGACATGTCCAAGATTGAATGCTTATGAGATGCATGTTCCTTAAGATAGGCATCACAAAGTGTCCTCATTAATAAAGTTCACCAAAACAAACCTAATTCTGTCAAGTATGAAGTGATATTAAACAATACTTGTGTTCAACCTGGACATAAGTGAAAATTTCCTTCCCTTGCCATGTCATATGTACAATATACACATATTATTCCGGACCTTTTCTGTGATGTCTGCAATATCCTCTTCAGATTGGATTTCGTCATCTAACTCATCTTCATCAACTCCACTACTACAGCTCTCATCATCATCATCCGGTTTGTAATCATCTGAAACAATTTTAAGATGAAGACAGCATTTTGATGTGTTTATTTGGGCATGTACTAAAACCCGAAACAACGAAACGAAACCACCGAAACGAAACGAGCGAAACCGCCGAAACGAGAGAAACGAAACAAAATCACTGAAACAAGCAAAACCCATTACCATTATTGAGAGCTAACCGTAAACAGGCTAACCTGAGTGATATTCAGGCTAACCGGAGTGCCATTCAGGCTAACCGGAGTGTACCTTGCACTCAGGTTAGCCTAAATGGCACTCCAGTTAGCCTGAATATCGCTCAGGTTAGCCTGAAAACCGCCCAGGTTAGCCTGTTTACGGTTAGCTCTCAATAAAAGTAATGGTTTTCCTTGTTTAGGCGATTTTGTTTCGTTTCGCTCGTTTCCGCTGTTTCGGCGGTTTCGCTCGTTTCGTTTCGGTGGTTTTGTTTCGTTGTTTCGGGTTTTAGTACATGCCGTTTATTTGTGGTGCGGCAATAACACACCTAACATTAATTTTTTGGGAACATTTTTGTCAAATTCCTCACCCCAAGGGCTGTAACAAAAGTTCCCACCTAGAGAAGCACATTATGGTGATCAAAAGTAACTGGAAGTTGTTAAATAACTTTTAAAACTGTGCTCACCATCAGGAGCTGGCCAGGATAAGAATAACATGCACTACAAAAGGGAAACAACTTATAAAAAAAAAAACAGTACAAGCCCTGATGTACCGTAATTAAACAACTTAACAGTAAAAAACACTTCCCCTGGCTGGCACTCAATCACAAAACCAAAAGGTAAACACAAAAAATTGAAAATGGTTAGGTTCTGCATTTAATACTTTGCTTACCTGCCGAGTCTCCTTCTGAGCCAGATTCTATAACTCGCCTTTTCTTGACTTTCTTATTTCTTGACGCAGCTTTCCTTTTGGGGCGTTTGCTGTTATACTGTAAACAAACAACAAAAGAAAGTTTACAAATAGTGCAGTGCATTAGATGCAAAGTAAATAAATGATCCTCGCAGTGAAATTGCAAAGAAAGAAGCCTGACAAAAATTTCTTTACTTTACGTCTATCCACAGTTCAAATATGAATTATTTCATATACTTAACATCAGTTTATTATTTCATGGGAAAATAAGAACTCACAAATTTTGATCTTGCTCCCAATGTGTGGCTTCATAGCTCAGTTGGTAGAGCATTGCACTGGTATCAGGGAAGTCATGGGTTCAAGTCCCGTTGAAGCCACTGAATTTTTTTCAGGCTTTTTTCTTTGCAATTTCTTTAATTTATTAGTTTTACTGAGAGGATCATTTCTTTACTGTACATCTTTTCACAGTTCAAATATGAATTTCACTGCGAGGATCATTTCTTTACTGTACATCTATCCGCAGTTCACACAGTTTTTGTGTGCAGTGTATGATTAATTTATATATATTTTACATTATTTTACATGCTGCATTAGAGGCTATAGTCAAAGATACTGGCTTGTATGCAAAACTTTCTTGAAAGTAAAACACCATTTTATTTTGCTGGTGCAATAATACCAATAGTTTCTACCATGTACATGAAGGCTAATCACAGGATCTGTGCGTGGGCATGGGGATTACAGAGGAATCAAAACTTGAAAGTGTACAGTGAAGAACAATGTGGGTAGCACACTGGATTCCCTAAACAAAAACGAGCAGGGTTTGAAAAAGGTACTGACCAGTAATCTGCCAGGTAACATTTCACGATCACTTGTCCGATAGGAAAAGAATTCAATTTTATTTTTCAAGCCCTGTGAAGAAGAAAGTGAGGAAAAGGCAAAAACCAGGGGGTATACAGTGTGTGAAGTGATAAGCTCAGACTCCATGTTAGCCTGTGAATACAGCCGCCTCTCATTCGCTCCCGCTACTACGTGCGAAACGCGAAGAGAGACGTCTGCAATTCACGGCCAAAAATTCCATACTGATGACGTAAATCTGTCCGGAATCCGGACAGGAGCGCTGATTGGTCAACTAGGTAATTTGCATAATGTATGTGAAATATAACGCCGGGTCAACGCCGGTTGTTATTGTGGACCAAAAGTACACCGGATGCGGCAGGATTATGAAGATACACCAGAGCAATAACTTACAACTTACATTTCTCTGATTTCTCACTTCATACCTTACTGGAAGACTAAGGCAAGAGTGCTTCATGAACGATCTCAAAGACGTTCAGGAAGGATGCGCCACTGCAGCCAGTTTCAAAACATGTAGATAAATTTTGACACCGTGGGTTTTATTGGTGACACATTTGGTGATTTCACAGCTTCGTTTTTCAAATCATAGCTAATGTGCAACTCGTATAGGGATTTTCATGACCAAGTTGTCCGCTGTTTATAATAATGCTTCCTTGACTACCTTGAAAGTGTTTGTGTTCAATCAATAATGAATAATGAATCTATTCTTTGAGCAGTGAGCTAGCAATGGGCAACTGAAAATGAAGACATTAATTATGCGAGACCAACTGCGTGTGTTGTTGTTATATTCCGGAAATCTAATTAGAGGTCAACGTCATCAGTATGGAATTTTTGGCCGTGAATCACAGACGTCTCTCTTCGCGTTTCGCACGTAGTAGCGGGAGCGAATGAGAGGCGGCTGTATTCGCAGGCTAACTCCATGTTCAAACCCAAAGTTTTTTTACACATGTTGTTTCAAAATGATTGTCTCTCAATTCAGTTCTACCTTTCTTCCAGTAACCTTGTCATCGTCATCATTATTATCATCACTGTCACCATTTCTAGAACCAACACTACCATTCTTTCTTTTCTGTTGATTCATTTCTTCTTGTGCGCTCTCGTCATCTGACTGCATAATTTGATCACAGTCTTCTTCATCCTCTTCTTCATCAGAAGGTAAACAATTGACAAGTTTCTTTCGTTGTTCTAATGAAAGTGACAATGCGTCCTCTGCTTGTTTGACTGCCGTTTTAATACTAGGATCCACTACTTGACTGTTGTGACCTTTCAAGAAGGGTTTAACTTTTCTGGAATAAAAGAGCATAAAAGTCAATCACAGCTTACAAATTTACTTCAATCAGACTTTGGTCAACTGGCCTTGTAATTTTGAATAGCTGCACTCTAATATCTTGAAACAATATCAACATCAAATATCATATTTCATATTCAACAGGATATTTTATTTTATTTCAGGGAGGGGAACTTTGATTGGTGTGTCCCCATCTAAGAGGGGGAAATTAAGAACTTTGACAGGGTCCTTTACAAAGTCCCTACCCTTGCCCGGGGTCCCCCCCCCCCCCGATGGCCAATGACAGATGCATAAACGGTGAGTGCTATTCAGGCTGGGTTATAAAACCCGGCCACTCCGAAACAACTCTTCAAATAGTCCCTATAAGCTTAATTATATGTGGCTACCGAAGAAAAGTTTGCAGATTTGTCTCACAACTTGAAATCTTTATACCTTCGCTTCACCCATGCTCTAGTTAGAGGCTCTCCAAAGAACTGAACATGACATTTATCTCCTTGCTCGTAAATCCCTCGTGTAGGATGATTACATATCAAACTCGGCCACCACGGATGACCTCTAAGTTTCGCCCACAATATTTCACACAGTTCAATTTTAACCGCGGAGGAATCGCCAGACTCGCCGCCGTTCGATTGCTTCAGGGGCGTCTTGCTTGTCTTCGTCTCTTTTTCTTCATTAATCGGCGAAAAGCCCTTCGCTCCTTCTTTCGGCGAATTATTCTTCTTTTTCTCTGCTGTTTCGCCGCAAACGGGCGAGGAAGGCTTCTTAGATTTTGGTGTTTTTGTAAAGTACGAAAACAGAGTAGCCATGTTTATCTCTGCGATCGATTCACTCACGTGAACAATTTTCCCGCGTTTCTGGTACCGATCTAGTGCGCATGCACAGTTCGAGTCGAGATTGGGTCAAGTGTGCGGGGAGGGGTGGGGTGGTCAGCGATCTTTGAAGCGCCGAGAAAAGGCAGAAAAGAAATTATTCTTCCTCATTATTTTCCCTTCAAAAGCAAGCGCCAAAAAAAAATTCTGTTCGTTTGTTTTTGATGAATAACTCAAAGCTGGTGAGTTAGCAGTTTAATAGGAAGAGACCATTAGAATTAACCGGAGCGGAGGGGGGGGGGGGGGGGGGGGGGGGAGGGTGGGGGTAAAAATTTTCGGTGCAGGAATTTCCTTTGAAGTCCTACTCATCTGAGGGAATTTCTGGTACCGATCTAGTGCGCATGAAGGAATTTTTTTGGGGGAAGGTCACCCCCCACCCTCTCTGTTTATTTCTAATGGTCCGTCCCTTATCCGTGCCAACTTAATTAGTTTTTTTTTTTTTTAGGATAGGATAACTTTATTTATACATGGT
This sequence comes from Meandrina meandrites, assembly GCA_963693305.1. Taxonomy (NCBI): domain Eukaryota; kingdom Metazoa; phylum Cnidaria; class Anthozoa; order Scleractinia; family Meandrinidae; genus Meandrina; species Meandrina meandrites. The sequence continues at coordinate 4,547,884 of OY855907.1, forward strand.
TTTTCCATCAGTCAATTAAGTTACTGGACTTTAATTTAATTAGATTTAATTAGATAATTCTACTGTCCCCTTGCCTTGCAGTTGCAAAATGTACCACTGGAAATCAAACTAAGCCTTGAACATGATTCTGCAGAAAGTTGTGAAATATTTAAAATAAGAAATTTTCGTGATCAAATGTTGATGTAGATGCCAGAGCCACCTGCCCCTCTTAGTAGGTCTGCAGAGCCTGGGGCACAAGAAACAAGTAGCTCTGGGGACACATTATTTGATGGCTAGAGAAATTTAAAATCCACCCAATTAAATCAACCATTTGTTGTGCCTTTCAATAACATGCAAACTCTGAAATTCAAAACCCAACTGATGATTGCGTTTTTGACTGCTGTCAATCACATTATGGCGACAGCCAACAAACTTTGAAAAACAGAAGCAAACAAAATGGATCAAAATCTACCAATCACAGCCGGCAGACGTGACCCTTTGACCCGGCTGAAGTGAACTTCTGTTTCCTGAGAGGTCCCCAAAAAGATGATTGACGGCAGCTAAAAACGTAAGCCGTCGTTTGAGGTTTGAATTTCAGAGTTCGCATTTCATTGAAAACGGCAATAAAATCCCTTACAACAAAGAGATTTTAAAATGGTTGATTTTGATCAGAATGTCCTCGTTTAACCGAATACAGCAGACATTCTCATCCCACTTGTATCTCTAAGGCAGCAGGGTCTTTCATAATAAATGCAATCTAAACTCTGAAATTTACACCCCTAAGTGTGCAAGACGATGAGCATCCTGTCTGGTTCATACAGAGCCCCTCCACCCCCCCCCCCCCCCCCCCTCCCCGGGCACAGGGCAGTCATGATGGCAACATGTGATCAGGCATTCTTTATTTTATTTGTGATGTCAGCACATCAACTGTTATGCACTTTTATTAGCCTGCAGTGCAGGCGTCTTACTTGGGAGCGCGAGCGCCATCGTCTACTGAGCCGCCATGTTCGATTTACGGTTAGAGCGGACGGGCCACCCCTCTTGGTAGAAATTTGTTTCTCTCCCCAACCTTCCTCTGCCTAAAAAACCCAAGATGGCGGCCAAACATTTCGCAAAGAAAGTCTTAGCGTTCGCTCGCCATAAATACACCTGCTCTGCAGGCTACACTTTTATCATACTGTTTTACAAATACATTCTCCATTCCATCCATTCGTATTTCTATGCCACTAAAATAATCACCATTTTTTAGTATACAAAATTCAGTTGCATTGTCTCTTTCTGCAATATGCAGCATGGCATAGCACTCAGATTTTTTGGTCATATTACAGAATGTGCACTTCTGATTTCAAATGTTCAGATATCAATTATGACGTAAACTTCATGCTTGTCATTGTTGTCGTGGATCTGCATATTGGAGTAGGTTATGGCCTTTACCTCTGTGCCCTAAAAGTAAATTTATAATAACATAAAATGTAAACAAACAACAAAACAACAACAACAACAACAAATAAACGGCATGCAATGCATGCAGAAGCGATGACATTTCACAAGAGGGTCTTAAATAATTTTTAGGAAATTTGTCAAAAAATAAAAATTAATTAAAATAGCTGACAACTGCTGTGTTGAATGCTTGTTCAATAAAAGTTACGTTATCTAAGCTGTAGCTTTACATCTGATAAATGATATACGCTACTTCTTGCAAATGCTAGCAAGGTCAAACGGTGTCTTGCACATAATTGTTTAAACCGGCCCTTTCTTTCTTTCTTTTTTTTTTCTTATAGAATGTTGAAATTTCTGTCTACTAAATCTAATAGAACTCATCAAATATAATTTATCTCTTTTGTTTATACTTCATATTACTCCTTTCTAACTGCCTGGGAGTAGTTTGCTTTATGTTCTATGCAGCCATTTCTTGTCTGTTCAGTCGTAACATTAATTCCTGGAGTTAGTTCCCAGTCACATTCGGTTCTGTTGATTGGTGGATCACGCGAAACAGACAACAGATCCCATTCACTTACCCAACAACTGTAAGTGATGATGCCATCACTAAAAAACAGCTTGTTTGGTGCCAATTGCTTTCAAACGGAATGCTTTCTAGCAACAAAATATACTGTGATTCAATAGCTCTAATAGCTCTATGTCAGACTGGCTAGTTTCACCACCAAGCCTCACTTTCGAAGTGCAAAGACAAAAAGATGAGAAGAATACCCGCATGAAAACTGCATGAGGCCTATTGTACCCTTGATACAATGTAGAGTCCAGTATTTCCCTTAGTTTGTTTTATATTCATAAAAATATTACAACACACCATAACAAGGGAAATATCAAATAATAGCAAGGGTAAAATTGAACTACTACTTGTACAGTATGGTAGCAAGGATCACCAATTTATTAAATGTTACCAGTAAACTTTTAAAATGCCTTCAGTTGAAAACTATATTTTCAATGTAACATTTTGCTTCTAAGACAATATTATTAAGAATCCAAGAACTATTTCCATAATGAAGTTATAAACATTGCTAATCAAGATCAATTTTCAATTTTCCTTAACCTGAGGATGTTTGCCAAGGTCGAAGTCTTCACCTCTCCTAGAATAATAAAATTATAAAACAAAAATTAATTATTTAATAAGTCATGTCTACTAAACTAAAAAATATAGATTCATTAGTTCGTACATGTATAGTGTGATCATCCAGGTGAAAGTAGTTCTGAAAAGAACTGCTGTTTTGGTCTGACATTTTGACATTACCTGAGTGGAAGTCATCTTCAGAGTTACCGGTAAGTGTGAATCAGATACTGATGCGAACTCTTAAAAATGCTTTCTACAGGTTGTGGTGGAAAACATTTGAATCAAGGAATTGAAACCACTATCTGTTTTAATGAAAGGAACAATCATTCAGCCATTTTGACTGTAGTTTTTAGAGAAAACACAGACTGTAAAACTACAAATACATGTATTTACTATTTGTTATTCTTTTGTGTTCATGCTAATCTGCCTGCCAAGCCTCGTCACCATGGACAAAATACAAATTAAGGAATTATTAGAACTTCAAAATGAGGACTAGCAGGCAATTAACATACCCTGGTAAACATAAAAAAATAATAAACAGCATGAGAAAGGTTTATACACTCACCCAACTGCTCTTATCTTAAAATTTTCTTTGTCAAATTCTAAAATTTCAACCTCCTATGAAACAATCAAAAAACAACTCACATTGATGAAAGCTTATAGAAAATATTTTATTTTTTTAATATTTAGCCCTGATTAGCACGTGCGCATTAAAAAATGGCAGGTTGTTTTTCATGACTGAAGCTCGCCAGAGTGATAACTTGTCGTTTTCTTGTAAGCAAGTACGGCGACCTATCATTTGCCTTTTCTCTTATTTTAAACTTTCTTTCTGTAAAATAAATATAGACCAATTGACCCCAGTGCAGTGTAGCTCGATATAGAGACAATAATCAGAAAAGTAAATTAAGCAAGCAATAATGAATGCATGAATACATGTGTAATCATGATGACATTATTTAAGAAATAGAAAACATGTACCATGTTTCTATCGAGTTATAGAAACACGAGTGGAAGTTTGGGAGAACAAGAAATGGTGTGGGAACACAAGCCCCAGGCAAGGGGTTCCACAGCTTTTTCGAGTTCTCCCAAACTTTCACGAGTGTTTCTATAGCTCGATAGAAACACGAAAAACATGTTTTCTATTTCATTTAGAAAACACCGCGACGAAAAAAATGAAAACAACTTGTTAACTTTTACTATCAAAATGTAAATTCTCTTTGCAAACACCATCATCATGTCAACAGCTCGTGCTAGTTCTGTGTTTCTATCGAGTTACAGAAACATGATTTTTAACCAGTCAGCAGGCATATTTTCTTAGGGCTGTTTTCTAAAAGAAATTAATGTGTATGAACAAGAATGATGCTATTGCAGCCTTAAACGAGTATGATACTGATAGTATTGATACTTCAATACTTATTTTCTTTATTTAGCTTTTATATATTTTGCTATAGAATGTTTATGTTAGCTGTTAATGTTTTCCATTAACCGTTTTATTTATTTATTTATTTTTGCTTTATTGCCAACCACCGTCTTAGTTTTAATCTAATTTAACTTCGCTCAGCTCAATAAGCTTTTTAGTTTTTCTGAGTGTTGTTACCAATATCCTGTTTTAATTAATTTTTTTTTTGAAGCATTGTATGAAGTCTTTTCTTGGTAATAAAGTTGTTGTTGTTGTTGAGGACCCCAAAATATTTTTGTTTCAAAATTTAATTTCCTACAAGTTAAACAGCTAATAGGCAAAGTTTGACGAAAATCACAGTGGACGTTCTGTTTCAGTGGAATGACCTTAATTAGCCTGTTTATATTTAAAAATACCTTTACAATAAAATATGGATCATCACACATCAAAAAGAGGAACTCATCAAGAAAGTGGAACAACAAGTTTATCATGTCATCACCTAAAAATAATAACAAAAAATGTCATCAAGACTGTCATACACACCTTAAACCATAGTAACATATACTGTTTGTTAATAACATCAAGGTAGGTTTTGCCACATAGCACTACATGCCTGTAGTGAAACATTCTTATAGTGAAGTTCATGAGGTTTAACAATAGCATGCAAATTATTATACCCCCACGAGGCTCAGACAATATCAGCGTGTTCTGAGAGAAATAAGGGGGAATCTAGGTGAAGTTTTTGTTCAAAGTGTTTAGGAACACCAGCTGTTTTAGAAATTGTTTTAGGAAAATCATCAATTCCAATTTGTTTGTCATGAGTCATAACATAACTTGCGTGCTTCGCTATTGAAAATATTTAAATTCAGGCTTTTCAGAAACAATACCTCCACATTATTTTATTTGCATATTGTATAATAATATATTATATTCAGTTCATGTGTAATTTAATTCATTAGACTAAGTAAGGTTTCAAGTTTCTGTTTGAATGCCAGTGTACAAGTTCATCTTTTGCGATTTTGGGTTCATTGCATTCATCTTGCATTCTTCACGTCGGTCCCTGTTAGTTTTTTGTGTTCATTCCTGCATTTGTAATTTTGTTATTTTCAATTAAGTACTGTGTTCAATCTTCGTATTTATATGGGATTAAATACAGTTATGGCAAGGTTTGGATGTATGTGATTATAGTGTGTGTGACACAGGGATTATTCCCAAAACATGTGTCAAACAAGAATTTAGATGACCACAAGTCCACATACTAACATTTGTCACACTGTCATATATTTGTCATATTACCTTCAGCCGTAATTTCTTCTGTTCTAGCAATGTCGACGCTGGACAGATCTGTCATGTAGCCAAACATTGCTGTCGCTACCTTGGAACAAATATCAATAAATCAAGAATTATGATTAGAGTATGAAAAAATCATTTTACTTTTATTGTAAACTCAGAAACCAATCTTTTGTGTCTGTATATATTTTTTTTATATAAATTTGACTGTTAACTTAAATTGATCAATTGAATTTCTTTTCTTTTTAGCACTTCTGATTTTTATCATTTATAACTTAAGATAATTTAATTTTAAAAATTAATAATTACCTGATAGAAAGAAAATAAAAAATAAAAAAATGAAACCACAGTTTATGAAACAATGTTGTGGTGGTCTGCTGAAGCAGGAGGTGTAGCAATAATTATGTGTGAAACTCCTACATGTAGATGTTTCATGAATACTTGAGTAACGGGAGAGCTTGCTCTGAGAAGCCCTAAACAGACCTCATCTTACTTTTTGTGGGGAATGGAAGACAACATTGTAGGGCTACTGCCAAGATTTCCAACAGGTAACATTTTGTCGATCACAGGTATACAATTTGGGTCGCATTTAAGAGAAAGTCAAGTTAACCAGACATGGTCCTTCAGCTGGTAAAATCAACAAAAGTCAAGCCCTCAGGTGGTTGTTTTTTGTCTTCCGCCTATTACGGTACTTACATCCCTGCATTGGTACCTATCAACAAACACAATAAAAGGAGCTTATACCTGCTCAAAAGCTTCCTTCAGATCATCACCCCCTTGGTATTTGCTTCAATTAAGGAAGTGTCAATGTGTTATCAAATCATGAAGGCCCCACTGAAGGGGGGTGGCTTCTAAGAGGGTCCTACAGGGAGGTTCTCTGGCACAGTTCATGGGTGGAAAAAGTAACAAAACAGGGATCAAAGATATCGAAATTTCAATTTCCTAAATCACGGAAGTAAGCAAGTAATGTTGGGACTCTTTTATACTGATCTTACGCAAAGAAATGCAGCAAACAAGGAGTATTTGAAAAGGCAAAAGAAAGGCTACAAATGGCAAATTGCATTTTACATTTTTGGCCGTCTTTCATGTTTTCATAGTCGTAATAAATCTACCAGAGGTCTCGGGACTCAGAATCACAAGGAATAGAGTGATGAAATCATGAACATCAGTTATTCAGACAAGTTCTTCATTGGTCATGCAAAACTTTCAGAACGTGGATCACGAAGAATAATTTATTAAATTCGCATTTCACTGATCAGAAAATAAATTCAGCTAATCACGAGATTACCACCCTCTTCAAAGAAATAATTATGGTAGTAAATAATATATCTAGGGCTCAGTGGAATGCAATTCAGGACGGGTGAGGGCAATGCATGGCTGAAAAAGGTTTGGATTTCTAAAGACGTGGGGTCTACTATTTTAATATGATAAATGGGTGTCCATTGAATTGCTCCAGAGTACAAATGTAATCAGAACTACATTCTTGACTTCTGGGATGTCACACATTTCTCATAATGAAACAACATTGAAAGGATACAAGCATGAAGCCTGCAAGAGAGGAAAATATATATTTTTTTATTTTGAAAAATATAGAATATGGCAATATTTAATGGAAAACTCTAAATTAGTAACATTGAGAGATTCACTTACTGAACATCAGCAGTGTGGTCCAAGTCTGTTGTGGGATGTAAACAAATAATTAAATTTTAGTAAATAAACCTCTTCAGACAGCTGGTATATAAGAGTATAATGCCCTTTTTTAAAGATCGTCTGAAAAATAAACAGTTGGCTAAGAAGCAAAGTTCAAAGGAAACTGTGAAATGTTTTGGACAATCTTTCAGCCAAGGACACGAGCCTCCAATATACCAGCAAGGCTATATACAATATATATGTTACAGGTCAAAATTAGCTTTAGCATTTTTTTCAACCTAGGTTATTTTTGTTTTAACCTAGTTAATTTGTTTTACTTAGTTAATAAGAAGAAAATTAAAATAAAACATCTCCCCTCCCTTGCTGTCTCTGAAACCCTCCACCATCCTTACTTACCCTCCCCTACCATCTACTGTTATCCCCCTCCCTTAACTACTGTCATCTATTTTTTTTTACTTTTTTACTATTTAACCTTAACTTCTAGGATTTGAACTCTCAACCTCCAGATTTGCTGTCCAACTATATCCATTTTGCCACATAGCAAACACTGGGTGAACCACTATTTTTAAAAAAATATATGACTCCAATCCAAAGCCCTAACCCTAATAATAACCTTAAATTTTACCTAGGTTGAAAAAAATAACCTAGGTTAAAAATAATTTAACCTGAATCCCTCTGCCCCCTCCCAGTTATAGGCCCAAACAAAAAATACATCACGTTATAAGCCCCCAACCCCTCCCCCAGATATAAAGCCCCCTCTAGTTGTCCTTGTCGATATTATGACGTTTTAAAGCTAAATTAAATAATAAAAGGCCAGTTAGTAAATTAAAAATGTATTTGAGCAACAGTGTTGTGGCTTGTTTTGTAACATTTTTTTATTTCGCTTATAAGTGCCCCCCCCCCCCCCCCCCCCCACCAAGATATAAGCCCCTCCATTTATAAGCCCATGCACCCCAGCCTGTGGCTTAAAAGCAGCAGTTTTGGTGGGTTATGGAAATAGCAGCTTGAGTTGTCAATTTCAAGATGGGAAAACTTATAATCATCATCATCGTCATAACGACACGGTGTTACAACACCAATAGTGCGAGCATTTCCTGCCATTGCATCCTGTCTGCTGCCATGGACTCCACATCTTGATCCATTTCACCTAATTTGGCATCTCACTCCATGGTGTCTCTCCACCGAGTGCGATACCTTCCCCTGTACGCTTCACATTCTTGGGCCTCAATTCAAATGAAACTTTAGGAAGTCTTTCCTAACCCACTGTCCCATACGACTGACATGGCAAGCTTATAATTAACAATTATTCCACAAGTGCATGTTGGATATGAGAGGGTACGTAGATAGCCAATGAGGTGCATAGCGTCAAGATGGCTATAACTATCTCATTGTCAGCAAGCACAAGTGGAATAATTGTTTTAATTGCACTATTTGAGTTCCCTGGCTATTCTCGCCAATGGATACACCTACAATGTATATCGGTGGTATACGAGCTAAGATACCGTGGCTTGTAAACCAATCAAAACTCAGGAATTATAATATACCATAGCTAGTTACTGATGAATACCCGGCCCGGGGGGGACACTTCCTATAAATGGGCTAATGGGGATGTGCCGCTGGATGGGGTCGCATTTTCACGACAGGATTGACTATAATGGGGCTGCTTTTTCACGCATTTTTTATAGGGTGACTAGAATGGGGTCACACTTTTGCGGGATTTTGAGAGTAAGAAAAATCTGGCAAGTTGTGATTTATAAACGGAAAGATTTGCTAAAAAAAAATGTTACCACATTCATTGCTGTTGTTTAATATTTGACAAACGGCTCTCATTAAGTGACTAAGTTGGGGTCGTGAAAATTACATTTACCCAAAAGTGACTAAGATGGGGTCTATAATTGGCTATAGAATATGACTATAATGGGGCAGGGGTTCTGAGAGACCAGCGGCACATTCCCAATAAAGATTGGTCCAAGTACCCCCCCTGGGATACCCGGCTACTTTTTTGCATCTCATTGAAATTAAATGGCACTTTTTGTTTCTATATGCTCCGACCATTCTAAAAAGCGTTCAGAGAAACATAAATGAATGACCGGGCAGAATTCTACAATCGCTCTGTTTTTAATAATAAAGGGTGTTACTAATAATAAAGGGTGTTACCAGTAATATTAGTGCTACCCATGCAGGCTATAGCTACCTCCCCAAGCTAGATGGAATACTTCACTCTTTAGAGTATAATTCGATTTAAAAATTATTGAATCCATTTTGAAATCACTGGTGATCCTTACATTCTGATTGGCTCTCAGCAGTGTGATTTATTCATGAATCGCACTATTTTTTGCTCTAAATCGCATCCTTTTCCCACCCAATGAGAAAGGAACACTAAAACAAAACAACAACCAATCAGATTTTGAGGTAAGGCTTGTTTAAAGTGCCACTCCGAACAAAATTTTCGCACTCGATGTTTTTGCATTTTCTTAATCTATCAGTGGTTCTTACTCACCTGTCCAAACCGTTCTGCTGTCCGAGTGCGGGAAGGCCGTTTTTTTTACTGTTTTTGTCAAGATTTTTTGGCCGCCATTATTCAAACACGTTCCCGAGGATCACGAGTCTTGGTCGCGAATTCACCGGATGTGACGTCAAACACGTAACCCGTGAAATGCTGGTTGCTCTGCAAAATTTCGCTTCGCTAATTCAACCTTTTGAGATTTCAAATGCAGTTCTGCAACAACAGTGAGCTTCATTTTGCTGGGAATTTGATGTGTAGTACAACAACGTTGTGAGCAGTCAAACCTTCGGGCAGCTGTGATCTCAAATATTGACAGAATAAATGGCTGAGATTTGCTCGCACACGCCGAGCGAACTTCCGTTGCCTGAGTAAGTTTGGTATTCCATTTTTGAACGGAGTTTCCAGAGTTTGATTTTAGAACAATTTAGGAGAAACAGAGGCCATCTTTCTGTCCACACAAGATAAGCATTGAATTGCAGTGTCTTATGTAGTATACTTTCTAAACTCTGTTTTTGTTTTGGTGCAGGTCGATCACCTTTGACAATGTGATATTTTATTTATCTTCTCAACCTGATGATCAATTTTTTGTCAGGCTTTGCAGAGTTAACTAGGCCTAGGATACTGTGGTTGTTCAGCACATCATTTTCTCTGAATGGCTGATGAATATGATATCTGAGAGTCAGAGTGATGTAACTGAAACTATTTATAGCATACAGTAAAGTTTGAAGTACATATTTGTGCATGTGTGCTACCTTTATCTTTTATTGCCTACCTGAGATTTTGGAGCTTGGGAGCAAACAATGTTCAATTTGGCAGCCTCAGTTTACTTTGGTTTCAGTTAGGGCCACCTTTCAAACTGCATACTAATTTTAACAGCCATTTTAATGTTTTATTTTTTTTAATCATAAGCTCCCAATCTATTTTCTAGTAAAAAGAGAATGTCTACATTATAAATTGGTTCTCATCTTTTATCCCATACAGTGATAAATACAACCAATCCAAAGACTAACAAGCCATATTTGTAGGTTTGATACCAAGGTTATCTCACAGTATCTAATAATAAAGTGTCAGGCTGAAAAGTAAGGTAATGTAAATAAAATTTAATGTTCACATACACTGCTTCTTTGGATATTTGCCTTTTCAAATTAAGGTTAATGCATCAGTTCTTTCAATAAGATTTTAAGGTGGCTGCTCTTGCATTGTGCAGCACCCGCAAGAGCTATATTGGCTTTAAACACCTCACCTTTATGTGGAACTGCACTATTGAACTATTGATTGCAGTCAGTGATTTACCTCAAAATACCTGCCAGAGCTCCAGACGGTGGCAGATCTAAGTGAAAGCACTGAGATACATTTATAAGAAGTTAATTTTGTCTTAATCATTTCCTTTGGGCAAATTACTACCCCGGTACCTTTTTTGCTAGACAGCTGGTAATTGGCATTGCCTCAAAAAAGAAATTGGCCCAAACTATTAGCCAATTATTGTCTATGCCATGCAAGAGTGATTTATTTAACCCATGAAACAAAAAAAAAACTGCTGCAATTTGCACTTTTAATAGTCAAAACAAGACAAAAGACATGGAGTAGTAACTATATAATATTTTTTTATTATCATCAAACTTCAGCACTGTCTGCAGTCTGTGAGTTTAAATATTAATGATCATCACATAGCTAGCAGAATAGCACAATCAAATTCAGCATACCCAAACGTGCAACATGTGGGAAATGCGATGGCCTAATATTGCTTAGCCCATTGGATGCCAGATCAGGACCAGGGTCATTGTGCTTTTACATATTTTTTTTTTATCATGCAGATTTTAATGTACATTTACACCAGCACAGTTGGTTCATGCTTTTAGCTGTGCACTATCAAGTTATGGTGCAAGCAGGAAGTTTGGAAAACACTCTAGAAGCTAGAGTTGCTCTTGGCTATCGCCCTGAGCAACTCTTGCCTTTCTTTTGTGTTCTCCAAACTTTGCACGTGTACCATAACTTGCTGGTGCACATTAACAAACAAGACAATTGTTAAAAAATTATGGCATTGAAATCAAACAATCTCAGTTAGAAAATTCAAAGTAAAGTACATTTAAGCAAATCTTATAAAAACCATTTATTTACTACTCAAGTTGTTGAAATTGCAGTATCACTACTTGCCAACCAATAATTATTATGTGCCTTTGTGCACTGACGATTATAATGATCCAAAGCTTAAAGAATGAGTAATTCGGATATTCAAGCCAGTTTCTCCGTAGGTTGAAAAATATGTACCTTGCTTGCAAAATATACATGGAATGAAAATGCTGTGACAAAGTACGAAACTGTACTGCAGCTGTAGTTATTTAAATTTATCTTTGGTTTAAAACCTGTGAAACTGCAGTTTGATTTTAAGTTTTTGTTGTCCCTTATATTCATCATCATGTGATGAAACAAATTAAAAGGGAAACAAAAAACTGGTTTGGGAAATTTTAAACCACATCATCAATGTACTGTTTCTATTCACATAAAATAAATTTTATTATCTCAGCCCCACTGAGTCAATCATGGCATTCCATGGTTTTCAGTGATTTATTTTCATTGCCTGTGATCAGTTTTGCACTCTTAAAATAAATCAGTGCTATTCCTCTAAACAAATATAACTTCTTTTATTATTAACATCTAGTTCTATTGTGCAGTTCCAGAAAATATCCATACCCCCACCACGGAGGGAATTCCAGCCAAGACCCCCCACCTCTCCGGAATTTCCATTTTTGTGAAGGAAAATAAACCCCCCCCTCCCCTCCGGAATTTCCAAAAGTTTCTTTCATACCCCCCTGTCCCTCTGGAAAACGCAATTTAAAAAGAAATTGTACAAATGTTGTAAACATTAGGCCGCCTTCCATTGTAAACATCGCTATAGTGTTCAACCGATCGATCGAACCATCTTAACGAGACATACTGTTGAAGACAAAAAATAAGTCAGTAATTTCTTCAAATGTAAGCAGAAAAAATATCTGGTAGTCACTTGTAAGATTACCTTGATGTATAACAATCCATCCCCTTTCATTCCAATCCAAAAGAAAACCGCTAAATGTATTAGAACATGGATTGAAAACTGTTGACAACATTCACCGTAAACGTGATCACAAAATCGCAAACACGCTCGCAGAGAAAGCCAAATTGACCTGGAAAATTGCAAACAAATAGCCAGAAATAACAAGAACAAGATATTCTTGGGTTTCTGAAATTGTTACACTATTTTCATCATCAATAAAGAGACAAATGTTTGCAAACAAGGACGACTTTCTTTCGATCGAACGTGAGAAACAAACAACTCTAGTCACCAGTGCATTTCGGTCAAACCACGTGACAATTTTTCGTGGACTGGTAACAAGCAATGGCGGTCGCGTTCGTGGAACAACATGGAGGATTTCTGCGAACTTGTTAGCTTTCACTGTCCTTTCAGGAAGAAGAAAACCTGTTTAAAGTGTAATATGGTCATGTATCGAAAACCTAGGCTGCTATTTTTTCTATGTAAAAGATTTTCAGAGTAGGTAAGAAACGATTTTGAAACAAATTTGCATGGGATCGAACTTGACCATCTGGAAACGTAAATTCACTAACAACCCCCCCTCCTCTCCGGAATTTCCTGGGCCTTTGACCCCCCCACCCCTCTGGAATTTCCAATTCCCTCCGTGGTGGGGATATGGATATTTTCTGGAACCACACATTGACTGAGAACCTGATCATGATAATGATGGTAAGTACCCAAAGCAGACTCAATTTTCGGAGACATCGCTAGCAAAAGACTCCCTCAAAATCTCGTCAAAACGATAACGATAGTAAACAGACAATAATAAGACTGGAACTTCGTATGAAGATGATCTATCAGGCACTTCAATCTTTCTGCGTAGTCATAATCCGCTCACTGCACCATGACGAATGCTTTCGAAAGCATTGGCAAAAAACAAAATAGCACAAAACCAATAAAACACACTACGTACCACTTTCTAAAATTAGTGTGCCGAAGTGGATCAAAAAGGCCGGGTATAATTGAGAAGTTGGACCATCAAAAGTATGTAGCCTGGACTGTAGCTTCTGATCGCTTCTTGTCTTCAGTAATTCGCGGCTTCTTGATCGTTCGTAATACACGATCATTGTACGATTGAAGGCCTGCATTTTCCCGGTTTGTTGGAGGAAAATTTGACTCGGAAGGCAAGAATCCCACCGCAGAATCGCCAAACATTTTCAAGCAAAATCTAGACAAAAACCCACAAAAACAAACTAAACATCGCAAAGGACAGGTCACGTGTTACTTGTTTGACGTCACAAGAGGACCTGCCGCTGTGAAATATGCGGGCTCAGCTGGAACCAGTTTCGAGTAATGGCGGACGGAAAATTGCAGTTTTTGAAGCCCAAAATATCGATGAAGGAAGGCTTATTATTTTTTTGTTTCCGGGTAAAAGCACATTACAGTCACCGGTAAGTTATTCTGTAACAAAAAAATTCCGAAAAAAAAAAGTGAAATTTCGTCGGAGTGGCACTTTAAAGTAACCAATCAAATTGCAGGAGATTGCAGTGCAATTTATTCATGAATTGCACTATTTTTTGTTCTAAGTGGCATCTTTTTAAATAATTGGATCAATAAAACATTCATTCTGACTAAAATTCTGTCTTTGCCGATTAAATTGTACAATTTCAAAATGGATGTAATAAAGTGGTAAAAAAAACCAGGACATAACATGTCGATCAAAGTCGATCATCGAAAACGTAGTCGATAAGTCGATAGTACTCGATATTTGTTAATAATTGTCAATCGACAAGTTTAATTTGTCGATAAAAGTCGATAATCACAAGATTTTCAACTGATTATCGATTTTATCGACAAAAAAGCAGACACATTTTTCAATCGGCCATGAAATTCAAGCAAGTGTTCGCGGCAACTGACGTCTTGCCTCCCGCCATATATCGTTTTTTGTATTTCCGATCAAAGTCGATCAAAATCAAACAAGTCGATAATCACAAGGAATTGCGTGATCGACTTTTATCGATTTCCGATATTTGTCGATTGATTAGTATCGAATTCGATCGACAATGATCGAATTTTATCGACTATCGAAATTATCGACATGTTACGTCCTGAAAAAACTGGTAATTGAATTTCGTGTCGTGCAATTTTGGTCTGAAATCATACGTGTGGTTTCAAATCGAACTCGCGCTGCACGCTCGTTCGATTTGGAAGTCACGCGAATGATTTCAGACCAAATTGCACTCCACTCAGTTCAATTACCATTATTTATCTTAATTGATTTTACTAAGCCAAAATTGTGACCGGTTCTCTCCTGTCGATTTTGCTTTGCTTGCAAAGCTGCACTGAACCAAAGCTAGTTATCCATTGTCAAAGAATTGCTGAATTGTAATCAATATGTACGCATACTTACACTCATACTTGGCTGTTTTTTCTCTACCAACGCCTGAACTTCCCGCCATCGAACGTACCTCAGTTTGTCAAACTTTTATGTCGTGTTGGTCTTGTTGCTCAAGTTGTTCTATTCGCCATTCGCCCGCCATAGTGGTTGAGCCTGCGATCGCTTTGGGTTCGTGGAGTATGCGTAAGAGGTAAACAAGCTCGCCAAGATGGCGGAAAAAATGGCGGCAGATTTGAGTGTAAACAAAATTGTGCTTTTGCAGGTTAGTTCGATTTTAAAAACATAAATATCCCTTTATTGTAAAATTTTATGCAAGCCTTACAATTCTGCACCATCAATTTCAACAGGCAGTCGTTCGTGGATTTCTTGTGCGTAGAAAATTACTGGAGGTTAGAAAAGAATTTGAAGAAGTTTTGAACGAATTGGACACGGGCACAAACTTCGTGTTTTGGAAGAAAGAAGCTTTAGGGCTGCCGTTGATAAGTCGTGATCCTAAAGTATTAACCAGTGTAAATGAACAAAAGAAATCAGGTTGTAAAGAGAACGAGGATGAAGCAAAGCAAAGTGGATCAGTGAAGGAGGAATTTGGTGTGAAGCTTTTTTCTGCTGATGAGGAGCTTGAAACAATGCTGAATACTGAGGATGGAGAGCGAGTTGATGGCGAAAGAAGTGTGGCCGATGAAGAACTTGTGCTAGAAAGCCCGGCTTCTGGAGTATCAAACTCTGAAAGTTGTGATAAGCTGAAGCTCTGTGACTTGCATATGAACCAAGCATTTCGTCTGGAAAACAACACTATCTCTAAACAAGGGCACAGGCCACCGGAAGAAATGATCTGCCCTCGAGAACAAAGTTCAGAAAAACAGAGATCTTTAATCCTAAATTCTGAAATAACAAATCAATGTGGTTTTCCAGATGAAAGATTTCCTCACAGAGTTCCAGATTCACCTTTACCACTCAATAGTACACTGAAAAGTGGGTTAAGGGATGAACAAGAGACAAGAGAGTCTGTTGGACGAGACAGTACATCAGAAACATCACTGCAGTCTGATTTACAAGGCAGACCTCATCTGAGGGAACGAGCACGTCTAAGTGACACATGGTTGACAGACAGGTCATTTGGTAAGCAGCAGGGGTAGGGTGGTTAAGGTAGTCTCCTTTGCAACAGTTATTTGGGTCATCATGCATCGCTTCTCCCCACTAACAGCTGCTTAAACCTGAACCACATCTCTTTCCTTTTGTTTTTACCCCAGTAGCTTTGACACACTCACTCATTCACTCTTTCTCTTTGTTGTGTCCTGGACATAATGATAAGGCTGCAACATCACAATACTCCAGCACTGAACCATGTCCCATGCTTTGGCCTGTGCTTCACCCCATGATAGACCCATTTCTTCCAGCTCCTTCATCACTGTCCTCTGCCAAGTGGTTTTTGGCCTGCGTCTTTTTCTTCTCCCAGTTGGAGTCCATCTCATGGCAACCCTCCAAGTTAAGACTGTTTTAGTCGCCATGGCGACTAAAACTTTGGAGCTGGCGACTAAATTGGAACCAAAGTCGCCAGTCTGGCGACTAAAATTGAGAAGAATGATTGAAAGCATGAGCTTAATTTAGCGACTAAAAGTTTTCACTGGCGACCAAACTTGAGCAGTCAGTGGCCAAATGGCCACTAAGAAAAAAAATAAACTTGGAGGGTTGCATGGCAACTTTTGGTACATCCTGTCATTGGGCAGCTTTGACACCTACTGGCATTTAACAAAGAAACTTCTCTCTCCTTCTCAGAGGCTCCTTCAATGGAGGGTGGAAAGGCAAAAGAAAAACGTGAAAAATGAAAAATAGGGGGAGCGCAGGGGACCAGCATCCACTGGGTTCCGCGCGCTTAGTTTTCACCTCTCCCCAGAAGAAGAATGATTGAAAGCATGAGCTTAATTTAGCAACTAAAAGTTTTCACTGGCGACCAAACTTGAGCAGTCAGTGGCTAAATGGCCACTAAGAAAAAAAATAAACTTGGAGGGTTGCATGGCAACTTTTGGTACATCCTGTCATTGGGCAGCTTTGACACTTACTGGCATTTAATAAAGAAACTTCTCTCTCCTTCTCAGAGGCTCCTTCAGTGGAGGTTGGAAAGGCAAAATAAAAAACGCAAAAAATGAGAAATAGGGGGAGCGCACCGGACCAGCGTCCACCACACACTTTCGTTTCCCTTCTCCCCAGGCTCTGCAGGCTTGGTTTTCACCTCTCCCCATTTCCCGGCCCGGACAAAACAAAGAGGCCTCTGTGGGAGAGAGAAAGAACTTTATAACCCAACTAAACTGAGGGTGAGTCTGAGGATTTCTATCTTTTCCAGAAAGTTTTCACTGGAATGAGAGCACCATGTGACTTTTTAACCAAAAATTCTGGTTTTCCATGACAAAAATGGTAAACGCTCGTGGTAAATGCCCAGTTAACATCGTGTGACATTTGGATTAATAAGGCACTAGGAAAAGCCACAGCATCATGGCAAATAATTTATATTGAATAAGAACCTGATAATGATAAAAGAGAAAACGTTTTTTTTAATGCATTTGCTAAATTTCTTTTCTGTTTAATTATTTTTTCCTAGATACTGTTGTAGCAGATGAAGAGTACATCAAAGGTCTTCCCACTGATCCTGTAAAACTACGTCAACTGAGGGACCATATTGGAATGGAGCTGCTGTGGACAGAGCAAGCCATACAAAGCCGAAAAAAGGTAAGCAGTCATGTTTTGGGGATTATTAAAGTGCATATGAAGTAAAAAAATAATTACTGCTTATTGTTAAGGCTTTTCGAAATAAAGACGAATGGCGTTTTCCTTTTTGAAATATCTTCTTTCGTTATGGAAATATTTAGGTTTTTGTAATATGCAAATGAGGAAAACGATGACATCATTAATCGTTCCAGAAAAGGATAAATCACTGAATCAAGCAAATCTCTTGTAGCATTAAAGCGGTGTTCATCAAACTTGGCACCATCAATGTTCATCATAAAAGGCACAAGATGGCACCCGTTGTGCCATTGCCATGGCAACAGTCTTGGATCCGGTCTCCTTCTGTTATAAACAAAATATCTCCATTTGCAGCACCTTAAAAATGAACAGTGGGTCTGGCGTGGGACACACGTGGTACCCATCTTAGCTTAACTATCTTCGTTAGCTTGTTGGGAGTGCATCACCTTTGGTTAAGAATAAACTGGGAATGTCAGGGTTAATAGAAATAAGCCTTTGCGGCAAAACTGTTGCCATGGCAACGGCACAACGGGTGCCATCTTGTGCCTTTTATGATGAACATTGATGGTGCCAAGTTTGAAGAACACCGCTTTAATACTCCAAGAGATATGCTTGATTAAGTGATTTATCTTTTTGTGGAACGAGTAATGACGTCATCACTTTCCTTATTTGCATAATACAAAAACCTAAATATCTCTAAAATGAAAAAAGATATTTCAAAAAGGAAAACGCCATTCGTCTTTATTTTGAAAAGCCTTAAAAATAAGCAATAAATACTTTTTACTTCATAGGCACTTTAACTAAATACCTCTTTTACAGTATCTCTTTCAGATATTTAATACATAATCTATCAAACATGAGAAAGATTTTTTGTTATCTTCTCAATCATAATCAAAACTTTGAAGAAAACAGGAAAATAAAATCATAGAAATCTATAGATGCTAATTGAGATCGGATTTCCAAACCACCGTCACAGTTCTGATTTCCTTTGCTTTAAGTAGATGAATTAGGTGCACCTAACCCCAAATTTTTTTATACAATAAAATGAATTAACTTGTCATTCGAATTAGTTTGGCGAAAAAAAATTTTGGATTTGGTTGAATCCTCGATTTTCTACATCCCATTGAAAACACAAAAATGGCTCTAAAATCAATGCCACTTTTGTTTCACAGCTGGGTTTTAAACTGGGCCCAATAGCTATTGTGATGTCTACCCAGGAATGTAGTACAAAGAAAGTGAGTGAGGCGCTATTGTGTTTGGTTCCTGGGTAGACATCATCAGTTCTCTCAACCCAGACTCCCGAAAACACGGTCATTCAACATCTCAAACGTGACTTTGGCAGGCTGTGAAAAATCGAGGATTCAGTTAGCCTCCTTCGCAGACATTCTTTTGGCTTGTCATGCAATCTTTTCTCCCTTTTGGGTAGGAATGCGTGACGAGCCAAAAGAACGTCTGCGGAGGAGGCTAGGATTCAGCCAAATCCAATTTTTTTTTGCCGAAATACTTTATTGGGGGGGAGGGTTAGGTGTACTTTAATGAGTTTAAGGAGAAATAAAAAGACACTGACTATTCTGTTGGCAGTTTTGTTGGTGGCCGGAAATCAATGAAAACTTTCAATCTGTAATTTACTTTCATCATCAAAGGCAATCAGTTTACTGTCATGAACCAGTAAACATAGCCACCACTTGCAATACCATCTTGTTTAATGTTATTTTTAGCAATCTGAACATGCTTGACAGCCTTCTGGCTGCCATCTTGATGTGCGTGAAAACTTTGAAATTCAAAATGCTCTACTTTAGGATGAGGGTTGCTATTGAGCCAATACCTACAACAGGATACAGGTGTATCTAGTTAGGACATCCAAGATTAAAACCCTGGAGCCTTCCGATTTTCGGATTTTCGATTTTATTTTGATGTGAAGTAGATCAAAGAATTTTTTAGTTCCTGAAAAACTTTAGATAAGGCCAGGGTATTAGTCTTTCTACGGTTAGTACGTGAAATATGTGAAACGGATTCCATTCTTTATCAATGGCGGTTGTTCAAAACGGTTACCTTTCTGTCAAAACTGGTTTATAAGATAATATCAGGCATCCCAAACTCACAATTTGAGAAATTGATCAAATAAATTATTTATGTAAGCATATCAAGTAGGACAGGACTACTTTAAGTGCGTGCAGTGTTGTGTGACAGTGTGACAATTAAGGCCGTTGAGAATTTGAGCCTTTTATAAGACTTTCTAAGGAGCTTAAAATAATGTGGAATAAAAACGCTCCACAATATAAAATTTACCTCCTTTTTAACAAAATAAAGAAAATGTACTCACCTTGCTTGGTTTCTGTTGTCCTTTTGCGCTATTTCATCATCTTTGGGGTTTTTGAGGTTTTTGTCATAGCATTCAAAGGAAGGCTCATATTGCGAGCTTGGGACGCCTGTGATAAAATGATCTGGATTTGCACCTCGATGCAGAGCCTCCCCATATAAGATATTTCTTGAGTTAACCCTCTCCGCACTCCACTGAAGTTTGTCCCATTCATATTTATGTGCATTAATATTATATATTTATTTGTTTGTTTATTTATTTCTTCTTTTTAGTACTTGGGTTTAAAGAAGGGTTTAGCGCAAACAGACCAAGATGACCAAACCATCAACTGGGAGTGAATCAGGACATTACAGTAAAATTTAATAAACATTTTGTATTTAAGCAAATGTTAATATTGTATAGTTATTACAGTTGAACCATGCCATCTCGGATTCTGAAGGGAAACATACTAGTTTGAGAAAAAACAGGAGTGCGAGAGAGCCGATAGTAAATGACTGAAAAAGCAAATTCAAGGGAAATCGATTTGAGTTCGAGATAACCAAGTTCACAAGTTTCCTACCTGAAATCTAAGCCACTTTCTCCAGTGTTTCAACATGACCATTTCCATCCCAAGCAGCTGGACCTATTATAATTTGTATTCCACCCCTTTCCTTCAATACCGTGGAGTGCTGTTAGTCTGGTCACACTTGGGCCATAAAATGACGAGTTTCTGGGGTTTGCCATATCCTGGGAATTATTCCCTATTGTGGACTGCACAGGAAGGCTGTGCCTGAAGAAGTCCCTATTCCCATCTGGAGGTATATACATGTAGGTCGATATGATGAAGTTGGAGAATAGAAAATTGAAGTGAAAACTTATTGGAAATTCAAGGACGTCTTCGCGACTGCACAGCAAAAATTCTCTGGCCCCATCAAAAATATGGTCCAGAACTGACAAGTTTTGTGAAAAACAGTCAAGTTTTCCCAGAGCCACAGGTGCATGTGGGATGCACTTTATCTTGAACATTTTTGTCCAATCTGTTGTGACTGCCCTCCCTCCCCTCCCCACCACACACAAAAACATTACAGAGATCTCAGAAGTTTTAAGTGCATATGAAGCGAAATTTTTTAATGCATATTTCCAATGTTTAACATCTCAAAGAAAATATCTGAAAGTTTGAGACAACCTCGTTCTCAGGGTCTCCGGACACTTCTCAGTCGTCAAATTCGAACCTTGGGCGGCAAAAGCTCGAATTTTTCGCCATTTAACACTATTCGCTTTTGGGCATTTCGAAAAGTACGTATAACAAGCTACACAAAAACGCAAAGAAATTTTTCACTTCGTAGGCACTTTAAGTTGTAATTCTATGTTTATCCTAGAAGTGCTAAAATGCTGTTTGCAATAATTTAAATCCCCCCCCCCCCCCCCCATGCTGGAAAAACGGCAGGCATGACAAGCACGTTAAGTGTAACGAACTCATCAAACAATGTGTCCCAACACAGGCATCACATTAATTTTGCACTGATCAGAACCAAAATATTTTAGTGTGTGCTTATCTTTCAATTGCGATATAGTTTCACTGCAACGTAATGGATGGTCATGCTAATTGTTTTGAAGTTTCCTTTCATTGCTTGTTTTTGCAACAATTCCGCTAACGTACTAACAAAGACCAACTGAATGCAATCTGAACATGTACATTCCCCCCCCCCCCCCCCCGAAACTTGTGTTGCAATTTGCATCCAATGTGCATGGTTTTGCGCATGTTCACTGCACAATTGAGGGTCGCCCACTACCTCTCGGAACGAGTTACTTCATTGGTTCTTAAAACAATAGATAACAGGTCATAACAATGCCCCTAGCCCTGAATAACAATAGAGGTAGTGTTCATAGCAGGCGAATGAAAATACAGGTTCCAGAGAGGTAGTGTCTTACTGACAATTGATGCTGCAACTGTGTCCATGACAGGGATTAAACATATACCTTAGGGTTATAACATCACAAATTTGGATCCCCTGGCAAAGTTGAGTTGGCAAACCCTTGAACAATTGTTTCACAAAATTTTGGCCATTCTGGCTCAGAATTCGGGAGAAAACCTTAACATTGTCTTGGAACAGCCAAAAGCTTGATTTAAGGTGAGTAGATGCAATTTTTTAGCTTGAAGGTTTTTGTATTGAAAATGAAACTTATCCATCTAGGAAGCCATTCTTCGATTTTTGCCAAACTACACAAAATGATCACACATGACCAATGTTTAAGAGGTCCAATGAAAAAAGTGGGGAAAATTGTCTAGTAAGGAGTTCCACATTCCCACAGAGTTAATGTATTATCCAATAGTCCAGACCACTCATTGTTTTTATAATTATATAGTAAGACAACAGCTTTATTTTCCACTACTTCACAAGTTTTCTATAAAAAATAACTCGACATTAAAATTGAAACCTGTAGCTATTCTAAACATACGCTTACACAATACATAGAAAGTACAGAACCTTATCAGAAATATACAAGTGTGTAAATACTGCAAATTTGAGCTGAAACAGTTGCACATGTATCGAACTTCAAACTCGCCTCCAGCACAGACGACGTTTTGGCTCATTGCATCAAACATATACCAAGTGCAAATGAACCACAAGATTGTCCGATTGGAGGCGGCTTCCAGGCTTTCCCTTCATCCGAATGAAGTTCAACATATGCTAACTTGAGTCTTAGGCTGTGAAATTAACACTAGTGTAGAAAATCACTCGATGCAATGGCACTGACACAGCCTGATCAGAACAAACTGCAAGAGAAAAAGCAGGTGTTGATATTGGTTAAAGGGGCTCTGTCACGGATTTTAACAGATTATAGCACAGCCAAAATTTATATTCGCGTCAAAGGAAACCAAAAAATTAATGGTCCATTTTCATTAACAATTGCTATATTAGAGCACAGTAACTGCTTACAAGCATCTTTGACTACGGATAGCAATATTAAGGCTGAACTTTTTTAAGTTGTTTCCGTGCATCTTCCAAAAATTGATATTTAGTGCCGTAGTTTGATTTTATTTCATTTACCTTTGGATGTTCAAAGATAATGTTTTTTATCGGTTAACTTTCCTACCACTAATTTAAGAATAGTTAAGAATGAAAGTCCTAATCACCGTGACATAGCTTCTTTAAAGAGAGATTTTATGCCACAGCTTTGAAAGTTGTGCAAATATAATGCAAATTATAGAGCTTGAAATACAGAATTCTTTTAATCCAAAATATCTGGTGAAAGACCTTGTGGAAGTGTTTGCCATTACTCAACAGACTTGGATCTCTAATTGGGCAAAAGTAACAGCCATGCCTGATGTAACAAGCATCAATCATGCAACTGAGGCTTTCTCCCCAATTACTATATGTGGTTTTGTTTTGATTTTATCACATCTTAAGTGAGAATTAACAGACAAAAAGTATCTTCTAAAATTTGCATTTTTAATCAGGAAGCCTCAGAGTCATGTTTGAATTATAAAAACTGAACGTAGGCTATTGTGGCATTTCTAAATACAAACACTATTTCACAATACAAAGGCGTCAACTACCACTACCACAAACGATTCTTGATACTTACGCAATCAAAGCAAAGAAAGAGACAAATCCAGCAAAGGCTTTCACATTAATAACTCCACTTGCTGTAAAAACAAAAGACAAAGAAACATCAACATTACTATAAACAAAATTAGTTGTAAAATGTAATGTAAATGTTGTTTATAGTGGTCATGCACTTAGCTTCGAGATAGCTAGTTTGCAGGCATGCCACTGAAACATAGGAAACAAACAACTTTAAATGAACATAACATGGCTAAAAATCCCAACTGGCTGGAGGCAGACCAGTTGGCTATATACAAAGCGTGACCGAGGATTTGAGTTAGTGTCTCTTTCACCCCATTCTCAACTGAAAGAACTCTCTGATGCTACTCATATGAGTAGCAGTTCAGTTCAGTTCTGAACAGTCCTTTTTCATTCTCTCACCCTTTGAAGTCCAACAAGTGACCACCATCAAATTTCCCCTCACAATATCAACACTTGGGTTTACCTTGGTGTAAGAACCTGTGATATTTTTCTTTGTTTTGGAGCTATTGTTTTCCTTCTCTATCTTTGTTGTGCCAGCTCTTTGTTGTATTGTTCGTTCTTTGTTTTACGTCACCCGTGAG
Source organism: Meandrina meandrites (assembly GCA_963693305.1). Lineage (NCBI taxonomy): Eukaryota > Metazoa > Cnidaria > Anthozoa > Scleractinia > Meandrinidae > Meandrina > Meandrina meandrites. The sequence continues at coordinate 4,571,894 of OY855907.1, forward strand.
TTTCACAGGTTCTTACACCGAGGATGAGCCCAACACTTAATCAAGAGAAACAGTTTTAGAATTAATTAAATCAACACAGAGGGAAATTGCTTTGATTGTTTAAAAAAATTCTCTTAACTAACAATATATAAGAAAATGATGGAGATCAGTCAGGAGAATTAGTATGTGAATATTAGGGCTTAAAGGCTAAAACAGACTACACAGCCATTTGTGTGCAACTGTCGCCAAAGTGCGAAGGAAATAGGAGGCCGTTGTAAGCTTTTCAAGAACTTTTCTTAGAAAACAGTCTACAATCCAACGTGGGTTATATACAAAATGCAAACTTACTTGGTGCTGGTGTCGTTTCAGCATGCGTTGTTGGTGGTGCTTCAAATGAAAACAACAAAGCAGAACAGTGTGTTTAGAGTCATTGTAACCAACCATTAGACTAGAAGCCTGAGTTTGACTGTCACTCATAGAAATAAAGGGTGAGAAGTCTCTCTCTAAATTGACCCTTAAAAGAGCAATGTGTAATCGGCAATCAGTGTCTGTCATCCACTGCAGTTTAAGGGGGAAAAGGTATTTCCCTTCTCGTAGCCTATTAGACCATTGTTACCAACACGTTACATTCTGTTGAACTCCCACAGGGGCGTAGCTAGCCTATACAACTTATTCATAAATGGCGGACTGAAAGCAAGGCAAGTGGGGCCTTGTCTTCGAACAAAAAAACAAAGCAAAGTATCGGGAATCAAAGTAGTATCTCCTGGTATGCTTAAAATATCTCATCAAGTAGAAAGTAATTCTTGTCTGTTGATGACTGCTAAGGTGTAATGTATTATTGATGTTTGGTTTAAAAGTTAATAAAAATATAGGTTTTGGACTGCAATCCTTTTGAGTTTGTACTAAAACAATTAGTCAGAATACTCGCCCTCATTTTCTGTGAGAAATAATTCTTGTCGACTATTCACTCATAGAAAACTTGAGGCCATAGTGTAATTTTTTAATTTAAGAGCGATAACAGCTTATCAGAGTCAGGGATTTTCAGAACACAGCTGAGTTTCTACAAACACTTACTACAGTGTTTGTACTGAGCACTTGAGCAGCTGGCATGTACAAAAACTTGACCCGAAACAAAATGAAATCACCAAACAAAACGGCTTAAAATATGTTTAATTGCTGCAAATGGCTTACTCGCAGTTAGCTTTCACTCTTGTTCGCTTGCATTTCACTTACTGGTTGTTGGTTAGGTTTCGTTTCTGGTTTTAGTATATGCCTTTGCAGCCAAAGTGAAGCTCAAAGACGGAAACGCAGTGCAAATTATGATAATAGCAGAAAGACTTTTGGTACTTCTATAAAAATGAATGTAGCTTACCTGTTGCGTTTCCATCACCTCCTGGGGCTTAAAAACAACAAAAATTGGTAAGAATTTTGTCGTTTGCCAGAATACAGGGAAGCAGGGGTGACATAGTGGTGAGAGCGTTTGCCTCCCACAATTGTGGCTCAGGTTCGATTCTCGGACCCGGCATCATGTTGGTTCTCATCCTTTGGTGTAAGGGCTTTTCACAGGCTTCTCCGGTTTTCCTCCCACCACAAAATTTAAGACTTCAGATTCCAATTCAAAAAAAACATGGCCCATCAAGCTTCTCGCTTTAAATACTACTGTGTCTAAACAAAGGTAATTTATTTTTACTTGGCAAACTGTAGTATTACTGGGAGCGCCATTAACCAGGGATATCTCATCAATCAATGACATCAATATTATAGTAATCAATGAGTAATACATGGATAATTAGTTGACTTGTCATTGATAATATTGCCTATATTATTATCAATTGAGTAATCTATGACTGATCAATAGGCAAAATATTACAGTCGTTGATATCACATTGATTGCACTGGTTACCCATCAATGTTGTTGTGTGGCTGCAAATGGCATTTTTATGAATCATATACAAAGAAAGGAAAACTAAGTCTGGTAAAATGTGAATGAAACGGAAGACAATGATATGTATTTTTGGAGAGCACCACTTTGTTTGTAAATCTAATTAAGGCTGAAAATGTATGGGTCTTTTTTAGATGAACCAGTCTTGCTTGCATTAAACTTAATTAACAAACGAATTTTGTTATCTTTTTAAAATTTAAGGGTATCGATTACTTACCAGGAGTAGAAACCGGTGGGGCATGAGCTGAAAGTGACGTTCACAAGGAAAAAAAAACATGAGCAAACTTTTACAGTCAAAGCTAACCAGTAAAATAAGTTGCAAACAGAAACCAGCCATAACTAACAGAATTATGATAAAATTACAAGACATGCAACAACAATGTTGTGAAGGTGTCGACTGTATTTAGCTTACTTTGTGTTGCATTTGGTGATGGAGCTGTGGGGAAAAAATAATACAAATTAACAAAGTTTGTCATAATGTTCAGCAATTTTAGCACTGATAAACTATTTACATGCAAGTAGACAAACTGCAGTGACTCATGTTAACTTTACTAATTTCCATTTTCCTTTAAAGGAGCTCTGTCACAGGGAGTTTGCAGATTTTTGGCCCAAACTGTCCTGAAATTAGCGTTTGGCAACTTAACCCATGAAAATCACTACCTTTGAACATCTTAAGGAAGATATAACCTTAATATGTGGATAAAAATCCAACTATGGCTATAAAATATCGATATTTTTGTAGATGTGTGGAAACAACTTGAAAAGTTAAGCTTAACTTTTCAAGTTGCAATCCATTTCCATTGTAGCCATCTGCAGCTAAAGACGACGCTTGCTAACAGTTTCGGTGCTCTTATACAGCAATTGTTAATAAAAATTGACTATTATTTTTGGTTTCCTTTGACACAAATATAAATTTTGGCTGTTCAAAAATCTGTTAAAATCCGTGACAAAGCCCCTTTAACAAATTATTTTCTTGATGCTGAAAATAAGAAATGCTTGCAAACATGGGAAAAAATCCCAGAAAATAATCTCAGGAAGTACTGTTCAATAGCTTTTATTTGAACGGTCACACAATAGGGTTTCATTTACAAATTTAAGAGTTAGAACCACCTTGTACAGCGTAATAAACAGTACCACATAAAAGTGCATGTACAGTGAATTCCCAATTTTTTGAACCATCGGTTTCTCAAAACTCCCGATTTCTTGACCAATTTTTTGTTTCCCTTGCAAGGCACTCTGTATTCTATTTTCCCTGGAAGGGTCAAAACATTGAGCACTACTTAATAGCTTTCATTTGAATGGTCGCACCCTTGAAGTTTATCAACAGAGTTGAACACTAGAATCAGCTTGCGAAGGATCGATGGCAGAACCACATGAAAGAACTGTTCAATGGCTTTTGTACAATTTGTAAAACCACAGTACTTTATTCAAGCTCAGGGCTGTCATTCATGTTTTTAAGCAGCCATTTTTATTGAAGTTATCACCGGTAGCATTTCTTTCTGTACCCAAGTGTAACATGACACCAATCAAAGTCTTCACTGATAACATAAGTTAACTCAGCCCTAACAGGTGTTAATTTGGGTTATGGCCCCTAATGACAGCCCTGAAGGTTTATAAAATACTACATTATATACTTACTGGCATTGGGCCCTGGAGTTGTTGTACCCTGAGAGGGGACAAGCACAACTATGTAAAAAAAAAAATAAATAAATAAATAAATAAAAACAAACTAATTGTTTCTTTGCATAATCAAAGAGGAATATCTTAAAACATTTTCCTCTTTGCTTATTATTTCAAATCTTTTGAAGCTCTGTTTGTAAGGATTAACAAGAATTAAGATGCACTTAAGGTTTCCCATTGCGAACGGTCGCCTCGTTGTACAGGAATTGTTTTCTCTGCTTTTGCTCTTCAGGAGGATTTGTTGATTGCTCACAATTGACCTCGCTTCCCAATGTGTGGCTTCATAGCTCAGCTGAAAGAGCATCATACCTGTATTGCGGAGGTCACGGGTTCGAACCCCGTTCAAGCCCTGAATTTTTTCAGGCTTCTTTATTCTAATTGCTTAAATTGGAAATTCACTGCGATGATCATCCGCAGTTCTTATATGAATCATTTCATATACATTACATCAGTATACCTACCACAGGCGAGGAATGACAACACAACTATCGTCTTCATCTGGTGAGAACAAATACAGGGTAGATTACATGGTGTTCAATGGAAATTTTATAATTAGAACAATTTTAATACACAGGTAAGCGGCTATAAGTTCTTTCACAAACTCTGAACTCGGCTGAGAAGGCACAACTGAGTTCAAGAAACCCAGAAAAATTGTGAAATTTTTGGCTTGAGAAAGCGAGAGGTTTGGAGAAATACAACAAAGTGCAAAAAGCGTGTGTTTCATCTTGGCAATTAGCAAGTAGGTAGACTTACAATTATAATTCTTAGTTCAACCAGGGGTTTTAATTACATAACTGTCTGCAGTCTTGCCAAATTCCACAAAGAGCAATTTAAATGTAGCTGACTTCAAATGGTTTTGAAGTGCCTAACTTCTTAACACAACCGTTGTGGCACGCTTTGTTTACGTTTGAAAACAAACCGTGGTAACAAAGAGAAAAACAGTCTAAATTATTAACTGGGATTTACAAAAGGATGAAAATAAAAGTGATTTATTATTGTCAGGTTTTTGAAATGTGACAGCATGGCTTTGTGGGCGTTCATCCATGGAAAAAAAGGCACGCTTGGAATAAATTCACATACAATAAAAAACTAGAAACGTCAAAAATAACAAATCGAGCGTGTTGCGTTTTTAAAGCGATACTGAGTTCGATTTCAATATTGATTAACACTTGATATCGGACCTTTCTTGGATGCTTATGCTTTCGAACAAACGCATGCATACACATTTAAGCCCGGCAAAGAAATCAGCAATCCCCCGAAACTTAAATTTTTCCGCTGTCGTGCTTTCACAATTTTTAGCCTCGCCGATTTCGTTTGTGTTCAGTCATTTCGCGGTATCTTTTACCGGAATGATAAGGCTTATTACTTATTTACTACATTCACAAACACATATTTTCCATATTATGTATGTTGAAACAATAAACGTGTTTCAAAATCGATTCCGAATTGTCTTCTCGAATCTTTGTCTCTACGATTATTTATATTTTAGAAAAACTGTTCGACTCTTTTTTACTCGTTTTTTATATACAAAACTCACGGCAATATAACGATAATTTTTGTCGCCCGAGAGCGGGCTAAATGGTCGCCGAGTGACAAGTCATTTAACAAAATATGCTTGGACCCGCGAAGGCAGAAACGCAACGAAAATTGCAACGCCTTGCAGAAAGAATTTATTTCCCTGCCAACACCTTCCGGTTTAACCCAGAAACTACACAAGGAAGAAGTTTAAATCTGCTAAAAGTCGGATCGACGCTGATATTCGACTCGGTGGCATGTCAACTACAACTCTATTTAGGTCTTTTGCAAAGGGACTGAATGATTGATTTTTATCGCTCCGCAAAGAAGGAAAAATGTAAATTCTACTCATGTACCTTGAGTTACTTCGATAAATGAAACTTTTTTGCGGTATTGTTGTCGCTAGCCACAACAAATGCGGAGAAAGGGGCTATTTGAAATATTCAAAGTTTTCTGGTCGCAAATAACTCGAGATCATCTTTCAAGTCAGTTGCGACGGAAATAAGGCGAGGCAACAGTAAATACATTTGTGGAGTTCAATTTTTGAGTGTAAAGAAGAAGATCACTGTTTTTTCTTACTGAAACTCGAAATGTTTAGCGAGTACGGGTAAAAATGTTATTTAAAAATTGGCAACTTCGTATGTCGCGTGAAACCGAAACATTCTGCACGCCGGCTAACAACATGCAAATTTCCGAGCTAAAATCAGGCGCACTATATTATCAAAAACCCACGCTTTCCGTTTCATCGGTGATTCAGTCGGCCTCTGTCTTCGTAAATTGACAACAGAAAACGAAATTCTACTCCAGACAGGTTACCAAAAACCACGCGGGCGGTTTGCCCCAACAAGAAGTTCGAAGTGCGAAGGTATTAAAGCGAACAGGGTTATTAAACTCGAGCCCGGTATTGAACAGACATTTGGCACAATCAAGACAAACGGCGCTCCGAGCAATGTGGATAGTGGTCATAAAAGGACGCTATAAACCAAGACAGCGAAATATTTGCAATCAAAATTGCTTTTTAGTGCGTCACGGCATAAGCCTGTGAAAACAAACACGGCACGATTCGATCGAACTGATCAATATTCAGCGGGATAATTGTCGACAGAATAACGAACCATTATTTCGCACGGACTGATTTCGAAGCAGGTTACAATATAATGGGGGTAAACTGTACAATAGTGCAAAAGGTTTTTCGACAAAATTTACGATCTGCAACACCGTGTGAGTTGTGGGTGTTGTTTTCTGCCACGCCACTTCTTGTCGGCACACGTTAATGGATTGGGCTTGTTCATTACACGATGCGACCACTTCGCGCTTCAGCGAGCGAGGAAAATATCGCCACAGAGCAATTACAAAGAATAAAGCAACGTTTTCCTCTACTGAATGGCCACAATTGTGTCAAACGTCGTTCCTATGAACTATCCCCGTTGTAGATGGTCTAATGTAGAACAGAATCGAGCTTGCCAACACGTTGAGAAAACCATGCCGATTTCGAAATCAGGAATGTAAGTATTACAGTAATCGATCGACTCAGCTTGGCTATTTCGATCGGTTTTATTTCATCTGTAGTGCCGGTTTTGGGTTTGCTTAAAAGCATGACTGCTCTCACTATAATCGAACAACCGTCGTTAAACGAGCGAATATCCTCAACGAAGGCGCACCCTTCTATTCCGATTTCCAAGCGCGTGTTTCGCGTTACAGTACTTTTTCACTCGATGTTACAAACAATAAACATTCAGCCTTGATCGGCGGGCATTAGAAATAAGTTGAAATAAAATTTTAGTAAATCACAGATCGAGGATCGCCAGTGCCTCATGACGAACGCTCGTGTGATGAGCAAGGCGTGTCGACGAACCATGCTCGATTAAATCAACGTTATATGCCGAATTTACAGCGCCTTATAAGCATTGCTTGTTCATAAAGTTACAATAAGCTTATTCTAAGCGTTATAACAACTCACCTTGAAATTTAGGATTTTCGAACGACTGAAAAATCAAGCTTGTAAGATGCTTCGAAACGAGCAGTGTACTACAGCACCAACGCCTTTCAACGAGAGACTGCGAAATGTAATCTTCTTCCTATTTGAGTGAAGCTTGCGAGCATGTGACGTCCACGTGATCTTTTTTATTGTTATAGACGCTTACGTAAGGGGATCGGAATTTCTCCCAAAAAGCAGCGTGGCAACTCGCGCGTGAAGGGGTTGTGAAGCGGCAAGATAAGATCTTTGACACTCTTTGCTGTTTCGTATCCACAAATAAAAATATAGTTTATGTTTATGCTGTAGTCAGTGATGGAGGAAAGAAGAGGAAGTGTTTTTTTTACTCCGGGCACGTTTTCTGTATGTTCAAACAAAGATTAGTGTTTTTTGTATGAAGGCCAGAATGCCGACTTTGATTGGTTTAGATTGAATGGCATGTGACATCATAGTCACACACCCTTCAGTTGGCAGAGGTTTGACACACATGAAATATAAATATAAAGTTGCCAAGGACATTAATGTTTATTTAGTATATAATTAGGCACCTTTGCATAAGTTGGTGGCACTGTTGAAATGGGAAACTTTTCCTCATTCTTTTTAACGGATATGCCGATTGTTTTAATCATTTTAAATGGACCGTGAAAGTACCGTGTCATGTGTTTAAAACAGCACGGCAGATGATGGCATCAACAGAAACCATTTTTCCGTGTACATCGGTGTAAACGTTCTGTTTTCTCGTCTTATTGTATCATATCAAATCGTCTAGTTAATCGATCTTTGACCTCGCTTGGGTTCTCGATATCGTAATTCCAGAGATTTCTAGTATTGGATTACGGCAATACACACACATACATACATAGGCTCATGACATTGGAGCTGCCATTAAATGGTAAAACAAAAACGTGTACAGACGTAAATAAAAAGTCAAAACGTGGTTTGCATAATGAAGCATACCCAGGCAGGCATTCTGCTCGCGTATATAAACAATAAAAAAAAACATTTTCACCTAACGTGCCAAAGCATAATTAAGAAATTCACAACATCTATATCTCGGTTCAAAGTACACCCATTTGAAGTCACGCAATAACCGTCACCTTGTAGCGGAATGAGCTCAAAAAACGATTATAAAATTAAAACTCTCTTCAAAACTTTAGCCTGATCCGACAAAAATATTTATGGTCTCTGAAGCGTAACGATGGATTACGGAATTTGCGCAATTTTTTCCTTGTAGTGGGTGTAGAAATACCGAGGTTTTTGTTCCATACAAATCATGGCTATTTTCAGACAATAGATCTATACGCCCCAATATATCAACAGTCAAAAATGGAAGCCCCCGACAACGCGACTTGCAGGCCATGATAGGCGTTTTCATAGTAACTTCTTCGACCTGCGGGACCCGGGCTGCGGGACCGCAAGCTTGCTGTGTTCGCGCGGAACGTTAAGCTCCCGTGCTCTCGAGAAGTTTTGCGTGATAGAACTAGAGGTAATCCCACTCAACCAAATATGGTTTGTCACGATTCTCGAAGAGATTGATAAATCGGACCGGAAACTATGACTCAACGAATGGAATATATGTTCTCCAGACAGCCAGACTCTTGCTCTTGACCGCCTGAGGTGCGCCTGGTCCGTTCGATTTGAAATAAAGATTCTGTTGTGTTCTGTCACGTAAACATTTCACTCAGTCTCCCAAACTTGCTTTTCCCGCCTAATGGCGCCAGAGACGGTTGATATCGATATCAAACATAACTGACGAAAACTATTCTCGGACTTTCAGGTATTTCTGCACGTGGCCTGTGGTCGGAGTGTGGTTTTCTGCATAACTGGCCGGCCGATTTTCTTTAATAGCACGCGATGGCAAGAGATCCTCGACAGGCAAAGGCGTCAAAGAAGCGTGGAACAATCTGTAAAGTCCTCATATCGGCCATAATTAAATCTGCTCTTATTTATATTTCCTGAGTTGTTTCACATAAATCAGCGCAATTAAAATTCAGACTTCTCGAACCCTCGGTTTTACGAGACTCCCGATTTCTCGAAGCACTTTTTGTTTCTGGTAAGAGAACCCGAGTTCTCGCACCTCCTGAATTCTCAAGCCAATTTTCGTTTGCCCTGGACGTCTGAGAAATCGACATTCTACTGTACTTGCTAGCGTGTCAACGGTAATAAAGTGGACCGAACAACAAGATTTGAATAGAGGTTATCTTCTCCCATCTGACGTCCGCTCATTGAACATGAGCTTTCCTCGGCCGGTTTTTGGAACGTCAGTGAACCCCCTGGCCGGCACCCATTTAAAAACAATGAATAAAACTCGACCCGGAGTCCAGCGCTCACGTGCCACTGGACCAACACCTCTCCTAGGATTAGCTGCAACTTTCCTGACTTCAAAGGTCAGGTAGCGAAGACGACTGCTATTACCCAGAGAAGAATTTGTTGCACGAATAACCTTGTTGTTGATATTTGAGGTAACAAGTGCTGTATCGCCGGTACCGACCGGCAATGAAGCAAGAATCTTTTAGCAGCTAGGGTTTTGGCATGATTAGCAAGAAAAGATGGCAAATTAACAGCAACGGCAAAAATTCATGAAAAAAATTCAAATTTTGCCGAGCAGAAAATTAAAGGTTTGTTATCAGTTGTGAGCATATTTGGCGAGTTTTGCAAGCATTGCCTGTCGGCATAATTAATTTACAATCGGAATTTTTTTTCCTGGAATTTCTTCCGCGCGCAATTTTATATTCTATTCAAATCATTCAAACCAACCGAAAACTCTGCTCTATATCATTCTCAAATTTTGGTTTAAACTAATGTTAGTAATTTGTGCTTCAAAATTTTGATTCCCGGGGGGGGAGGGGGGTAGGTAAAAGGCTTGAGATTTCACGTGATGGTGGATACAAAATTATTAAGGGTAGGAAAAACTGTAATTAAATATCTCGATCTGACTCATTAAACCGTAGATCACATATTTAAGGAGTTATCAAAGTGAAAGAGGTACCGTGTTTTTTATCGAAGGTACATACGAAGGTATATACGAAAGTGTTATCTTTTCTGTCGAAAATGGTATATGAAAGGGTCTTTTTTTCTCGCTCGTCCCTGCGGAGCCTCCCCGTAGAAACAGTTTTACTGTACCTCCCACCCCCCACCCCCTCCCGGTTGCAGAAGAAGAATGAAGATTCCTGAACTATGATGCATACCCAAATACAAGCCTAAAACATGATTAGATTCCACAGAGTTTTGTTCATGGCTTTTATTATGTTAGCTTATGTTGATGACAAAGAACTGCTACTACTATTATTTTTGGCGGATTTCGGAGGAGCAGAGGCGTGCGGCATCGGCATCCCAATCCACTTCGATTGCTAATCCCACCCTTGACCTAATCAACATATTTGAAGGCTTAGTCATATCGCTAAGTCACGTTTCGTTTACTGGGCCTTTTGACAAATAATTCGAGAATTCACACCCTGACGGCTAACCAGGTCAGTCACGTAATCCCAATGATACTGTAGTATTAGGATACAGACATGCTTTTTAAAAAAAAAATTGCAATCGCTACCGTGAACCTACGTGATTCACACGAGCCCGTCCCAAGCGAAAACCGGAAATGATGTGACGTCCTAAGATTTGATTACGAAAGACGAAATAACTACTACTATTAAATTTTAATTGTTTTAAAAAGTTAGTCAAGCATTAAAAACTGTAATCCTACTCCAAGATCAATAATAGAATGAAAGATTATAGGCGAAGATTTTGGAGCAAAGCGAGGAAGTATAGAGAAACGTGATTTAACAAGTCCGGCCCGAGAGCCCTTGATCTTTACTGTATCCGGTCACGTGATCGTGTCAATCATTACAAATGACCGCAGCGCTTGAAAACAAGTTAACAAGCAGCCAGTACAATGGCCAGTACAGGGTATCATGGATAACTATGAGCGTCAGTAGCCTCTTCCGAGGCGTCTCCCGGTCTCTCCTCTTAGCCGTGTTCGGTGCGCGTTACCTCGCACTATACGCGCTTCCTGTTTCCCGCGCTTTGCAACGGCGCCTTCCTTTGGCAGGGTGAATAATGTGTACAGATTGTGGTAAGAATTTTATCCGGATTGGGTTTTATCAGATCCATGCCACCTGGCGAAAGAAAGACGGTTTGTGGACTGGCCAGGAGTTGAAGTGGGACTTTGCAGCTGACTTTTGTTTAGATTTTAAAAACTTTTTCAGTTCTTATTTATCTTTTTCTTCATTAGCTCAGATTTTCAGTGTTAAAAGTGTTTAAACTTGCAGCCGAACCCATTTAACTACCACCAATATGACAAGTTTTGACAGACTCGTGACACGGGTGCAGCTGCTTCCATTTAACTGTAGTTTAAAAGCTGACAGTTGTGGCGGGCAGATGTTTTCGACGCGTGGCATAAATTATGATATTTTGGCATAAATTATAAAACTTTTGAGTGCAAAGGACAAACAACAAAAATAAAAAAACCTTTTCGATTGTTTGTGACCGGATCTACTGTTTTAGAAATCTTGGCATCTGAACGTCAGTTGAATTGAAGTGTAAATTAACTTGCCGAACTTATCACATAGCTGTCTAGTCTCTACGCTAAAAAAAAGCGGTAGATTAATTATATCTATTCGCCTATACTTGAAAACTAGACAGAACTTTGAGGAATCTTGACAGGTGAACTAAGAATTTTGACAAAACGAAGAGGCCTCGTGCCTTCCATGCATGCAGTGAGCAAATGTACAAGTGATGTCCGGCAAGGCATGTTGGGATAATAAACATTTGATTTGGTGAACACCTGCGCCACAGGGCGCCGACAAAAATCTCAAGAGCTTCTTAATTTTTACCCAAAAGCATTGCACGATTCCCAACGAATTTTTTCCATGAGAGTGGTAAAGGAATTTTTTTCCGTGTTCCGTGACTGCGACTTCTGAAATGGCTATTTTTGTTCTTCTTCCGCATTCTGCTTCTGAGTTTCCGCATTTTAGCCGCTCGGCCAGAATGCGGAAAAAGCTCTTCTTTCGTACGGTAACGCTTGCTACTCGCGCCTGAACTTCCCTTTCAGTAGAGCGTTACAGCAGTCAAGCTTCGGACTCAAAAAATTTTGTAGAAAGAAAGGAAAGGCGTTTGCGCTCGCTTTATAAAAGTCAAAAACCTTGAAACAGGCTCAGAAGCAGAGCGAGCAGCCATCAATTAAGAACAGCACAATAGCATTGAAAGGAAGTGGAAGCTCGAGTGTACCCTGCGAGCAGAGTCTTCTTCGATCTTCCTAGATTAGTCGGGAAGAGGAAGAAGACTCTGCCAACGGCCTCGAGTTTCTTTGAATTGCCGCTCATCCGAGGAAATGGATCAGTCAGACCAGTTTTGACCTAGTCAGACCGGTTTTCCACTGTTGCGCATCATCAACCGTATGAATTGCTGACTTTTTATGCGCCTGCGGTAACTTGTTTACAGTCGGTAGGTTGAAAACGATGGCTGCTTCGCTTTCGTACAAAGTATTCGAAAAAGCAGCGGTTTCTGCTCGCTGTAAACTTCAAATCTGGCAGATTTCAAGCCTCACGGAACCACAATCACGTCTCTGTTTAGTTTTCGAAGTGGCAAAGATACGTTTTTATCGCTTCCGACCGGACATGGCAAATAGTTGATTTAACAAATCTGCCCGATCGATGGTTGCAAAGGAACTCGCATCAATGGAAAACCAATTCCCAACTGAACCAGTGCTCGTCGATATCTCTCCAATGAATTCCCTAATCGCCATCCAAATACAAGTTTTGAGCAGGTAGCAATCGATAAATTAATTTCAGACTCGTAATAATGCAGTGTATTTTCTTGCCGGTCATTTCGTCACAACTTGAGAGTGAGGCTGAGCGAGGCTTGGTTACATTTGATTTTGGAGCATGCTCAATATGAATTCTCGAGGCCGTTGGCAGAGTCTTCTTCCTCTTCCCGACTAATCGAGGAAGATCGAAGAAGACTCTGCTCGCAGGGTAGCTCGAGTGAGGCCTTGGGACGAGACGGCGAAGACTGCGTGGACAATACACACACACGTGGACGCAATCTGAAGGAAAATTAAAGGAACCACCGATCAACAGTCTACAAATCAGTTACACGTCGTATTTGTTGTTTAAAATCTGTTTATTTTACACAGTATTCAAGCCAGTTTCCTAATGTCCATTTTATAATAAATACAGTCTGCAGTCATGCATTGTGCCTCTATCCCTGTGTCCCTGTGCCCCATTGTGTCACAGCAAATCGCTCGCCGAAACGAAATCTAATGGCGGGCACTCTTCACTCAGTCATTTCTTTCAGTTGGCTGGCATTTTAAAAGATCTGAGAAAAAGGAAGAAAAAGGAATATTAGTAAAAAAAACGGAAACAATTTGTAGATTTAGAAACATCCACAGTACAATAGTTTGAGCTGGGCCAAAAACGTTTGGGAGAGGCGGGGGGGGGGGGGGGGGTGGGGGGAGTGGGGGAAAAGAAGCAATAGGGTAACGTGATGCTTCCACTGCTTTGCAGAGTCCCGAGGAGAATAAGGATCCATTACTATAGAGAGGGATCTCCTGAATGTACTCTAAAGAGAGTGGAAATTTTTCTCTATAAAAGCCTCTCTATGAGACGTGCTTCTGTGTAGAAGGGATACGCGGAGGGGAAATTAATATCAAGTTCAGGTGAAAATCATCGAGAGTAGGAGGTGTTTGGTTGGGAAGTGGGGGTGGGGGGGTTCGGGAGCAGTGAAAAATGAAGTCTGGACACGATCCACAAAAGAACCCAACCCAGCCCCTCCCCTCTTAAACTAGCAAACGGCGCCGCGCGTATTATAGCGAGACGCAGCTCCTGAAAAGGATCTGGGGAGAGTCAGGAAGAGTATAGCAGGGAAACTTCACGCCTTCCGTTCTGGGACAAGCTCACTAGCGACTGAGACTAATAGCGATTCGCGCCATCCGATTTACACGGGTTTAACATTTACACTTCGACAGAAATAACGAGCGGAAAGAAAGACAGCTTTGCAGTCTGAATTACAGGTCTGAATTATGTATTTTTTTCCAGACGGTGGCCAGGTATACAAGAGAGGTCAAGCTTCACGTTCGTTTGTCGCTTATACGTCGAAGTGAGTAGTTTCGTGTTTGGTGCGAATCAGTGAATTATTTTCCATTGTTCTGATGGATTTATATGAAAATAAGAAATAATACAAAGGCGAATCGACCATAAGGAGACTCAGAAAAACCCTGAGCCCCAGATGGGATTCGAACCCACAACCCTCTGGATTTATTCATTAATTAGAGAAAAAGTAAACAGAATCAGCGACATTCTGACGTTTGCCGTTAGAACGTGAAGCTTAAACTCTCTATCGTTACTCCTCCCCCACACGGGATGCGAATCCATGACAGGTTACGTCCGTTCCTCCCTCCCCTCCCCCACCCCAGCATTTTGTGGACTGCCTCAACAATTCTCCAATCGTCTTTTGTGCATCTGATTGGATAGAGGTACTGTGAGAGTAAAGTGTAAAATCTACAACACGCTGAATACGAATACTATATGACTAGCTGGCGACGAGGCTCGGTAGAACCCTCGATTGTGTCACAAGGTCTTCTCTACCCAAGAACAATTCAAGATTCGCAAGTCTGTCAACTTCCTAAAAACAGAAAAATAATCATTAATACAAGCCTAAAACTTAAGGATGCGTTGTATGTGTACGGATGTTTATGAAAATTATCGAGAAAAGGCATAGTGTCATTCTCGATAGCGTGCTGGAAAATAAGGAAAATAAGTTTAAAACTGAATAAATTAAAATATGGGCAAATGAAACAATAACTGTCAGCAGAAAAACATGACCATTGTTTAAAGTCAAACCGTAGAGTCAATGTTTTTCAATACGTTGAATATGTTGTGGTTCAATTTTATCCTTGGTTCAAATTTTATTTTCCTTTGTTTTTGGGTATGGTAATGTATGATAAGGAGTTTAAAACAAAGGAAAATAAAATTTGAACCAAATATAATTGAACCACAACAAATACCCTGAATCAAAGATTTCACAGCGGGTAGGAAATCAAAAGTTGAATTCAACATTCTTGAATTCGACAACTAATGTATGAAATCTGTCATTTCAATTTCAAAGTTCTTCAAGCAAATTGACTAATCAAGATTTTACATTCTCTGTAATTAAAATTCACAGTTTTTACGAGTTGTAAAAACTAGAAAATAAAGACACTGCAATTAAAGCAAGCCTGGATTCCACACTTTTATGGAATGTAAAAAGTTGGACTGATCCGGCAAGAGTCTTTATATTTGATCATGTTATTCAAGCGTCTTATTGAAGCTTGAATTTCAAGGTATTCCGCCATTACAGTGGGTAGGAAAGTCGAAAGTTGATTTCAACATTCTTGAATTCGCCAACTTGCATGAAAACTCTCATTTCAATTTTAAAGTTCTTCAAGCAAATTGGCTAATCAAGATTTTACATTCTCTGTAATTAAAATTGACAGTTTTTACGAGTTGTAAAAACTAGAAAATAAAGACAATGCAATGCAATGAAAGCAAGCCTGGATTCCACACTTTTCAGGGAATGTAAAAAGTTGGAATCCGGCAAGAGTCTATATATTTGATCATGTAATTCAAGCGTCTTTTTGAAGCTTGAATTACAAGGTATTCCGCGGAAAACTTGCATTCAAACTTTTTACAACTTGTAAAAACGTTGCTGAAGCAAGATTTCCAAGATTCCAAACTAATAATTGCCGTTTCTACGAATTGTAAAAACTGGACTTTAAGAATTGTTTTTGTGTCTCACCTATACATAGCTGAAAACGGCGGAACAGGTTTTAAGGTGAAATATTGGCGAGAAAACTACTTACAATCCGAATACAGCGAAGAGCATCTTCGCTTAGTCCGGCATTGCATACAAACGTGTTTGGTCGTGTTGAAAGGGAGCGTGAAATGGGTCGCATATATATTACGCCGCTGGGGTGGGCTAGAACGAATATAAGTCTGTTCACAAGCACATTTTGCGATAGTACCAGGCTTTAAAAGGTCACTCACGTTCTGTTGGTGTTACTAGCGACGTTGTGGATGAAATTTCTGCAAGAAAGAATCAACCTGATCACATGTGAAAACTACTAAAACCGGCCGCCCTTGATATTCCTGCATTCAACTCTGTAAGACGAATAGCAAACATTACCCCATTCCTGTCCCTAGTGCCGGGTTTTTTAAAAGCACTATCAGGCTAATCCAGCGTGACTTCTTACCTTTTTATATTTTATATCTTTTCTATGCAAGAGAAGTTGAACCCTCGAGCAACATTTAATTCTGGGTTAATGTTAAGGTATCAGTAAACCTCAATTTCACTCCAAAATGCGAATTTTTCGGTTGTCTTTTTTTTTTTGCAAAAAAAATTGAAAAGAAAAGCTTTTTGGTTTCCGGGATACAGTCAACTCTCGTTAAAGCGGACACGCTCGGGGCTTCGTTTAGTGTCCCTATTAGGACTATATGGCGGATATCGCACAAGGCTCTAATCTTTCGAATGTTCTTAAAGCCTAACTCATGATTTCTATCCATGAAAACATTGCCAGACTGGTACGTGCTCTCAAAATAATTTTCATGTAAAATATCAAACACGAGAGACAGTGTTTCATCGGGATATCCAAATACCGATAAAAGAGTTGAAATTCGAGGTGTTTGGATAGCCGATGAAACACTGTCTCGAGTGTTTGATATATCATCTCAATCGAAACAAAAAGTGAGGAAAAAACGGAGAACTATAATCGTAAAAAATCTTTGCTAATTAAGGCCGGGTATCCAAACCTCCTTCACGGTTATGATTTTCTTTGTTTTAACTTGATGAGTTATTAATGAGTTTGAAAAAGATCTGCGAAGTGAAAACCACCGGACATTCAAGCTTACCTTTCGTTGGAAGTTTTGTTGATGAACGTGGAGTAGCTGTCGAAATAATAAATAGCAATTAATATATTGAGCTTAGATTGACCACAGTTAAATTTAATTACATGTATATTTGTTCATCATGGCGAGTGATAACAAAATTACTAAGCTATCCCCAAATTATCTCTTTTTGCTTGACGCGAGGAAGATGATCGCCGAAGTTAAACAAAACAGTAAGTTACTATCTCTCTGGAACCCCTACATTTCCATTCGTTCGTTGTGACTTGTTATATATTGTTTTTAGAGCTTGTGATGTGCCTTATTATGAGAGGTAGTGGGTAACCCAGCCCAGTCCTCAGGCGTTTTCTCTTGTTTCGATGACCACGCAAAGCCTGGAACGACATCACCGCTCGCGATAGAGCCCAGACTCCCTTGAGCCAAGAACGCCTTGGTACTATGCTGTGGGCGCCTCAAAATAGAAGGGCTGAGATTATTTCAGCTTCTGTTTCATAGAAAGTTTCAAATATGATGGCAGCACAGAATTACGACTCGACACTGGTGCAGTGACTGTGTGCAGCCAAACAAAAACGATCACTTACCTGGTATTGTTTTTCGAGCTGGCTTTGCTGTTGTTTCTAAAAAGAATGAACATTCAGTTAGAATTGCTCTCCTGTAGTCACGAGGTCTTCTTAGATTCTAAGCATCAACTGAGAGTAGAACTGCAACTTAAGTTCATCAGATCGTTATGACGAGCTCTTTCGTATGGTGCGAAGACAGTCGGGGGAACAAGTACCAGTTGATGACGAAATCCCGCCACGAGACGGAACTGAGCCCGCAGTGTTCGTCACTGAAGTTTGCTAAGCAACACGCGACGTGTCTGCTCGCGCGATTATTTTCGGCCAGGGCGCTAAAAAGGAAGGTTCCTTTTTAGCGCCCTGTTTTCGAAGTACTCGCGAACGCTCGCCCTCGTTTTTGATTGGATGAAATAGGTCGGAAACTGTTCGAGTGCTTGAACGAAGATTTGTCAAAAGAGCCATTTGATCCCCGACTGAAGAAGCTGAGCAAAGTCGAATCAGTCATTTCTTCATTAAATCAGTCCGCACTCGTAGCGCATTTTTGTCCTTGGTCTTTTCCGGGGATTTCATTCACTGAGGTGGAATTAAAAGCAAATAGTTGTCGAGTGTAGATTGGTACAGTGACTGTGTGGAGCGAAAGAAGAAGAATCACTTACTTGGTGTTGTTTCTCTAGCAGGCCTTGTTGTTGTTTCTAAAGATAAGAAACCTTCAGTTAGAATTGTTCCGTCTGAACTCAGGGCGCATCCTTGACCATCGGTCAAACGTCTCAGCTATTTTTTCTTATTTTTTTTCGGGTTATTATAATCTCAATGAAGTGGAAGGATAAGGATACATTTCCATTCCTCTAAAAAGACGAGTTTCTTTGCTGTTGAATTCCGCGGCTCCACACCCGAAAAAACTGTTTTGACCGTAAGGCGCTGCCCGTGAATCAGCAGTTCCCTCTTTTCAAACACTTATACGTACTTTTTTAAAGTGAAGTTCCAAAAAGCCTTAGTTAAAATGGGATACTAGTAAGGTAACGAACATTTGATTGAACAGTGAGAAAAATGATAGCTATTTTTTAACTACTTTTTTGTGGATGATCTTTTTTCAACAATGACACGAGCATGGGACAAAGAAAAATTCTGAGTCCCTGACGGGAATCGAACCCATGGCCTCCCAGATACCGGTTGGGCGCTCTAACCAACTGAGCTACAAGAGACTCGTTGTGAGCTTTGGCCATTTACTAGGTTGATATGTGACACGCGTCCTGCATACTGCTAGGATCAGCAATGTCGAAATCATCAAGTTTGTAGTAAATAATAAAGATGGTAAATTTTAAGCTCGGTGATAAATAATGAAGATGATCTTTTTTCAACAATGACACGAGCATGGGACAAAGAAAAATTCTGAGTCCCTGACGGGAATCGAACCCATGGCCTCCCAGATACCGGTTGGGCGCTCTAACCAACTGAGCTACAAGAGACTCGTTGTGAGCTTTGGCCATTTACTAGGTTGATATGTGACACGCGTCCTGCATACTGCTAGGATCAGCAATGTCGAAATCATCAAGTTTGTAGTAAATAATAAAGATGGTAAATTTTAAGCTCGGTGATAAATAATGAAGATGATCTTTTTTCAACAATGACACGAGCATGGGACAGAGAAAAATTCTGAGTCCCTGACGGGAATCGAACCCATGGCCTCCCAGATACCGGTTGGGCGCTCTAACCAACTGAGCTACAAGAGACTCGTTGGGAGCTTTGGCCATTTACTAGGTTGATATGTGACACGCGTCCTGCATACTGCTAGGATCAGCAATGTCGAAATCATCAAGTTTGTAGTAAATAATAAAGATGGTAAATTTTAAGCTCGGTGATAAATAATGAAGATGATCTTTTTTCAACAATGACACGAGCATGGGACAAAGAAAAATTCTGAGTCCCTGACGGGAATCGAACCCATGGCCTCCCAGATACCGGTTGGGCGCTCTAACCAACTGAGCTACAAGAGACTCGTTGTGAGCTTTGGCCATTTACTAGGTTGATATGTGACACGCGTCCTGCATACTGCTAGGATCAGCAATGTCGAAATCATCAAGTTTGTAGTAAATAATAAAGATGGTAAATTTTAAGCTCGGTGATAAATAATGAAGATGATCTTTTTTCAACAATGACACGAGCATGGGACAAAGAAAAATTCTGAGTCCCTGACGGGAATCGAACCCATGGCCTCCCAGATACCGGTTGGGCGCTCTAACCAACTGAGCTACAAGAGACTCGTTGTGAGCTTTGGCCAACAATGCTCGTGTCATTGTTGAAAAAAGATCATCTTCATTATTTATCACCGAGCTTAAAATTTACCATCTTTATTATTTACTACAAACTTGATGATTTCGACATTGCTGATCCTAGCAGTATGCAGGACGCGTGTCACATATCAACCTAGTAAATGGCCAAAGCTCACAACGAGTCTCTTGTAGCTCAGTTGGTTAGAGCGCCCAACCGGTATCTGGGAGGCCATGGGTTCGATTCCCGTCAGGGACTCAGAATTTTTCTTTGTCCCATGCTCGTGTCATTGTTGAAAAAAGATCATCTTCATTATTTATCACCGAGCTTAAAATTTACCATCTTTATTATTTACTACTTTTTTGTGATTTTCTGTCCGGCGTTTGAACAACGTCAAATTACCGCATCGCAGTTTCAGATACAGAGAGTATTGCGACCCCCACTCACCCCTCCCCCCTCTCGATAGGATGCTAATCCATCGCAGGGTTTCCCCCAGATACAACTC
Organism: Meandrina meandrites; assembly: GCA_963693305.1. Lineage (NCBI taxonomy): Eukaryota > Metazoa > Cnidaria > Anthozoa > Scleractinia > Meandrinidae > Meandrina > Meandrina meandrites. The sequence continues at coordinate 4,592,187 of OY855907.1, forward strand.
TGACAACTTGCAACCTAGTGGGAGAGAGACCCTGGCGAGGTTGATACAACTTGGTGTGGGAAACAAGTTTTCTGGAATTAAATTTTACAGACATGATTTGACATGGAACAAACAAATATGCAACGCAACCTTTGCACGCTTTACAGTTGAGCGTGACTGTAATTAAGGAAGATTGTGTTACTACCTGGTGCTGGCCTTAGCCCGTTACCACAGTAACGCGAGGCACAAATACGCAGTGGTGTAAGTTTGTACACGTAGAACCCTCCACAGTTGCGAACAGTGATGTAAGTTTCAAACAGACAGCACAAATTTGGCCAATGAAAACAAACTTTGCGTTTGACAGCACCGTCAGCCAATGAAGGATGACTTCCGTTGAGCCAGCCTGGCGCCTTCGTACCACAATGCCCTCCGCTGACACACGACTCAGGCATTTGGTTTCCAGCCCCTCCGCCAAACCTGTACCAACCCAAGGTGTTATCATCGCAAAGGACTGGGCTCTTTTTGTTGTATGTCTGCGCTCTGTCGGACTCGTTAAGGAATTTGTAGTTGTAACATTCTACGAGAGATTCCGCAGTAAAAGAACTGTTATTCTTTGCGATAAAGCTTTTGAGATATCTTCACTCCCTCGACTTCGTAACAAGCGCAACTCTTCCCGGCAAATGAACGACCCCTCGAATAAGGGCCCCTTCCCCTCCTCTTCACTTTATCCGCTCTGGAAATGATGCTAGATTGAAAAGGATTTATTTTAAGGAAACAATAAGGCAACTAAATCATATTTCTAAGATCATTTAACCATATCAAACTTAAAGTACAAGAAGCTCTAACGCAAGAAAATATCCCGATTTCTATGTGTAGTTTGTTTTGTTTGGTGCAAACGTAGAATAGGGGCCCGAGAGTTCCAAAACTCACTGCTAGCGCGAGAGGTTTTAGAGGTCCCGATGGCTAAAAGAATAATTTGAATAATGTAAATAAGCACCCTTTTCCTTTCCTAGTTAAGCCCTCTCCTTCTTCTTAAATAAGCCTAGTTATAGAAATACAGTATTGCTTTTAAGGAATCGTCGCCATTACCGTTCTCGTCATTACATAAGGGAGCTTAAGCAAACTACGACGGCAACGGCAACGAGAACGTCACCAAACAAAAGGCTTAATGAGCAGAACAATAGCTCTGCACGTGCGTTTGAAGTCTTGGTACATTTCCTAGCCGTTCTCTGCAAAACAACAACGTGAAATGACCCAATTCCGCGTATTCTGGACAACGTGAACCACGACGGCAAATTTTTAATTTTTCTATTTGGAGTTGAACGCTCTCTTAACACATTTAGCTTGAGCCAGTTCTTAAACCGATAGATACACTGAATACATTTGAATAATCGCGAGATTCTAGAGTAAAATATAAATTCATTTTTCACGAGGCGTTGTCCTCGGCGTCGCCGTCGTCATTGCTTAAGCTCCCTATAATCAAAACAAAACGTCGAGATAACATTATCAAAACGAAAACTCGAAGTAGGAGATTATCGCTTACCAGGAGAAAGAGTCGGATTTGTTGTTGTTGGACCAGTAGTTGTCGTGAAGGCTGTTGATTAAAATGAAAGTAGACATCGCAATTTTTCTTCAATACGGAAAAAGATGTGATATGTATTGGCAGATAATACGACAAACTAAATCACTTACAAATGGTTGACGCAGTACTAGCCCCGTATATGGCGATCTCAACTATGCAGGAAAAATTGAAAACAATGCGTTTATAGTGTGCATTCTATTAATTTTCGGAGAGGAGAAGGGAATTATCTTTATTAGATATCGATAAAGAATGCAGCGCGGAGTATTACGTTTAAATTATGACCTCCAAAACTGTAGGCAGAGAGATTAAGCGCTCGAAATATAAAAATACCCAAATTATAAAAGCGCTTTGAAATCTGCAACAAAAATTTCGGGACGCCAGTGAGCGAAAAAGTAATAAGCAAATGGTGGCAAGAAATGACGGCATGCACGCAACGGGTACGGGCAAGTTTAAGTGGATGCCGGAAAACAGGTACGGGTACGGGGAACAGGTGCGAGTAAACGGGTGCGAGTAAATGGGTTCTGGGAACAGGTGCGACGGTAAACGGATACGGGGAACGGGTGCGAGTACGGGTACGGGAAACGGGTGCGAGTAAACAGGTACGGGAAACGGGTGCAAGTAAACGGGTACGGAGAACGGGTGCGAGTAAACGGGTGCGAGAAACGGGTACCGGAAACGGTCGCAGGTTGCAGGTGACGCAAACGGTTGAAAGTGAAAGGTTGTTTGCAAACAGAAACGGGACGGTGGCAACGGGTAACGAATACTCAGCAGATAGCGAGTGAATATAATATTCTTTGTTAAAAACTCGGGTGATTATAAAAATCAAGTCAATTCAAAGTTCAAACTTATCGGAATAAGAATACTTACCGCAAGCAAGAATAATGAAGGTCACAAGGGCCAATCTCTTCAGCTTCATCTTTTCAAGTCTAATTAAAGCAAAGAGTAAATGCCAAGCTAAAATACTGTCACGCAATTCTGCATCGTTTATTGAATGTAAGAGCTTATTTCATTTGCAGTCTGTGCATGCAGTTGCAGATGAAACATTGCGTGACGAGCCCCCTACCTTTTGTCAAGAGCGTGACTAACAAAGATGGGAGAGCTATTATTTACAAAGAACAGATAAGTGAACAACGCTTGGAAGGGGCTCGTGTCAAACACTATTGAAGAAAGAAAATCGAGAAAAAATAAAGAAATATGCCTCCCGCTGTTCTGTGGCTTGTCACAACTCGATCTCCATCCACACTCCCGTGTTTATGGGCCTCCCCTGTTCCCGGGCCTTTTCCTTGGGTCAACTGAATGGAACAAGGACAATGTCAACAATTATGTGCGGGACATAACCTTGTGCAATGACCTGCAATGCCGGTATTGAAATTTTGTGAAGCAATTCATAGACTGCAAATGCACGAAAAATTCTTTCTTACCTCTAAATTTCTGGTGCAAATTTAGAAATCCAAATCACCAAATGCGTAAGTTGTCTGTATGGGAACTCTTGCGGATGGGGATATGTTTCAACTCGTATGTAAACCGAGATATCTTGAATGTAAAGAATGTATGAGAACAATCTCACACCGTAACGCACCCACTATTCTGGATAAATTAGCCGAAGGCGGATTAAAGAGTATCGGAAACACAATGCAGGTGCGAAAAAATCCTTCGGGACATAGAAAACAGTTGCAAAAAATTCCACTTTATTTACGACAACGTGTTACATAATAAAACGTGGAAACGTTCATTTAGCTTGCGGGTTTTTACGAGTTGGGGCGAGGGGGGGGAGGGGGAGGGGGAGGGTTCCCAAGGTGTTGTCAGAGCTCTCCTCTTTTGCGTATGACTGACGGCGAAAAGAATCATGCGCAGTCGATAAGACCAAGGTGAAGGGTCGAGAATGGCTTGCAAGCAATATCAGCTGGCGACAGCTCTAATCAGCTAAAAATAAAAATACAAAGACAAGAACTGCAAGGCTGACACTACGTAGAAAAGAAAAAAAAAACTTATCGTGACAGCGACATGGTTGTGGCAAGACTTTGACATGATTTTGACATGACTTTCAGTTTGATTCTATCATGTCGTTGTCACGTTTAAGGTTTGTTCAATAACAAGAACCCTGATAAATGAGCCAGGGCGCGGTTGCATAAAGCATCTTACGAATAAGTCCTATTTTACTCTGTACACGTTAATACTTACATTACGTACATTAATTCGGTCCCAAACCCGTGCAAATCCCAAGAACGGTCCGTCATATTCCGAGATTGCTTCGCCCGATAACTGATAGAAACGCTGGTTGGTGTGGTAGCACATTGGTACCGCACCGGTTTCATTTGGACAGATGAACACTCATAAAAGAAACAGACGTGGCGTGATCTATCAAATTCTAACTTAGCTCAGAGGCTTGTGAGACAAAAAACAAACGAGAATTTTTTCATCCCTCAACCTCGATGTGATATGTTTTGTTTCATTTCCCTCAGCCTACAAACCAAGTTGGAATAAAACTTCTACACTGGCTTATCAATTAGCAGTCGATTTTCAGCCATGCTGTGTGCCGCATTCCTTACTCGTTGGGATGATGATGATGATGATGATGATGATGATGATGATGAGAATCATACTCCAAAAACGACTACAAATAGAGCCTACTGAATTTAAAACAGTCGATACATTCTATTAACTTATAAGTTTATCAGACAATACGGTTAACCAGTTGAATTTATCTCCCTCACTACAACAGCGGCCATGAATGAAAATGTATAAAAAATACATGAAAATAGGTTTAAATCCAACTTAAGAAAAGTACAATTGTTTACGATTCCTTTACACGCTCAAACTCTCTCTTTCGTAAGTCCTTCCGCAAAATCTTTCCACTTGCAGACTTAGGGATCTTGTCAATAAACTCCACCCCTCCCCTGAGTTTCTTGTGAGGCGCGACCCTTTCCGCTACAAAGTCGACGACATCCTCCGGGGTAATATCTCCCTTGGGAACCACAAACGCTTTCGGTAGCTCACCAGTTTTCTCATCCGGGATCCCAATAACAGCTGCGTCATCAATGTTCAGATGTGTAATGAGCAACGCTTCGAGCTCAGCCGGGGCGACCTGGGTATGAGGAAAAAAAGCTGTCAATTTTATCGAGTTTACAGTCCGAAGTCCGAAAGTATATGACCACTTCCTATGCAAATTCTTTCTTGGAGATGGATCATCCATTCAGAATTCAAGACTAAGGGTGCTTAGGAAGGAACCGATTGGGATGTCCATTGAATAATGGTAAGGAATTTTCCAAAATCAACATACAGACCGAAAGAGATGGCGCTTTAATACCATTTGCAAGGCGGTTTCCTGTAATTGTTTTCCGTTGATGAGAGGCTGGAACTGGGAAATCGTGCAAATGGTAAGGAAATTTCTGAAGTTGTCTTTTAATTCAGATTGGATAGCCGATCTCGCAAAAACGAAGTGGTCACACCTTTGGGCTTGTCGCTGTAAAACCTCTTCGAGCCACGTCACGGATGGCTTCATCTTGAAACATGTAGCCTAACGTCTTCAAGCTCGTCTTTTGTACAGCAAGAGAAATATGTTGTTAATACCTGATAAGCATTGTATTTGATGAGTTCTTTCAACCTGTCCACAATGAAGAAATGCCCATCGTCATCATAATGTCCAATGTCTCCAGTGTGAGCCCATCCTTCGCTATCAATCATGCGCGCAGTGGCTTCTGGGTTATTTAGATAACCTGTGAAAGGAAGTACGGTATAAGAAATGAAATCGGTATGTCAAGTTGGGCGCATTTTTGTGGTTTTCAGATTGAGGGGGGTGGGGCGGGGGAGGGAGGACGGAGGACAACGATAACGAGTGTAAGAGAAAACTGCTGTTGGGTTCGTAAAGGTGTGCATTCCATATCTAGTACAATCACGCGGTTGTGACGTGTTGTAGTCGTCGTAGTGTCACAGAAGAGGGGTACAGGGAGGCACCCCCCGGAATCGAAACCCTTACCATTTTGTGCATCATACATCTGTTTGAGATATTTAGTGAGGCCCTTTTGAAAATACCTAACTTACATTTCCACGCTCCCCCCTCCTGTACTTCATCTCGACCCTTTCATACATGTCAGGCCTTGAAAAGAAACCTCGGCCTTTAATTCGGGCGGAGGCTCCCCGTGCAGTCCAACATAGTGAGTAGCCCCTATGAGTTGGTGCAGATTGTTTTAATGATGAAAGATGGTAAATTAATAAGCTCGGTGAATAAGTGATAAAGATGAAATGATCATTTGTCGCGAGCGTTGGGCGCTCTAACCACTGAGCTACGAGAGATTCTTAATGAACTAGGCCATGACTAGTGACCTCCTTATATCTGGGAGGTCATGGGTTCATTCCTGTCGGGGAGTCAGAATTGTTCTTTCTCTCACGCTCGTGACAAAAGGAAATCTGTTCTGTTCATGAAAAAATCAAGAAGATGAAAAAGAACAACCTTTCATAATTGTAGGTGCCTTGATACAGATCTCTCCGTCTTGAAGTGGACCCAGAGCCACACCGGTCGTTACATCCACTACCTGTGGTTAATGACAAATATCATTATATTCTATTTATACTGAAGACTCAAAGACTATTTCTGAACACAAAGGTAAAGGCTTGAGCCAAATGGCGCATACTACTGGAGCTTATCCCGGTTTCTGCAGCATTAAGTGACTAGGAGTATTTCTACTCACCCCCCCCCCCCCCCCCCCCCCCCCTGGATGGGATGCCAGTCCATTACAGGGTTACTCCCAGCATTACTTCTAGTCCGGCGGCTTAGCTTGAAATTTCAGGTGAGTTGCGCACTTTTTGATACAAGCATGAAATTTGGCACACTGTAAGTGGTCACCAACACAATTTTTTTTTTTTCAGAAATGGTGCCAAGCCGAAAAACGCCAGTGTCCATGGAAACGGTAATTTATTAAAATCAACGAAATTTCTCTCATCAACGATACTGATTCCTGTCTGAGAAAAATCGCCCTGCTCTTCAACGGTACTCGTAACAAAGCATTGACTATATAAATCAGTTTTCACAAATAGCGAACATGTTCGTGTTGATTACCTTACTCTCCACGTTGGCCAATAGTACGCCTGCGCTTCCCGGTTTTCTATCTCCTACAGGTTGTATGTGTGTGACAAGAACTTCCGTCATGCCATAACCTTAAAACCAATGCAGAGTTACTCAATTACAGCCAATTAAATTATTGCATTCTCGTCCCCAGCGCTGCCTGGAATTTTAAATCTAACCAATCAAATCTACCGTTTCATAATCGCTAAAAATAAAGGAATTTTAAAACGGTTGACTTGATTGGCTGGATTTTAAATCCTTTTGTGACTCATGTACTCCCAGAGCCACCTGTTCCTCTTACCCCAGGCTCCGCCGGCTAAGAGGGACAGGCGGACCTGGGGACAAGGGTAAGAATGGAAATTACTGGAATCATGTAATTTTTTAAAGGAAAAGTGATTTCCTTTGACATAAGATTGTTCCGCGCAGCTAGGCTATTTTCAAACTGATCGATTTGAAGATTTGGAGAGACGTATATCAGCTCCCTCAAGGATGCATTGGTTTTACAAGAAAGATGCTATTGAGTTAGTGACACAAGTAACGCCGGCGAAAAAAAAAATATTGTCGAATTCTGCTAACAGGAGTCGAACCTAGGACATCACCTCGCTCTACCTGTGAGCTACAGCACACTGGTTTAATTGTGACAACCATCCATGCAGGTTTTACTCGGGTAAAAAAAGATAAAGGCTGTTCAAAGGAGCCCAATACCGGCGATTAAGTCCTGCTTCCGTAGCATGTATAAAAAAGGTTAAGTCTGTATGCGAGCCTAGTGGCCCATCAGTCCGGAGCTTATCCCAGTTTCCGTCGAATGAAGCGACTGGGAGTATTTCTACTCCCCCTGGATGGGATGTTAGTCCATCGCAGGGTTACCCCAAGCAGTAAATTCACCTGGGTGGAGAGAGGCACTATGAGAGTAAGAACACAACGCCCGATCCAGAGTCCAGTGCACTAACCATAAGGCCACCGCGCCTCCCACGCTTCCGTAGCATGTCGCAACCTGGCAAATGGCTACTGTTCCTAGAGGGGACGCTAGTCAATTGCTAGTTCACCCCCTGCCCTAAAAAGTACCTATTTGATTTCTAAGCCCTTGCAATGCAAAATCATTTTATCAAAGCCGCGTCTCGCCTCATTTTACCTTGCCGGATGTGTTTTACTTGTGGCATTCGTTTTATCAGAGCCTCCTCAAGTCCTTTACCCATTGGCGCAGCTCCGCACGTGACTTCCTCAACATTTGATAAATCATATTTGTCAACTAACGGGTGTTTAGCCAGGAAGAGAACAATTGGAGGAACAATGGGAGCAGTCGTTACCTGCGAAGTGATAGATACATTATATAAGTCATTCATCCATTTAAAGGGACTGTGTCGTGGTTGAGTTAAGTTTATTTTATCAAGTTTTGCCAAATACTCGCCATGAAAATTAATGTTTGCAAAGAAACTACTTCTGTGATCCAAATGACAAGACCATAGCTTCATTTCAACCAAATGTGTCTCCTGGGCGTTATAATTTAAAGTTACAAGAAAACGAGATTAACTTTAAAAACTGTTGAGCCCAACAGTATTTCTAAAATCCATATCGCAATCCGTTTCAATCTTCTTTACTTTTGGCCATCCGTACCTTCTTTTGTATTTGCTGTGTTATTAAAATGTTCCTTCACTGTTTTAAGCGGTTATTTTTATATTTCACCGAATTTAATGGCCATTTCCAGTGCCTAAATTTGGCTAAATTCCGTGACACAGCTCCTTTAACGGATAGCGAGTTAGTAGTGGAGGAGTAAGGCCCGTTGAACAATCTCGTCCCCAGAGCTAGCCTGATCCAGCAGGCGTTCGGTCGTTCGTGACGCTAATCCCAAATTTCGCGTCGCTCCTCAACTAACCAAACGTCTGGGACAGGTTACCCCAGAGTCCTTGTTACTCTCCGTCTCGTTTTCCGATCGCTAGTTGAAATCTGGAAAAGAGTTGGCCGTTTGAGGGATGGTTTCACGGCTTGGTGCACCTGCAAGCTATAATGTTAGCCTATTCGATTCCATTGTTTAAATACAATCGAGAACGAGCAGATGACTTTTACAGGAAATTTGCCTTGGAACATTTCACGGCCAGTCGCGAAAACGTAGCTTGTACATGTTTGCATTGCGCCGAACATCAACTCTAGCGTTAGATTCAGTTTGAAGAGCTAAAGGTAAAGTCTTCATACGAGCCTAGTGGCCCATCGGGCCGGAGCTTATCCCGGTTTCCGTAGCATGAAGCGACTAGGAGTATTTCTACTCCTCCCTGGATGGGATGCTAGTCCATCGTAGGGCTACCCCAGCAGTAAATTCGCTGGTACCCATTTATACACCTGGGTGGAGAGAGGCACTGTGAGAGTAAAGTGTCTTGCCAAAGAACACAACGCAGTGCCCCGGCCAGGGCTCGAACTCGGACCGTTCGATCCATAGTCCAGAGCACTAACCATTAGGCCATCGCGTCTCCCATTTAATAGTCTTACCTTGTGATCTTGCATGGCTTGCAGGAACTTCTCCGGCTCAAATCTTTGCAGAACAACGAGCTTGCCGCCCTGATGCAAGCCCACGCCCATCATAACTAGCTGGCCGTAAATGTGAAAAAATGGCAGAATCGTCATGATCACCGACTTCTCCGAAACGTCAAATGCTCCAGAACCCTCTATGATGCACGTGTCGGCTATCATGTTATGGTGTGTGATCATCACACCCTTGGGGAGTCCTGTGGTACCGCTCGAATATGGCATGGTTACGACGTCATCTTTGTTGACTGCACATTGTGATGGAAAACTGGTGCCATCGTCGTCAAGGAGATGAGACAAGGCCTCGCAATCTTCAGAATCCTCTGCACCGATGACAAAAATCTTCTTAATTTTACCCTGTGCTTTACTTGCAGCTCTGGCCTTGTCGATGAACGGAAGGCTGGTGACGAGATAGCTGGCTTGGGTGTCCTGCAGTTGTCTCTCGAGCTCCTCTGCAGTGTAGAGTGGGTTGACTGTGGTCACAGTGCCCCCAATCAAACCCACACTGTAGAAGACGATGGGATATTCTGGAACGTTGGGAAGATAGATGGCTAAGATATCTCCTTTCTTGAAGCCTCTTTTGACCAAAGACGACGCGAAGTTTTTGGTGAGGGTTTTGAGCTGTGTGAAGGTGTACGATTGGCCAGATGTACCATCAACCTGAAACCAGCAGGAAATAAACAGTCGATATTGCAAATTTTTCAACTTGAGGTGATCAATTACACTGCAGTCCCAGTTCTTTGGGAAAAAACAATCTGGTACCAAGCAAGGAAGTTACTTGTGGAATTTAAAAAAGAGGAAGCTGTTTTACAGTCTGGTGATCAATCAGCTCTTTTTGGGACTCGAATAAGCTATTAATGAGAGTCTGCTCTTGTAGATTAGAGAGACCGCGATGGGAGAGTCTCCACGCGTGAGAATTTTAATATATTTCGCTTCCCGCGCACGAGGGAGACGTACTCAATTTATTACAGACATCAATTATGCAATAATATAGTGTAATCAGGAGCTATAATCGGTGACGGAGACTGTAAGCGCGTGCTTTTTCTAGTACTGGAGCTGTCCCCAGGATATGGGACAATTTCGCTATATATTTAGAAAACATAGGCACGCTAAGCGTGCAGGAGTTATTTTTCAATTGATTGGGTGGCTTGGGTTAAGAGTGGGTGTTAGTCCTGTTGGGATGGTTTATTTCATGGGTTGAGCTATTTGTGCATGGTGCATCACTAACTACATAGCCCCTTGGTCCGTGCACGGTCCGTCCATTTAATATTTTTAATTTTATATTCTGTATTTTAAAACAAAAAAAGCTTATCCACACTCCTATTTTAAGTTTTTTATTTACAATGCTACCAATGCGCAAACTGAATTTACATAAAACACATCGTTTTGTTAAATTTGAAAGTATAGCCACGTAGCCCAATTTATGGGCATAAGAAAAACGTCAAAATTTCCCCAAATTAGCAAAATTAAAGAGGCAATCGTTTCTTTACTTGTAAACTAAAAGAAAAAACGAAAAACAGAAATCGACTTCCGTTTTATCGTTTTTCGTTTTACGTACAAACTAAAACGAAAAAGCAAAAAAACAAAATCGACTTCCGTTTTATCGTTTTTCGTTTTATGTACAAACTAAAACAAAAAAAAAACGAAAAACCAACATCGACTTCCGTTTTATCGTTTTTCGTTTTATGTACAAACTAAAACGAAAAAACGAAAATCGACTTCCGTTTTATCGCTTCTCGCTTTGTGTACAAACTAAAACAAAAAGACGAAAAACAAAAATCAACTTCCGTTTTATCGTTTTGCGTTTAATGTAGATACACTTAAGGTGTCATGGGGTAGGGGTAGGGGGTTCAAGGGGTAGACTATTAAAGGCCCATCTATATATGGGTCGGGGAAGTTGTCCGTATTGCTAAACTTGCAGGTTGTTGTACGAAAGCCGAGGAGGGACTTCAGACTTCAGACTACAGACTTCAGACTTCAGACTTCGGACTTCGGACTTCAGACTTCAGACTTCAGACTTCGGACTTCAGACTTCAGACTTCAGACTCCAGACTTCGGACTTCAGACTTCAGACTTCAGACTTCAGACTTCAGACTTCAGACTTCAGACTTCAGACTTCAGACTCCAGACTTCGGACTTCAGACTTCGGACTTCAGACTTCAGACTTCCGCCTTCGCTTGATTTCCGCTGACCTCCGAGTTGTTGTTGTAATAAACATGTTGAAAAGTATAACAGAGTCATCTCTGAACAATCAGTCGCTAAACCCAATGAAGCAGAAAGGCTACCCAAGAATAAAAAACGCAAAAAGCGTAGAAAAAATGCAATACAGAAGCGAATGATTAAAGAAAGGGAGAAAAATGAAAAATACCTCAAAAACCTTTCAAACAATACATTAACTGACCACCAAGTCAGCATGTTAGCAAAAGGGCTTAAATTTCTTGAAACACCCGTGACAAATGAAAATTAAATAAGTAACGCAACAAAACAGATCGTTTTCAAGTCTGAAGCCTGAAGTCTTGAGTCGGTAATCTGAAGTCTGAAGTCTGAAGTCTGAGGTCTGAAGTCCGAAGTCTGAAGTCTGAAGTCCGAAGTCTGGGGTCTGAAGTCTGAAGTCTGAAGTCTGAAGTCTGAAGTCTGAAGTCTGAAGTCTGAAGTCCGAAGTCCGAAGTCTGAAGTCTGAAGTCCCTCCTCGGCTTTCGTACAACAACCTGCAAGTTTAGCAATACGGACAACTTCCCCGACCCATATATAGATGGGCCTTTAATAGTCTACCTCTTGAACCCCCTACCCCTACCCCATGACACCTTAAGTGTATCTACATTAACCGCAAAACGATAAAACGGAAGTTGATTTTTGTTTTTCGTCTTTTTGTTTTAGTTTGTACACAAAGAAAGAAACGATAAAACGGAAGTCGATTTTCGTTTTTCGTTTTTTCGTTTTAGTTTGTACATAAAACGAAAAACAATAAAACGGAAGTCGATGTTGGTTTTTCGTTTTTTTGTTTTAGTTTGTACATAAAACGAAAAACGATAAAACGGAAGTCGATTTTGTTTTTTTGCTTTTTCGTTTTAGTTTGTACGTAAAACGAAAAACGATAAAACGGAAGTCGATTTCTGTTTTTCGTTTTTTCTTTTAGTTTACAAGTAAAGAAACGATTGCCTCTTTCATTTTACTAATTTGGGGAAATTTTGACGTTTTTCTTATGTCCATAAATTGGGGTGCGTGGCTATACTTTCAAATTTAACAAAACGATTTGTTTTATTTAAATTCAGGTTGTGCATTGGTAGCATTGTAAATAAAAAACTTAAAATAGGAGTGGGGATACACTTTTTTGTTTTAAAATACAGAATATAAAATTAAAAATATTAAATGGACGGACCGTGCACGGACCCCCCTTACTACGACTAAGAGTCATTTTTTGGAAAAAAATGCTTGCAGACAAAACAAGTTTTACGTGCAATTTGTTACGTCAAAACTGTTTCGTTCAATAGTAAATTTTTATCATTTAAAAAGAACTAATTTAATTGTCAAAATGTCACGAAATGGCTTATTCTGTTAGCGCTTATTTTGTTTCTAGCTTTTTTACAACGTAACGCGATACTTTTGTTTGTCACAGGATACTTTTGTGTTTTTGTCAAACACTGTAAAACGATACCTTTGTTTTTTAAAAAACGCATGTAACATGACACTTTTGTTTATCTCACTTTTGTAACATGACACTTTTGTTTTTCTTGAAAACACCATGTCTCCATTGAGTAATCGAAAAGTATTAATAAACGAAGTAATAAACGAACTAAATCAAAAACTATCTTTTTAGGAAAGCTTTTAAAGCGTAGTACACCTGGAGTATTTGTTTCTTGTCGTAAATGTAAATTTTCATTCAACAAACAGGAACAAGAACTAATTAGTTATCAAACTGTCACGGAATGAATGCTCTTATTCTAGCCTGTTGCCGCTATCGATCGTAGTTAATTTTAAAAGCAAAACCATTTTAAAGTCAATATCCATATCGGTTAATTAAATGTCTAAACGTGGTGTGTTTAAGGTATAAACATAAACGCTACTTGCCCGAGAGTCAATGAATCGAGCAAGACGCTAAAGAGACTAATTATAATTAATTGCGGTTTTCAGTTGGCGACACGGAGTCTCAAGCAATATTAAATTTAGGAAGTTTCCTTGTCACAAACTCTTAAAACAAGAGGCCGCAACACACTCTGAAGAAGATTCCTTGCCATTTTTATGACTTTTTGTAAACACAGTATTAACATCACAATGAGAACATTCTTCAAATCTATGGTCAGTGAAACTAGCCCGTCCTAAACGAATGCTCGAATAACAATTTAGTGTTGGGTCTTTTGCTGGCGGCGTGTGCGTTGTAAGCAGGCGAACGTTTCAAATCCGGGGTTAATTCACAACTCACCGATTCCACCTCCTACAAATATAAAATCTTCGAATGAAATCGCTCGCTTACAACTGTGTCAGATTACTTCCCCTTTATAAACTGCAATTTCATTGGTTCTGATAGTACCTCAAACCTGATTGGTGTTAGTGACAAACAAACATACTTCACTGACTGACTGACTGACTACACGGTCCATCGCGCCGACTAAAGAGTTATTTTTGGAAAAAATAACTCAATAAATTGCGGTTTTCAGTTGGCGCCACGGAGTCTCAAGCAATATTAAATTTAGGAAGTTTCCTTGTCACAAACTCTTAAAACAAGAGGCCACAACACACTCTGAAGAAGATTCCTTGCCATTTTTATGACTCTTTGTAAACACAGTAATAACATCACAATGAGAACATTATTCTTCAAATCTGCTTTGTGCAAATGCTTTATGCAATTTCTACTACGGTCAGCGAAACTAGCCCGTCCTAAACGAACGCTCGAATAACAATTCAGTGTTTGGTCTTTTGCTTGCGGCGTGTGCGTTGTAAGCAGGCGAACGTTTCAAATCAAGTCACCGATTCCGCCTCCTACAAATTTAAAATATTCGAATGAAATCGCTCGTTTACAACTGTGTCAGATTACTTCCCCTTTATAAACTGCAATTTCATTGGTTCTGATAGTACCTCAAACCTGATTGGTGTGAGATACAAACATACTCCACTGACTGACTGAATACACGGTCCATCGTGCCGACTAAAGAGTTATTTTTGGAAAAAATAACTCAAAAATGCGCCATCGCGAGTGGCACACGCGCGTATTGCCACGAGGATGTCGCGCGGAGAAAAATAAAAACAATAATGGCATCCAAAATTAATTGGTTAGTGAAGCTAATATTGGATGTCATTCAGCAGTTTCTATTCCAAGTCAAATCCTTGCCGACAACTCCCTTGAGAGTCTTTCAGAAAGTGAAGATGATGGTTTCTTCCCGTAATTAAGTAAATTTTTATTGTGGTCTGCTCAAAGGCTGCATTGTCAGAATGCTTTGGAGCTCGAGGCACGCAATAATGATTGTTCAGTGCTTTTCAAGCTAATTAACGTACATTAGTATTAGAGTACATATGTTTACGGACCACATCGATTCATGCACACTACCTGATTTCGCTTCATCTTTCAAAATTCGAGAAACTCGAGAACCATCTTTCTTTCTGTTGTGTTTGACTATGCTGCTCCGTTGCTTTCAAGAAGTAAACACTTTAACATACTTACGATTGCTGTTCTGTCGCCGTATTTGTCAAAGTTTTGATAGACAAATTCAGGCCACGACATGTTCCCAGGAATCTTCACATCAGGAAATTTACTTTTCAAGGCCATATTTCGTGAAAGGGCCGCTGTCAGGCGTTGTTTCTACGAAATTAATCTTGTTTGTTGTAATATATTCCTGCTTTGCGTGAGTAACGCCACCATAATGTGATTTAAATCAATTCACTGTGAATATCCCAGTAGGTAGTCACGAAAAACGCCGGGGGCAAAAATAGATTGTTTTTAAGTATTCTTTTGTTTTTCTTTCATATATTTCAAGCAGTCCTTAAAATCAGCATTATTAGCATCGTTTCACATATTGTAACCGTCTATTCCCATTTTTACTTAGCTTTTTCAGCCTCCGAAGAAGGTTAGTTTTGTCTAACCAAAATATTGGGCAATAAACTTTATTTAATTTTTTTAGCTGTCCGGTCAGCCTTGCATTTAAGTTTAACGTTTTATTTTATATTGCTGATCCTGATCTATGCCAAGATTCCGGCTTCACTTCGCTGCTGTTTGTGCAAGTGTCCCCTTGCATTATTCAAGAGGTACCTTGAAATATCGAAATCTATCTTTCTTTTGATTTTCTACCGTAGCGTTCGTTACTTTCGGATTAGGAGTGATTTTCTATCGCCACTTTGATTCGGGTGCTTTCCATTTTCACAGTGCGACCACTCCGATCAACAGGGACCGACTGTTGTCAAATGGAACAACACTTTCCAAGAGCCAACCGAGTGGAACGCACATTTCTATTCTGCATTCCTTTTCCCAGCGCGCTGCATCTGTGAAAATTAAGGCAACTAAACAGTTTGTCAAAATGGAAAGGTAAAGATTTTTCGACTGGTCAAAGCGGGTCACCTCCAGAGTTAGTCCCGAATATTCCGGTCGGACCGAAGCGAAACGGATCTTTCCACTTGCCTTCGACTCAGGGGCACCCAACGACCGTTTTCTCTCAAATGCTTTCAAACGCTGTTTTAGGCTATCTGGAGTACTTTTAAAGCTCTGTGTGTTAATTTTAGGTTGCGCTAAAAAAATTTTATCTGTTCGGTTATTCTAGATGAACTTGAGTATTCTCGAATTTATTAGGGCTTTTTTGTCCATTCCCCGAAAACCTTAGGTCTTATCGCCTTTCCGAAAATGATAGCTGACCTTTTTTCGGTACCCAAAACGACATTTTTTACAATTCGAAAACAACGGACATTAAATTTCTCATATCACGAAAGTTCGAGGTGACAATTCTCTTCAGAAAATCAGAGGGGATTAAAGGCCTTCCGAACAGATAATTTACCGAAACGATCCGTTGGGTGCCCCTGTTCGACTGAAATTTCCAGAATTTTACGTAAATGAAAAGCACGAATTTTTGCTGAGGGGTAGGGGGACAGGGAAGTCTGAACCTCTGCTATTCTTGGGGACTCCTGCCCCCCCCCCCTGCTTCCCCCCTCCCCACACTTCGGAGGGCCATGAGAACGTGAACAATTAGTAATATATTCACATTCGAATATCACGAATATTAGTCGTGTAAATCAAATATCAGACCATTTTTGGTGCAGCTTATGCTGTCGGAGAGTCCTAACTTTCAAGGGCGGGGAGGTGTGTGTGTGTGTGTGTGTGTGGGGGGGGGGGGGGGGGGGGGTGGTGGGACAACATTTCGAGCCATCCCGGTTACCACACTTTGGTTAGCCTGAATAGCACTCCGGCTAACCTACAGTTAGCTCAGGTAGCTTACGATTAGCTTTTATATTGGGATAAGGGATTTCTGGCTCGCACGGTTCACATGGCTCGCGAGTCATATAGGGGTCATGCGAGCCATTCCGGTTAGCCTAAATTAAATAACACTACCTTTAGCTCAAATGGCACTCCTGTTAGCCTAACTAGCACCCCAGTTAGCCTACAGCTAGTTCAGGTAGCTAGCGGTACTTTTTAGCCTTTTATTGCGATTGGGGATTTCAAGCTCACATAGCTCGCTGGCTCGCATAGCTCGCTGGCTCACATATTTCTAAAACTCGTTAAGTTTGCATATGAGATCGCTGCTTTCGGGGGGTCGTTACCATATCATGGAGAGGGGAGGGAGTGTTCATTACCCTCTGGATTTGCTAGCAACCACGACTGAAGCGCACCTGCATTTGATAAATCGCTTCTGCTCATGTATATTACGCGAGCAGAAAAGGGCATGGTTTTATTCATGATATCGTTATCTCCAAATTAATAAGTAGTTCATAAGGAGTTCACTTGCTCACAAACTGTTAAGGGAGACTGGCAGACTGCTGACTGCAAAGGGAGGGAACAGTCCTCCCTTGAAATTAATCTGGCTCCACGCTCTGAGTTGGGGAGACGGTTTTAACAAACAGTTGTCACGGTCGTACAAACTCCTTTTTATCCCCCTCCCTTCCACTTTCCCGGCTCATTTTTCAAGTACAGTCAAATCCCATAAACTAGAATATTCAAGGGGAATTAAAGGTAAAATTAGCAAGAAAATGAACTGGGTGGAGGGGGGTAGGGGGTATCGGGGAAGGTTATCGAGGGTCCGAGCTATCGGTATTCAATTTCTTTTGAGTGATTTAATCGAACAGCTGTTAGTTAAAGCATTTTATTTTGTACAACAGCAAGCCAGGTCCAGCTAGTTTGCCTGGGTGAGATTTATAAGTTTTGTCTTTACTACATTATATATTTACAGCAGGCGGCGCGGACTTCGCTTGAAAGGTCACGCAACGCGTGACAACCCAAGTAACGCCAGCAAGGTAAACCCTGAGCTTTTGACCGTAAAAGCCACCTGTTCCAACGAATTGTTAATTGCGATGATGATATTTACATTGTCTTAAACTGTCAATTTATCAACATGAAAAATAGTGGTTTTCAAACAACTGTCAAATAGCTGCATTTACAAAGGGAAAACAACTACACACTAAGCTGTAATGTTCGACAAAGGTCTTTTGAATGCAGTAAAAACAAATTTAAGAAACGTTGTCTATCTGATCTTCAAACGACAACATATAAAATCTCTTTCTTGTTTGTGCGTTCACGTTGTTGAAAAATAGTGAACAGTGAGCTTTGTAAACGGAAAACAACATTGATACGGAGAAAGTTAGGGGAGAACACGGCCATCTTACGTTCAAACAACAACTTTTCGGCCGCTGTAGCCTCTCAATTCCGTGGTAGTACCATGAACTAACAGAAACACGGAAGTAAAAGGAAAATCACTATGTCGACAGCCATCATACCCCCCCCCCCCCGTATCTAATGGGATGAACATGGCTTCGTATAAGCGAATAGCCAACGACGCATGGTAGATTTTTCTGCTATTTTAGTAGAGATTTACCGTGGTCTTTAATACATTAGATACAAATGATGATTTTTGGAAAAGGAGTGTTTGACTTTTTTACAACAGAAATCAAAGGAAATTTTATAACAAACACGCCGTCGCACGTCTATATTGAAGAACCAATCAAATTCTCGGATTTGCAATAGACCAACGGCAAATCTCTACTAATGCGGTTTATATAAGTATATATACATTAAAAAGACTTAGTTAGATTATAGCTCTTGGTTGCCTTATTTTAAGAGTTATTTAAAGAATGTGCATTCATCCAAGTATTTCGGATTAACTGCGATAAAGAGCACTTTTTGGTGTAATGTTCTTTCACAATGCGTGAAATTTCACTTGATTTTAACTTTCACCTCGCCTTCGAGCATGACATCCACCTGCTCGGCTTAATCAAGGGCAAAACTTCCATAGCCTCTTAATGGAAGCGAAAAATGGTCAAATCTTCCTAAAAGTTTAATTCAAATGCGACCAGTCCTTCCAAATTCTCGAGAAATTCGGAAGATTGTTCGCAATTCCGTATTTGTGATGGCACCACAGTGTGAAAACTTAAAAAAAAAACACTTTTCATCGCTGTTTAGCGTTTGTTGACCCCTCCTCTTCAGAGCACACTCCTGCCACCTGTAGCCCGGATGTTAAGCAGGTGCAATCACAAACACTAAATTGCAAGAATTAAGCGAATTCCTGGAATTTTCAACGAGACCTTTAACTGTTCCAAAATATATCAAATTTTAAGTTTAAGAAAAAAAAAGAAAGATATACAGTAAAGAATATGACAGCAAGAATAATCGAGATCTAAATTTTAGAAAGCCGCGGACGCAATGGAAGGTAGCTGGCAACCGTAGGCCACATGTTCAAGAACTCGTTGCTTGAGTTCACTTACTTGTTGTCTTAGCGCGTTCGCTACGGCGTTTAGTTCAATATTTTTATCTTTTAACTGCTGCACCCTAACTTCAAGCTGCGCTTCTCTCTCCAATTTCTTTTTCCTGCATTTCGACGCCGCCACCCTATTTTTCTGTTTCTTTCTCTCGCGCTTCACGATCTCTTGAAGTTCTAAATCGATCGGAGGCAGGGGGAGCACACTCCCAGCTTGCGATTTTAACGTTTCGTCGGCGTACTCAAAATTTTCTGTTTCTACGACGGCGCCGCCGTACGCCGCCGGGTTTAGCTCGTGATGTTCATACGTAGTTACCCCAGCAAAAGTGGGATTACTAATGTCATACGAAGACTCGTGGACTGTTACCTGGTTGTGATAGCTGTTCTGTGTGTTTTCTGTCGCTTCTGCCCAGCTGTTGTTGGTACCTGAACTAACGGGTACTGCATTCTGCTTGTTGAGATGATCGCCAGGTTGTTGTCGATCATGTATTTGCTGAAGAGCTTCGGCAAAACCCTGTACATAAGCTTCATGTTGTTGTTTAACGGTGTTATTCGCCTCGCGCAAACCTTTCGTTGGCGTGGGTGATTTCGGATTCTGTACACTCGCGAGAATTTTTTCAAACTCCGGTGAAATAAGATTAAATAACGTGAACTCCGGCGAATTAATTGCTCCTGGGTTTCCTTTCGGTGTGAGACCAGTATTGCTTGCAATAAACTTTTCCAGCTCGGGAGAAACCATCTTAAATAGGGTTAACTCTGGTGAGTTCTCGTAAATTCCGAGTTTTCCATTCCCCCTGTATTCTTGTACAACCGAGTGATGGTGCCCTTCAAGATTTAACCTCAGTGCGTTCTTGTCGTAACGAGAAAAATTGTTCACGGGTACCGACGTTTGGTCGTAAAACAGTACGTCCATGTTGTCGCAGCTTCCTAAAACGTGCTCTCCCATTCTGGAAATTCTTTAGCCGTGTCTTTATGTCTTAGATAATCCGAAATAAACGCAACTCGTTCCACTGAAGCCGCTACAGGCGAGTCCATCATCTAATTTTTCTGGAATTAAGTCACCCTTCGAACCAAAACATTACGTCACCTGGCAAGCCGCTCATTGGCCCGCGAAGTTTTCGCGCCAAAAATACTCGGTGGTTAACGGTTGTCAAAGTGTGCCAAAACGGTTGCCGCGGTATCGAGTTCCCGCCAATTTTCTTCCTAGGGTAATAACTGCACCACTGCAAACGTCGTTCGGAGATTTTTTTCTGTTTGGAAGCCAATTTTTGTGGTTTTATTTAAGTATTAAAGATATACAACGCATTTTTGTGATCATGAACCCGGTCAATAATCACAAATTAACATGCAGAGTGTTCAGATTTTGCCACCTGCCGGGCACCTGTGAAAAAGTCAACTAACCTGGGACTAAACGCAATATAGGTATCAGCCCGGGAAATAACAAGCGGTGTTTAATGTGTCGCATCAGTGTATCGAATGATAAACTTACGAGAAACAAACAATGAAAAACCTGGTGTTTACGGTAAAATCAATTTGTAGCTTTGCGTTCTGAAGAAAAAAAAAATGCAATAATATCGATTCATATATTGGTCTTTCGTTTCGTTAACGAGTCCATCAAGGTCGAAATGAATTAATATAACGGCTGATCTTTTAGCATTACGAAATAAACGCAACAAGTTCATTACTCCTTTGTGAACATGGCAAAGTATTATAAAAGTTCCGTTAAAACTGACATAAATGACAAGCTATCAAACAAATTCGTTTTATTGGTTCAATTTGTGTTCTAATCATTTCATAACAAAATTCATTTCTGTCAGTAAATTTCTTGATTTAAAGGAGTTTCGTATAAAAACAATTCCTAACTCAATTTTCAATATTTTACAACATATAGCTTAATTACCCTTTAAGTTAAGATCTCGTTAGAATGCAAGGCGAAGCCATCATCTATTTTACAAAGTAGAGCCAAAACGTTTCCCCCTCGCTTTCACTCGCCCGCAAATCCGCGCACGCCACTGTTTTCGCTGGTTAACGCTTTATTTCGCTCTGCTATCTGAAAAGACGACAGCTTGTTTTCTACCATTTCGTAAATAATTTTTGAGTGACATTTTTCCAAATTCAGTCTAGGAATTCTGGCGGATCAACAAGTACCCAAGAATTGGTGAACCCGCGATATTCGTCAGGGATGCTGCTACGCAACACGTGTGTCTATGGCAACAAGCTGACGTCACAACACTCGGAGTGCTCGTGCTATTTCTGATTGGACAATAAGAATCGTAAAGTCTTCGGTCACTTTAACAAAGATTTACCGAAAAATCAAATCGTTATTATAAGTACAAAACGCCTTGCTCGTGTGGGCGCCCTGTTCTTTGTCCACACGTCATGTAACTGCTACTGAATTCTCCAGGAGAATTTTGTTTTACATTTTGACTTGTTTCCAGGGATAATCGGGTCTTTTATCTCATTGGCTATCCACTTGAAATGTCACGAACTGGTTAAGAGAAGTAACATACTGATCACAGTACGCGCACCACTGAGCCAGTGCACTTGTCAAGCAGCGGTTTACTGATCACGGCACCTGTCAATCAAAGAACTACCATGGAAACGCTACGGCGAGATTGACAAGCTCATAGCACTTTGAAGGATTTTCTTACTAAGGAATTCACGCAGATTGACCCAGAACAATGCAAGAAGAATGATGTGTAGTCAATCAATGAGGCCACCTGACCACAGACAGAGAAATAACTTGTTTTCTAAACCAGATTTCTTTGCGATGGTCATTATTAAACGACATTTATTCTGATAGGCGGTGAGAACGTCCATGATCTCTTCACATAATTACGGAGACTTTCCACCTTTGGATTAGTCCTTTTACTCTCTAAACTTCCGGTTCTTTCCGCTGACCCTGGCGCAGTGGTTTGGTAAGAACTTCCAGTTTGTTCTGAGGAGGTCTCGGTACAAGATATTGATACCATAAACTGCCCAGCGTACAAAAATACCAGTGAGCACGAGTGACAGGATGACTTCCCGGGCAATAACTAAAAAGAACGAAAGGAAAAAATTAAGCCACTCATTAGCTTATATTCTTGTAAACTTTTTTTAAGAGCCTTTTTTATAAGAACGATGAGGCTGAGATTTATCAAAATTTTTAGAACATGCTGAGAACATACCCCAGGCTGAGAGTCGAAGAACGTCTTCATTTTGCACATTTGTTTTAATTTCTTGTTAAATGAGTAGTATAAATAAATGCAGAACTGTGGTCTAACAGGAAAAGGAAATAAAAAGGAAATACCTTTCTAAAAGGAAATACCTTAGCATTAACATGGAAAAATACATTATCTAGAACATCTCAGTTTGTAGTCCAACTCTTACAACTTAAAAACGTCTAACGAACGTTTTCAGACTCAAATCGTAAAAAATTCAGAACGCTAAGCCTCAGCCCCAAAATAAGACGTTCTTATAAAAAACAGAGTGTATATTCTAGATATCAGTGACATGAACATTGACAAGAAATATAATTTTGATAAATTGCTTTGTTCTGTTGTTAGATAAAACGCTTTGAAGTTTAAGTGTTTCTCTATCGCTTAACCTTTTGTGTGAAGTTTATTTTATCTCGAATTTCAGAATAGCTAAACAAGTTAGTATCTTCGATAATTAAACAGCAAATTAAACAAACAAAACCGGAAGGGAATACAATCACGGCAATATACCTCAGGAGTGTTCAGCTGCAACGTTCCAACCCAGGTCACCTTTCCATCCAGCTCGGTCACTGGGCACCCGGAGGCCTGGTCCTGGTACGGCTCAAGAGTCAATAGCAAAGGACCATGAGGTTCATCTGATAATCAAAACATAACAAAGGGCGCGTTTGTTTGGGAATATTCTGGAATAAGAATATATTCTGGAATATATTCCGGCTATTCTGCTCCTGGGAGCAGAATAGCCGGAATGGAAATCCAAGTATTCCGGAATAGGAAGAGCAGCCAAACGAACGCTAACTTGCATTATTCCAATTATTCTTATTCCGGATTGATCCCAAACGAACGCGCCCAAAGATTTGTCTTATCAAAGGAATCTTAAAGGGCCTACGGCACGGGGATTTCGCAGATTTTTGGTCTAAACTGTTCTGAAATTAGTGGTAAGCAACTTAACCCACGAAAAACATCTTTAAACATCTAAAGGAAGAAATGACCTTAATTTGCAGATAGAAATCAAACTTTAAGCTATAAATATTGATTTTTTGACGACGCTCGGAAACAACTTGAAAAGTTGTGCCTTAATTTTTCAAGTTGCAATCCATTTCCATCCTAGCCATCCGCAGTCAAAGATGCTTGTTAACAATTCAGTGCTCTAATACAGCAATTGTTAGTAAAAATGGCCGTTTATTTTGAGGTTTCCTACGCCACAAATATATATTTTGGCTGTTCGAAAATCTTTTAAAATCCGTGACAAATTAAGCCCCTGAATTCAAACAGTAGCCCAGTGTTTGAAGTTTAGAAGGGTGCCCAAGAGAATTCTCTTTGAATAAGATTCGCTCACGACTTGTTCCGACTGACCGCGTTTTGACGGAGACGGAGACTAGGACCAAGTTCGTGTCCAATTTGGCAGGAGATGTATCATAGGCAACAAAATAATTTGATTATTTAACATATTTGCGTGACTCAAGTAACGCAAAACTGACGATCACAACTCACCGCTTTGATTAGAAATTTCCACATTGACATCTACAATCGTGCACAGTGAAATCGTGATTTCGCTTGAGGCAGTATTGTCGTATTCCTCTCCATTGATCTTGACACCTTATAACGAAAGTTCACATCCGATCAGATTCCAGACTCTAAACCCAGCTACCTTTACCGTAAATGATCGATTAAGAGCCGCGGCGCTTATTTAATTTTCCTTGTCAAAGGTGCGGCGCTTATTTCAACTACCGGTAAAACACTGAGGACAATATAGAGAAAATTAAGTGAGGCGCGTACTAGGTATGCACAAGTTAATATAAAATTATTTCGAATGAAATACAAAAAGGTAACATGAACACAGTTTCTCAGTCTCTGGTCGTGGTCTTATTTCTCAAGCGATATGGTTTTGATATCTCTTTATATCGAGCGCCGTAACAAAGGTGGGGGTTTATCTATAAATACCCAAATTAGCTCCGCGGCGCTTATTAAATTATTTTCGGTAAAGGTGCGGCGCTTATTCGAGTAGCGGAGCTTTATCGATCATTTACGGTACTCGAAAATCGTTGAGCGAAGAGTAAAATGAGCGAGAAGAATTCTCTTTTTAATTCTCGTTTTTTGTGTTTTCTTGTTCGGCGATGTCTGAGTGGAAAGGGCGACTGCTTGAAGTCTACAGATTTTCGCTCATTTTTAAAAACGTTTAGGATAAAACGGACTAAATAAATAATTAAAAAGAGGAGACTGCCTTTCAAAGGTCATGTCGTTATATGGCAACCCAACACTACAACCTCTCGGTTGTTAGAACAGATTTAAATGCGCTTGACCTTCAGCGAAGGAAAGCCAACACGTTAACAGTATCTTACAGTATTTATATGTGCATCTTGATAGAGCCTAACACTTGTGGGATCACCTATCCAATACGCATGCGTATGAGGCAAGACGAAAATCTTGATAATTCATCGTCTTCCCCTACTTTCTTTATAGAACTATACTTTTTCCACGGTGTACACTCTTATAGACCATTTCAACATGAGATCAATTTCTTATGCACAAAAACTATTATTTATAAGCTAATTAAAGGAAAAGGCAACGCGAAATTGCACGCGCACCTGGCCGCTCGTAAGATCGCTTTCTCTGCTTTAAGCCGACGAGTTTGTCGGAAATTTCGCTCCAAATGCCCCGGTTGACAATCTTCGACGCGGCAGTTTCTAGTTTTTGGAGAGGGCGCAGTAACTTTTTCAAGTTTTCTGAAAGTTGCCTTGCGTTTAGTTACAGGTTGTATGTTGTAAAATAATAATAAAAAAAATACCAAGATGTGAAAACGTACGCGCAGGCCACTGCATGTGCAGTCAAAACGCAGTCTGTAAACTGCAATCTAACCGCGGCTTATCTACGTTGTAAGGTGAAGTTTGCATACGAGTCTAGTGGCCCATCAGGCCGGAGCTTATCCCGGTTTCCGTAGCATGAAGCGACTCTGAGTATTTCTACTCCCCCTGGATGGGATGCTAGTCCATCGCAGGGTTACCCCCAGCAGTAAATGTGCCCATTTATAAACCTGGGGGCAGAGAGACACTATCAGAATTAAGTGTCTAGCTTAAGAACACAACACAACACCCTCTGTAGGCCGTAAATGGAGTTGATGTTTTCGCAATACGCACCAAAAGTGATTGGGTCCGGCTTCAAAGCCCGCATCATGTCTGCATCTAACTTTAAATTGTCCACATAAGCGTTGCCTGCCGCACGACAAGCCGGCTGCGAAAAAGTTAAGAACAAACACCTACAGAACCTGTACTGCAATGTGGTAGTGGAAACGATGATGGGTAAGTCAGAGAGCTGCAGATCAACATTTCTTCTAAACGCTTAGTTTGCTGTAAAAAGCAATAAAAACAGATGCGGGAACAGAGAATGACTCTTCCACCTCAGAAGCAAGAGATTTTGTATAAGTTTTCCCCCACTATAATATTACTCATTATCAGATCCAATATTGAAGTCTTGAGAATCAAGCCCTCTTCTTTACGTATTTTACTCGCGTGTAGGCTGCCGTGAAATTCCATCTATTTTGTACGTACGAATTGCCTCGTCTTGTAAGTCCCACGCCATTTTTTACGATTTCCACGAATTAATTTAATACCATAGGCCTA
Organism: Meandrina meandrites; assembly: GCA_963693305.1. Lineage (NCBI taxonomy): Eukaryota > Metazoa > Cnidaria > Anthozoa > Scleractinia > Meandrinidae > Meandrina > Meandrina meandrites. The sequence goes on from OY855907.1 coordinate 4,618,025, forward strand.
CTTTGTTCCGCTACGACGATCAAAAAATTAACATTTTCAGGAAAAAAGGATACAAGATTCCACTGAAGTTTCACCAAGTCACACACGAATTTCTTGTATTCAGCTCGTCTCTGGGAGTCGCTATTGTCCTACAAAGAAAAGAAAAAGGAAATATCAACGATAGCATGACGAACATTCTGCCTTACTTTAAAGTCACGAACGAGGTAAAGAAAAGGTAAAGACCCGGAAAAATCTGTAATGCAGGAAGGTACTTCGAACTTGAAAGCCTGGAAAAACAATCTTTAAACGTTTGTACCAAACACCTACCTGTTGACTATGTTTGTCGGAAACTGGTAAGGCAAATCTTGGCAAATTTATTGTTACCCTAGAGGAAAAAAAGGAAAAACAAAACAGAAAACAATCAATTAATTGAAAACGCAACTAAAATATAGAGAAAAAGTTAAAGGGGCTTTGTCACGGATTTTAACAGATTTTTGAACAGCCAAAATTTATATTTGTGGCGTGGGAATCCTCAAAATAAGCAAAATTGAGGCTAAACTTTTCAAGTTGTTCCAAGCGTTATCAAAAAATCAATATTTATATCTTTAGTTTGATTTCTATCCCGAAATTCAAGTCATGTCTTCCTTTAGACGTTCAAAGATAATGTTTTTCTTGGGTTAAGTTGCCTATTACTAATTTCGAACAGTTTTGACCAAAAATCTGTGACGTAGCCCTTTAATCACGGACGTAGGTTACTTCATACTATTTTTCATGTTATGATAAACTTTACCTATTTTTGTCATTTCCTTGGATATTCATAACCGCATCCGTAAACACCTCATCCTCTGCGCGAAAAAATAAACATTAATAATTAGCAAGACATAAATTCAACGAAGGGAGAGCAAAATTTCGTCCTGAGAATGGAGTGAGCCCGCAATTTTAGTCACCACAGTTGCTTAGCAACTAGACAGTCTCATTGCGTCATTCTGGCTTGGCAATGTTCGCACTACTCGTGAGCGCTCGCGCCAGCTTATGATTGGATGATATGAATCGGAAACTTTTCTCGCGCTTCAACGAAGATATGCCGAAAGTTTACAGCTTAGTTTTGCAGTTTAGGTACAAACGTTAACATGCAAATACTCTGTTTGTGGATGTATTGCCGGTTCGTTCTTGAGATGCAAAGATGGTCCACGGACAGTTGAACAAACTTACGGTTTCGAATTCTTACCACAGTTTGGTTCATTGCCATTCTGCACAGAAGAGGAGAATTCCATGTCATTAGATGTCTTGTTCACGGCATCAAACATCAGTAAACAATGAGACCTGTCACTGCAAAAAACAGAAAACGGTTTCTGTTAGTCTTCTACTTGGCAGCTGTTTTTTAGGTCACGCTGTGCTAAGGTGAGAAGAGGCGTTTCGTGATAAACTTTGTAACGCCAGTGAACGGAAAGAGACCAGGGGTTGTCAACAAAATCTTCATCGTCGCCTTATTTGAGTCACGCAACGTTGGGAAACGTTGTGTGACTTCCGCGGTTTGCATGTAGAGTTTGTCTCGATATCCACGGAGAAGTGTAAATGGAATACTTGTTACGTTAGAGACATGGTCAGGTTAGAATCTAAATTTAAGGGGCATCAATCAAGACAGATTCTTAACCTTCAGAAAACCTTTAAAGTGCTTGTGCCCATCAAGAAACCATTTTACCAAGAAACGGCGCAAAAATTGTTTCATAACGCACGTAACTCACTTATAAAACAATTTTTGCGCCGTTTCTTGGTAAAATGGTTTCTTACCAAGAAACGGCGCAAAAATTGTTTCATAACGCACGTAACTTACTTATAAAACAATTTTTGCGCCGTTTCTTGGTAAAATGGTTTCTTACCAAGAAACGGCGCAAAAATTGTTTCATAGCGCACATAACTTGCTTATAAAACAATTTTTGCGCCGTTTCTTGGTAAAATGGTTTCTCACCAAGAAACGGCGCAAAAATTGTTTTATAGCGCACATAACTTACCCGACGGCCTTATGTGGCCAAGGGCATGGAGAGGATTGAGTGAGTAACTTACCTGGGAAGCTCAATAATCTGATAGTTTTCACAAAGCAAGCTCGGAACGACTGTCACATCAATAGACATGGTGGCTTTCCGACACATGTGGCTACTTGACGCCCCAGTCGAGTAACGGAATTGAATAGCACCGGTCAGTCCCCAGGGTGCCTCGGGGTCGTAGCTGAGATTCTCGCCGCCCTCGGTGCCTTGTGGGAAGTGGTGTGCACCTGTTATCGTGACCGTGACTTCGGTGGAATCACCGGGGAGGACGGGGAGCTTGGAATTGATTTCTTCGTCGTCAAAACTAAAGAGTTCATTGGCTCCTACGAGGAGAAAAACAAAAGCATATCGCTTTAAAGTTAGTCGCCACCTTGTCTCGCGAGACGCGATTTTCGTGTCGAGATAAGACACTCGTCTCGAGCGAAGCTTAAAAAAACAGTAAGTACAATGGCTTAAACTATTCTTGAGATTTTAAGGGGGGGGGGGGGGTGACTCTTAACTACCAATTCGTTTCTAAGGCAGGTTTCTAATTGCCATATTTTGGAAATAAGACCTCATACGGATAAGCTTTTTGCATGAGTTTGTTCTATTGAAGATTCCTCCAAGAGTTTCAAGTCACGGCCATATTTAACGCGTCACGTGACCAGAACAGAAAAAACCCTAAAACTCAAACGGCGGATAGGTTTTAAAATTGAAATGAGCGTCAATAGATAAAGAACGTCCACATGCATAATGTGACGTATCGTTTTTGTGAAATTCGCATTATTATAAGAGTTATGGCGTAATAAACACTCGTATATACAGACTTTCATCAGTAGCGTTTCCTTTTTTCGTGTAAACGGTAAAAGCATATGTCAGATTATAAAGACGGCTACGTTATCTCTGATTCGTAAAAGAAATCGGAACTTTACCTTGTTTCCTTGGAGTTTTAGGGATTTTAAATTTTAACGCGCGGTTTGGGACTGGCACTAGTTTCGCACGCGCAATGGTATATTTTTCAAAGCAGGTGTACCCCCAAATAAAATTCGCCATTTAGCGTTACAAAAAGCTTCAGAATCGCTTGCTTCAAAAAAATGTCTTCAGCAATCCCTTAGCAACTGCTCTGGAGTCTCCTCCCTTAATAGTCTATTGTAAAACATGCAAAACACGACATAACGTCACTAAAAATTTGTTTTAGCTCTTGGTACACGTTCAATTTGCATTTACATTTATCAAAATGACTTACCCATTTGGCCCCACTGTATGGTAAAATGATGACATACCCTCCCCTCCCAACTCCTACAGTTGCTAACTGTGTAGTAATATCATGACTTACCCTCCCCACCCTTTCTGTCTACTGTATAGCAAAATGATGACATACCCTCCCCTCCCCACTCCTGCTGGTGCTAATTGTGTATTATGTAATATCATGACTTACCCTCCCCACCCTAACTGTCTACTGTATAGCAAAATATTGACTTACCCTCCCCATCCTTACTGCTGACTGTGATATTCAGGTTATCAACTGGTAACTTGCTAATGTTTTCAAGAGTGAAAGTTCCTTTTATGCTGTTTTGAAAAGGAAACGAAAAAAAAAATCAAAAATCACAATCAAATGAATATGCATTGGTTCAACGACCAGAAAAAAAAAATAGTTACATAGCTAGCAACTGGAAATTAACACATGATGCCGCTTTAGACTCCCCCAATCTTAAGCCATTGATTATTCCTTAATTGATTGAGTGTCGTAAAACCGAAACCAAAGTAATCGCTCTGGCCAATCACAAAGGACGTGGGCAATCTAGTGAACCAATCAAAACTCGAAGCAAATACATGTAGCCGGTGCGAAGCGCGGGAAAACTGTGCGGGCGCGTCACGATTGGTTTTGGTTTTACTTATGATTGGTTGAGAAATTGGCGGGAGATTTTTAAACCAATCAGTAAGCGTAGTATCGCAAAACCAAAGCAAACACGAATTATTTTGGTGAAAACCGCTTGAACTACCACCTTACCTCTGTCCAGCATACAGCGTGACGGCCGTGACAAGGGGCGCAGATTGAGGGGTGTCAGGGTCGGGAGGTTGAGAACGGACCTTGGGCAGGGCTGTGGACACCTGGAGAAGGGGCATTGAAGGGACCACATCCACAATCACGGGAAAGTCCTCTTTGTTTTCCAGGTTTTCTTGTGTCAGTTTGCAAGTGCTCTCTACACCGAACACAGTCACTGTGTAACCTGCCCGTGAAAAAGAGACATTTAATAAAAGTGCAATAAAAATTATTGGTTCCCAATATGCATGTGTTCATGCAGTGCAGAATAGAATGGAATATACTGACATTTGTCAGTGGGAGTGAATTGAGATCACGAATGTTCAAACAAAAAGAGAAACAGAAACGCTCAACACATTGTCTGCCTAGCCCTGTCTGTTTGTGCATCTGTCTGTCTGTTTGTCTGTCTGTCTAGTGTTGATAAAGATGAAAAGTCCATTTGTCACGAGCATGGGACAGAGACGAAATATGAGTCCCCGACAGTAATCGAACCTATGGCCTCCCAGATACCGGTTGGGTGCACTTACCACTGAAGAACGAGAAACTCTTGGTGAGCTAGCATGCTTTAACAGAGGTGTTGTCTTGAAAATGCGAATTTCTCGTAAAACAAGTGGTGCTGCAACAACAACAACACCAGTTTTGGTGGTTATAGAATGCGACTTACCAGTGATTCTCAGTTGTCCCACAGAGTGCGGGGTTCCCAGCAGAATGACTGCATGAGGACCCGCCTTTGCAGGAAGAGACAAACATGTCGGGAAAGGCTCAAATTCCCCGCCCTCAACACAAAGAATCTGCAAGAAAAATGTTGATAGCACGCATTTGTAAATGCAGCAACTTTTAGTATGTAGTCTCATGTATTTAGAAAAATTAAAAAAAAATCTAAAGATTTGACAGATTTTTTTACTTTGTGCGATTTACACTTAGATTTCATGTAATGAATTGACATTATGCAAGGCTTAAACAAGTAACAGAGACATAAAAAGAACCAATTATTGTAAATATCCATTAAAAATATGTTTAGTTGTTTCAGCCATGTAAAAAAGTACCTTTAAATTGAAAGAAACCTCAAAACGGTAGTTAACTAAGGTAAAAACACCAAAGAAGTAATAATGAACCAAAAAGGAACAAGGATGGGACAAGATTGAAACGGATTACAAACGATAATGTAAAATTTAGCATTATAGCATCAATGGTGTGCACTTTATAGTCGTTTTCTCCCTGAAAAGCTACTAAAACACACTCCATGGATCTCTTACCATCTTAGAGACTCTGAGCTCAAATGGCATGGGATTGTAAACATCCAGTGAGACCTGTCCAAGGTCTCCACAAACCCATGTGGTGCCTGCACAAAATAGTTGAAATTTTGAAGCAACAAAATTTAATATCATACACATGTATCTTAATTCTTGTAAACAGAACTTATTATTTTCACTAGCCTAATATACATGTACACGTATGCATCCCAGAGTCTTAACAGTTGCAGTGTTACAAGTAACAGATGCTTTATGAAATACACCTTGTGCTTACATGTGAAAGTATATTTTGATCAATTTTTTCTTACTCAAGGAGATTATTGTCATCTCATATCTTTACAATGTACAACCTTGTTCCCAACAAATGAGGTTGTTTCCTACCCAGGCAATCAACTGATTGAAGTTCAGTATCTCAGTAGATACATGTAAACCTTCAGACCTCTTTGATTAATAAGCCGTTAACAACTGCAAAACACCCTGTCTTTCATTCTCTGTTTAAGACTGGTATACCATGGTGTAGCGTGATTATAGCAAAACTGCTTTTTATGCCACAATTGTTGGCCTCCAAACATTTCTTAAACTCACAAGAACCCTTCTGTCTTACTTCTAGCTTTCTTTGGTTCTTTGGCATTCAGTCTGAGTGAAGAAAATATGAACGGCCCTTCAGATGTCGTGTCTGATGCCACAAGGGACTTTTTTCCAACAGGCTTCAGGTGAGGAGCCAGAGGATGCACCTTGAATGATCTACAGCAAAGAAATGAACTTTAAACAGGAATCACACACGAGGGCTTACATGTATATAGCCTCAAGCAAACACAGATCAGAGTACGTTTGAGAGTGAGAAAGTTGAACCTTTAGTCAGTTAATGTACAGTACTTTCATGCTGTACTGTTTATTATGTTGTATTTGGTGGTTCTAGCTTTTAAGTCACTCAATGAACTCTAGCCATTTAATGTTCATGTGGCACTGTTTATTATGCTGTACAAGGTGTCTCTAACTTTTACGTCTGTGGATGAAACCCTAGTGTGTGACCATCCAAATGAAAGCTATTGAGCAGTACTTTCATGTGGTACTGTTTATTGTGCTGTACAAGGTGGTTCAAACTTTTAAGTCTGTGGATTAAACCCAAGTGTGTGACCATTCAAATGAAAGCTATTGAGCAGTACTTTCATGTGGTACTGTTTATTATGTTGTACAAGGTGGTTCTAACTTTTAAGTCTGTGGATTAAACCCTAGTGTGTGACCATTTAAATGAAAGCTATTTAACAGTACTTTCATGTGGTACTGTTTATTATGCTGTACACGGTGGTTCAAACTTTTAAGTCTGTGGATTAAACCCTAGTGTGTGACCATTTAAATGAAAGCTATTTAACAGTACTGTCATGTGGCACTGTTTATTATGCTTTACAAGGTGGTTCTAACTTTTAAGTCTGTGGATGAAACCCTAGTGTGTGACCATTCAAATGAAAGCTATTGAGCAGTACTTTCATGTGGTACTGTTTATTGTGCTGTACAAGGTGTCTCTAACTTTTACGTCTGTGGATGAAACCCTAGTGTGTGACCATTCAAATGAAAGCTATTTAACAGTACTTTCATGTGGTACTGTTTATTGTGCTGTACAAGGTGGTTCTAACTTTTAAGTCTGTGGATGAAACCCTAGTGTGTGACCATTCAAATGAAAGCTATTTAACAGTACTTTCATGTGGTACTGTTTATTGTGCTGTACAAGGTGGTTCTAACTTTTAAGTCTGTGGATGAAACCCTAGTGTGTGACCATTCAAATGAAAGCTATTTAACAGTACTTTCATGTGGTACTGTTTATTTTGCTGTACAAGGTGGTTCTAACTTTTAAGTCTGTGGATGAAACCCTAGTGTGTGACCATTCAAATGAAAGCTATTTAACAGTACTTTCATGTGGTACTGTTTATTGTGCTGTACAAGGTGGTTCTTACTTTTAAGTCTGTGGATGAAACCCTAGTGTGTGACCATTCAAATGAAAGCTATTTAACAGTACTTTCATGTGGTACTGTTTATTGTGCTGTACAAGGTGGTTCTAACTTTTAAGTCTGTGGATGAAACCCTAGTGTGTGACCATTCAAATGAAAGCTATTGAGCAGTACTTTCATGTGGTACTGTTTATTATGCTGTACAAGGTGGTTCTATCTTTTAGGTCTGTGGATGAAACCCTAGTGTGTGACCATTCAAATGAAAGCTATTGAGCAGTACTTTCATGTGGTACTGTTTATTATACTGTACAAGGTGGTTCTATCTTTTAAGTCTGTGGCTGAAACCCTAGTGTGTGACCATTCAAATGAAAGCTATTGAGCAGTACTTTCATGTGGTACTGTTTATTATGCTTTACAAGGTGGTTCTAACTTTTAAGTCTGTGGATGAAACCCTAATGTGTGACCATTCAAATGAAAGCTATTGAACAGTACTTTCATGACGTACTGTTTACTGTGCTGTTCAAGATGGATTTCGTTCGTTTGAAGTTTAGCGATAAAACCCTACCTGTGACCTAGCCTGCAATGTGGTGTATTTTAGGCAAGTGCCATCTTGGATTCGAACTCAGGAGAGGCTTGGAGAGAGAGGGAAAAAAGCATCCCAGGGAGAAGGAGCGAGGCTGAATTTTGTACTCTCGTCTCCACCCTCTACATGTGCATTTCTAACTCCAAGGCTAAATAGGCAAGCAAAATTATCCAACACTTGCACATCAAAATGCCTGCATTGCAGGTTAAGTGTGACCATTCAATAAACGTAATTGAGTAATTGAATCTTTCGGCCTTGCACATGTAACAAACAGTTCTTATGTCAGTAAGTATTTTTTTGTTATTACCTCACAAGAGGCATTCTTGTAAGCGGTATGGCAGCCATGTCCTGTGTGTCTACCCTATTGTTGTCTGTTTCATTTGGTGAACCCGTGTTGCTGCACTGTTTCATGGAACTTTCTAGCAACAAAGACAGCTCTTTCTTTTCGTCGTCACTCAAGTGGTCGTGCATTGTGTGCAGTAGAAAAGCCACATGCCTGAGAAAGTGAATTCAAGAATTACAGTTACCACAAGGAAAGTTAATATCTGAAAATTTAAAACCATCTCTGGCTAAACATTTAAGAATTACAAGATTTCGACTGTTAGAAGTACAGTGTTCAACGGGTAAAATGTGAATAACAAAAACTGAAAGAAATAATAAAAAGATGTGCGAAGTTGCGAAACAAAAATGCAAATAATTATCATTTATAATCAAGCTTGTGTCACATACTCTGCACTTAGGTGTAGTGGGTATCAACTATTTACATTATTCTGGAAACAAAAAGGCAACCAAGAATAAGGTATAGTTCTAGGGGACAGCAGTTGGGTTCAATAAGGACATACAATTGATATGCTGGCCATGTGTACTAGAGAAGGAACTGCAGGAAGTGGTGTGAAAGAGCTGAAAGTGAAGACGGCAACATCTTCAATGTGGTTTGCAGTAGACTGCTTTTTTTAAACCTTAATACCAGAGATCTGTGCTGTGGAAGTGCGGTGGCCTAACAACTCCAGTTTGAGTGTGTTAGTACCATGTTCTTATGAATTGCCTCTCCCCACCCTGGTGACAACATGTAAATGGGTCCCAGTGTTGCGCACAAAGCACTAGCACCCCATCCAGGGGGAGTACATTCTGCAGCAATATTCCTAGTGGGTCGGGTAGATGCTCTTGCAAGGTCTCACATGAATGGCTTGCTACTCTTTGTGAGTACAATATTACAGAACAAACAACAAGAACAATGCCCCTAGCCCCCAAAACAATTATAGCAACTGCTTCACGAGAGGCAGGGGTTTCAAAATGTTTTGAAGTAGGCAACAGCAACTGGAAGGTGATTGGTGATTGCCTTGACCAGAGTAACTGGCAACACATAATCAAGTAACTGGCAGAACTCCGGCAGTCGCTGGCTTGTTTTGAAAACCTTGTAGAGGAACATGTAAGACCTTCTGGGAACTCCTACACTACTTTGTTGGTCACTACTTGCTCACACTTTACTCTCATAGTGCCTCCTCTCTTCACCCAGGTGTATAAATGGTTACCAGTGAATTTGCTGCTTGGGGTAACCTTACGATGGACTATCATCCCATCCAGGGGGGAGTAGAAATACTCCTAGTCCCTTCATGCAACAGAAATCGGGATAAGCTCCGGCCTGATGGGCCACTAGGCTCGTATGCAGACTTTACCTTTACCTTACTTGCCCACAAACTGGAGCCAAGTGTCGCATGTTTTCTACTTCCCAGGCAAATAAACATACATGTAAAGACCTGTACCTGACTGCTAGTGAAGGATCCCCTAAGCGACGGGCAGTGTATACTAACTCATTTAGAAGTCGAATTTGAAGAGCTGGCCAACCATTTGGAACATCTGGAAACAATGATAAATGGGAAACAAAAACATTTTAATTTGCTTGTTGAAAATACAACGTAACTGGCTGTAAATAATATTTTCTTAAGATAGGTATTAAAAGACTACCCACAAAAACAATTAACTTGATCAGTGATAGTGTGGTGCTTTACAGTCAAGCACATCGAACCGCAGCCACCCGACTAAGTTTTTGAGATCTTTTTGACAAGTTTTTGATTACTTTGATGGCTTCCGGTTGCACAACGGTTCATATGAACGATCTGTGAAACATTCAGTTTCAACCGGTTTAACAAACCCAGAAGACATTTCCTGTACGAAAAGTTAAGTTTGACCAAATTTTTCTCGGCATAAAATTTATTTATCGCCAGTTGAACTTGGCATAATCGCTCGTGCAAAATGTTTGAAACCCTTTCAAACTCTGACGTTTGAAGATGAATCATGCAATGGTTGTTACCCCGCCTTCCATTTTTCAAGGCATCTGATTGGTAGTTTAAAGCAACTGGAAGCTGTAAAACTCATCAAACTAATCAAACACTTGTCAAAAAGATGTCAAAAACTTTGTCGGGTGGTTACGGTTGGAGGTGTTTGACTGTAAATTTGTTTTTGACAGAAAAGTATTTACCGGGTAATCTAGTTTGTTTTTTACTTTCTTGTATTATTCATTGTCACAATTTAAAGCAATCAAAGGAAAATAGAAATCAAACTGTTTACTAAATAAGAGTTGCAACTAAAAGCAATTTTAACCACAACACATGTGTAGTATAATCCCGATTTTTTGAAACTCCATGTGAAATGAAAATTGGTTCAAGAAACTGGGGGTAAAATATGGAGAAGTACTATCTAACTGAAGCGAAAATTGGTTAGAGAAATTGGGATTTTCGAGAAACTGAAGGTTTGTGAAATTGGGATTTTACTGTTGCGTTGGATTTAACAACAAACCTTTAGGAACATCTTTTTGATCAAGAAGAATCCTGTAGCCTTCAAGTGCACTCATGAGGAACTTGTAAGACTGCACAAATGACAGAGAACAACTTTAAAACATACTCAAATGACCCATACTTATCTTGAGTGTAAGTAGAATTACAGTAAATGTACTGTACATGTACATTGTATAAACTACAGTGACTGTTATTTTTACAAGTTACTCACTAAAGTGACATAGAGCTCTAAGCTTCCAACAGGCAAAATTTTGTTGATCACAGAATGGTGGAAAACTTGGGTCATATTTAAGAGAAAGAGTTAACCAGACATGGTCTTTCACCCGGAAAAAAAAAAGTCAAGTCAGACTCAGGTGTTGTTTTCCACCTTTCAACTATTGTTATTTTACATTCCTGGTTAATTATTACTGCCTGTACCATTAGCTTGTAACCCAGATGAGAGACAAATAATTATTACTGTAAAATACCCCCCCCCCCCCCCCCGCCCAAACACTTCTTAGACACAAACTACTGCCGATAGAGTATTTTCACTCACGTGACCAGTGGCCATTTTGGTTTAGTAAAACAAAAGATTATGTTTGCATAAAAATAGTGTTTTCCCAGAGGAACAGCTTGGTGCACCAATATGGCTGCCATTTCTTTGTTTTAGAACACCAATATGGCTGCCACGAAGTCATATGAAAACACTCTATAGCCCAAAGAGTTATTAAGATTGTAATGTCATAATGTGGGATGAGGTGGCCCTCCATACAGTGTATTTGGGCCAGAGGCGCATTAGGAAAATGCATGAATGGCAATGATGAGTTTAAAATTAAATAAAAAGACAAGGGGAGAAAATGTAAGTAATAATTAATAATTATTATAAATATATATTAAAATATTATAATTATCAGCAAAAATATACAAATGCTCAACCCACCCACACTAGCAGAACAAGATGACTAAAACGTAAATATACCATTCTAGGTTAAAATAGATAAAATATGGTCCCCCACCCCCCAATATTTAACAGGAGTCATTTTAGAAGGTACAAATCTTGCTTAACAATTTTCATAAAAAAAACTCCTAGTCAGATAGTCAAAAGCAAGTTGTAGGTTTGATTTAAATGAAACAATGTTTTGTCATAAGCACGTCACATATAACAGCCCCAACAAGCAAGCCTCCACGAGGGTAACCCCTGGCTTCGTTTGCTTTGCAGTTTTTTTTGTAAATCTTCAATATTTTTTAAGCACATCTTCATTTTTGGATTGAATCATTTAATGTGTGAGTGTAGTCAGTGTAAGTGACAGCTGAATAAACATCTCACTTCAACAACAAATTTCATAATTAAAACAACTATTTAAATTCATAAAAGGCAACATAAACAGTTGCTGAAACAATAACAAGAAATCATTGATATGCCTGATGAATTCGAAAGGTCAAAAATTTAGAAATGAGCAGAGATGACTGATATTTTTTTTTTCATTTTTACGTGTTTTATATCTTAACATTCTATTTGATCACCCAAATTTTTAAACCTTCACTTCAACCTTGAGAGTTTGTTTTTTCAGTGGTAATTATCACGTCTTTGATTTCTTTGTAAATGCCCATAGAGTGGCTCCTTTGCAGCCTTAATAATCAAATCCAGACTCCAAGACAGTGTCACTCATATAATTCAAGACAGTGAGACCTGCAAAATTTGACTAAAATTCTGTGCCACTATGCTAAAAATTAATAGTTATAAAATGCAAGTCTTACCAAAAGCCACAGTGGATGTGGTAATTGTTGTGAAACACACTGCATGGCAGCAACTCTGGTGAAAAATCCTGCCTTTCTTCTGAATCCCAGTTGATCATAAAGGACAGCTGCAGTGCTGAATCGCTGGATCTAAAATGAGGCAATAGCAAATCAAAATAAGTAAACAACTCTGTAGATGTAAAGACAATGTTTTTATACACATAATGTATGTAGTACATGGCTAAGTGCAATTTACATGACTGTATGCAAAGTAATCTCAAGACAATGCTGTTGGCCATCATTCTTCTTGCATTGCCCAGCGGCAGCCATGAGCATTTGGCAGTTTCTTCCTTTCTGTGCCATTTTCTAGAGCCTTAAGCTTGCGTGCAGTTTGTTGCTGATCTTTAGTCCACTCCACCCCCCCCCCTCCTGCCACCCTCCTTTCAGTAGGTCATGGTTAGGTAAGTATTGAGTGGGTGAGATCCAGTGAGTAGTTCAGTGTGACAGTTCCTGGTGTTGGCTGCCCACAAGGTTGCCATGGATACCTCCTTCCCGTGCTTAAGTGTTGCCTGACTCCACCAACCTTAAGGCACCTACTCCCAACCTCATCTTTATATTATGTGTAATGAGTTTAACCAAGTCATTGGGAATATAATTATTAACATTAAAAATGGATAGCACCAAATTGCTGACAGAGGCATCCTGACAGAATGCTGGGATGCAACCTTGTTATGGATTAGCATCCCATCCAGGGGGAGTAGCAATACTTCTAGACAATTCACACTACATGTATGTGAAATACTAGCAGTGTGCACCACTCAGCCTGATACCTGTACAACTACAAGATCTAAGATTTACCTTTTCTTGTTCTGTTAGTGAGATATTCACCGACAAAGAATTCTGCAGAGCTATGCTTGCTTCAATACGTCTCTATACACAAAAAGTATTACCAATTAATGTATAGCTTTCCTTAATGAAAACATTATAAAATACAGCACAAACAAAATGGTATGACACTGAAATTATTTTATACCTGATAAGTGATTAAAAGTCTGGTAAATTTAAGATTAGCCTCGGTTTCTATGACAGCTGCTCCTTTGACCTACAAAATTAAACAGATATCCACAGTTAGAATACCGTTATTACAATAATTATTGCATTAACCCTGCCCCTTCTCCATGGAGGCAACTTGGTGAGTTGTCAATGGGTCAGGGCTCTGGACAGGAAACCCCTGCCGCACCAGCTGTTCTTTAATTTACAGTTTGAGTAAAAATATATGTACACATTTCACTGTGCCCTCAAATTTCCTCAGAGTTTGAGAGAACGTTTAGATTATCTGAAAAATTCTATACTCAGTCTGATAAAAAAAGACAAGACAGTGACCTGATCTGTGTAGAATCATGGATTAGTCACTTGAGTGTGAGAATTTAAGACAGGAAACAACATGTCATTCTCAATTGAATGAAATCCCAGTCACAAACTTAAGTCTACTAAGACTACTGCACATGTGCTCTAACCACAGCGATCTCACAAGAAAACTACAAAAAGTCACATAATACTTACTCTATTGTAGAGCTTCAAAGCTTCAGACAGTCTTTCTACAATCTCTTCTTCACTAAGTGGTTGTGGATTTTTAAACTTTGACTCGTCCACATCATTTCCTAATCCATTCATTGCTATATTCACAGAGTTCACTGCACATTTTGTTGGCAGAATCAACGAATTGATGCCCTTTTCTTTCTCATTTGTGTTCAGTACTACTGATGCTGCACACTGGCCCTCTAGTGCTCCAGCAAGCCAGAGCACATCATTAGCTGCCCTCAAATATTCACCAGCTATGAGATATTGACTAAGCGCATCTTGGGGCAAACCAGCTAACATGCACAAGTCTCCCGTGTACTTTTTAGATCGACCAATACTTCTTCTCTTGCTTGCTCTGAAAGAAAAGGTAGCATTATTGTCTGACACATCTCTGTTGGGAGGCATTGTGGCTTAAACTTGCTTTCAGTGTTACTTGCGTAACACCAATCTTTCGACATCCATTTTTTGACATCCTCTTTCAATGTCTTTCGACATGCTAAACAAACAAGGATCAAAATACACCAATCACATGCCAGCGTTCGTTTCATGTCACTTCTTTGGAAATGAGTCGCAAGTTCAGAAGGTCATGCTAGTGGGCTGTGATTGGTGGATTTTGAGACTTGTTTGATTGGCATATCGAAAGGCGATGTCAGGAGACATATTTTGAATGATAGCCGCTATGTACATAACACTGAGAGTGGGTGTAATGGTAAAGCTAAGCTACAGAATACAGGGCCACTTCCTTGCATGCCATTGAATAAGAATAGCATGTATTGTGTTATACCTTGTTCTATAAAGTGTTACGACACATGTAAATGAGGTGGACCAAAGTGGCCCTGAATTCTGCAGTTGCTCCAATGGTTATAATTAGTGTGCTAGACTCCAGATTAAGTGGGCTGGGTTTGAACCCTGGCTAGAGTAACTGTGTTGAATTCTTAGGCAAGACACTTTTCACTCAGAGTTCCTCTCTCTATCCAGGTGTATGGACAAGCACTAGTGAATTTAATGCTGCAGTAACCCTGCGATGGATTAGCATCCCATCCAGGGACAAGAAGAAATACCCCAACTTGGTCCCTTTATGCTTTTGAAACCGGGATGAGCTGCAGCCTGGTGGGTCACCAGGCTTGAACCCAGACTTACATATCTCATTTCTGCTGAAGCATGTTTTGAGATGTGTAACAGTAACTAATCACCTGCCAAAAATGATACAAGTGCTGGTATTGTTCACCCCCTTCTGTCAGAGAGACAACCCTCTCAGATTTAGGAACCAGACTGGCCTGAGCCAGTAAGTCTTTCAATCAATTTACCAGCCCACCAGCCAAATTCATTGTAATTGTTGTAATGCCTCACCATTCTTCAATTATTTGATTAACTAGGTGATTAATTGATTGATTGATCAATCAAATGACCAGTCACTAACATTACTAATTCTTCTTCTTCGATCGATCGATCGATCAATCAATCAATCAATCAGTCAGTAAGTCAGTCAGTCAGTCAATGTCCATCAGTCAGTTCAGTCAGTCAGTCAGTCAGGTAGTCAATCAATCAATAGAGTCAATCTGTCAGTCAGTCAGTCGGTGGGTCGGTCAGTCACTTTGGGAAAAGGAATTAGACAATCGGCCAGGGGTACCCTAGCTTGCTTCACCTGTTATCATTTTCTCCCCCAAATACTTCATGCTCCACTGGGGCTTGTATTAAAGTAATCTTGTCTATTTTCTCAGACAGTTTACTGAGTCTCTTAGATTCCAGTACATTAAACAGGGTAGCCACAAACTCCGCCAAGTTGCTTTGCAGATCTTCTGAGTGATCTTCGCCTCCGATGAGGGAAATGTCTTTTCTTATCTTCGCTTCGTCGCTGGATTTGCAGCCAAAAACGAAACATCTTGTGTTAAGAAGAATTGCACTGAAGGGATTCTTAATTTCATTGATCGATTTTTCTAATTTTTCCACTTCGGAGATTTCTGAACATCTTCCCACGCAAATCAGCCCCAAGACTCGTCTATGGAAATGAAAATTACCCCACTCGATAAACTGCGGAGTTATCCTCTTCGTGTATCTCAAATTAAGTGTTCTGGTCGTGTTCGGGACCTGTGCCCTACGGTACGTTGAAATTTCGTCGTAAATAGCCTTGAATTTTTTATCCCCAATGTAACCCACGGGTTGTACAAGAATTAAGACCCCACAGTGGTCCAACAGGCTTTGACCGAAGTCCACTCTCAGCATACTAAAGGCAAGAGGCTCCATATTTGAACGCAGAGAGCGACACTTTCATTTCTCGTCCGCCATATTGCGAATGCGCAATTAATTACCGGCATTGGATACCGTAGCGCATAATTTGAAAGTGTCCCCCGCTGGCTGCTGGTACAGTGGGCATTTGATTTACAAACTTGTTCTGACCGTTTCGGAAATTTACTTTATTTACATGTAATATTAGATTGTTATTCACTGACGCCATTTCTGTAATGAGTTAGAGTGAATACCAACTTATAATCCTGGAATGTTTCCTGGAATCAATCAAACAAAGAACATGACCGTACTGAAGGAAACCGTGGAATATCACGCAACACTTATTGTGTGTGACAACCCAGTGTCACATTCATTTTTGGCAGCAAAGAATTTTGTGGGCAACCTGACTAAAGAAGGCAGATATTTCATCTGAAATCCTCAAAAATAAAACAGTTTTTTCCTACAGGCGAAAGGAAGAAATACATGTAATAATAAAACAACAGCAACTGACTTTTACATTGCAAGTTTGACAAGTTTATACTGTTACTCTCCTCCCCCAAGGAGAAAAGATCATGTTTCAGGGGAGGGCGGGCAACAGACCTAACAAACATGGCGTCTTCCGTTGCTGGAGGGAAGTTAGGGATCATAATTCATGTTTGTGGAGGAATTCTTTTCGCCTACACGTTTTACGAAGACGACAAAGTGCAAGCTAGTGTCTGAACATGCTGGATTTTTGGGAGATGGAAGTTTTTAACTGTGTTAAATTTGGTGAGCATATTACATGTAACATAATATAATTAAAGATGTTCTTTTGTTTGTACGGTCGATGTTGTCTTCACGGTTCAATTAAGCTTATTATTATTATTTTTATTTTTTTTCCAGATTACAATTTTAATTGTAATCTGGAAAAGAGCTTAGTTAATAAAGTTAATTTTTGCACGGTTGGTGACCTGGGTATCGGAGTCACGCCGACTTCCGCTTGTTGTGCAACAACATTTCCAAGATGGCGGCTTTTCGAGGATTGTTCCATCTAGGATGTGGAATATTTTATATTTATGGCACATACCACGACTTGCAAGTTGTGACAGCGCATACACAGAATTATGGAGGGCGGTTTAAGTATCTGACATTTTTGAATTTGGTGAGTTTTGAACGATATGATCGATGGCCATGGGAGGTCACGCAGGTCTGCTGAAAGCTAAATTGTGAAATCGGTGGTTTTTCGAGGGTTGTTCCATCTATTATGTGGAATATTTTACATTTATGGAACTTATCACGACTCGCGTATTGTGACAAGATAGAATGATGTATGGAGGTCGGTTTAAGTATTTGACATTTTTAAATTCGGTAAAAGAAGTTAATTTTATGCTGTTTCCACGATCACTGTTCACTGTAGCTGTCTTCGAAATTTAGCTTTGAAACTTCTTTATATATTTTCAGTTGATAATTGCCCTCGTCTTGTGCGAGTTTGTCAATATTTTTCGATAATTTTTAGTTCCATCCTGGAAGGTGCAGCTATAATATTATCTTATTTTAACGCTTCAACCGACAAAAAATCATTATTTCTACAGGTTAATTAGTCATGTTGTGTTTAATCTTGATGGATAGAACAGTAATTGATTAATACATATCGCATCACGTGTACAGAAGCTATCTTTAAATCGACCAGTGAGTGATCTTATCAATATATTTAGTTCGCTGATTGTTAGGAAGATATCTTATGGATTTTGTGGGATTATGCAATCTACAAATGAAGATAATCTTTTGACAACAGACAATCTTCTGTGTTTAAAGCTGGATGACCAATGCTTCACAATACGCTATGTGATCTCATATATTTTCTGTATTTTATAACAATTGGGATGATATTTTGCACAGACCTTTGAAAATGATCTACGTTTTATTTGCCTGAGGCTGGATGGTCAGCATTGGTGTAAGTGGGAGAAAATGGACAAATTCTGGAGGCTGTTGGTCCCAGTGGGCCATCCAAATTGCCTCAAACAGAGAGGATTGTCTGCCAGTGTGCCTGTATTATGGCAGCTGGATTGTGTAGTCGCAGAAAATATCCATACTCTCCCCATGGAGGGTCATTGGAAATTCTGATGGTGGTGGGTTGGGGGGGGGGGGGGGGTAGATCTCAAAGACCAAAAAGTATGAACCTTAAGTGGAATTTTCATAGGGGAGGAGGGGTTCAAACCAATAAATCCTCTGTTAAGGGGGGGGGGGGGTGGGGTGGGGAGTGGATATTTTCTTGAACAGTAAACATTTATCATCAAAGTCGGGAAGGATTATTTTGCACCATGGGATGGAAATATGCCCCAATTTTCCCATTTTATCTTGATGTATAACATTCATTTCTCAGACATTCTAATTATAATGTGAAACATATTTTACATCTTCCAATATAACTCCTACCTTAAAACGATTTAATGTTTGTCTGTAATTTTTTGGCTTTACATTTGTCAATATATTTAACCATCTCTTCCAATATGAAAAATTATTATTGTGAATATTATCATTAATTATATAGAGGATAATACATGGTTGCGCGGAGATATGAAATTTATCTTTGAGTGTTCATGAGAAGATAAATTTCATATCTTCAAGCAACCATGTATTGTTCTGTTTATGTTATAAAACTATTAATAACTAGGTTTTTGACGATTTTCCAAAGATTTCCGACCATTTTCCGAAGATTTCCAAAGATTTTGAAAATGTTGTCCGGTAGTCATACGAATGTTTCTGAACATTTTCCGAACTTTTCCGAAAATTTCAGAAGATTGCTGAAGATTGCCGAGGAAGATCTGAAGATGTTTCGACTTAATATCGATAAACTTTGTCTCATTCAGCATTTAAACATGGCAAACTCGTCAGCAAACGTGACAAAATCAATATCTTCACATGTGAAAGATATGACATCTTGGCACATGTGAAGATATGATTTTTCTCAGCGAGAGAAATCCTGGTAATTCACTCAAGTTTATATAATTATAATATTTAAATCTCTTTCAGATGTGCCAATTGATTTACTTTATTATCGCTCCATTGGCCGATATTTTAACTCTTATTAAAGGACATGAAGATAACTGGCTTGTCAAACTTCGTGATACAGTGTTCTCTGCACTAGCATTTCCTCTTGGTGTGGTAAGTCATAAAAAAAAACAAATATTAATAATTGTTACAGTAATACTCTGTTACAGTGTGACTTCTTGAACTGTGCCACTTGGAACAAAATTGACCACTCGAAACAAAGGATGCAGTGGGCGTGGAAACTTAAAGCCTAGGAAACAGCTACAAATGTCACTTTTTTAACTACGTGTTCCTGTAATCTAACCTCTTGTTATAGTTATAATTAATTATTCAATTGTTGCTTACATTTTCAGTTTGTGGCAGCTACGTTTTGGGGTATTTATATGATCGATAGAGAGCTGATTTTTCCTTCTTCATTTGATAAAATCATTCCATCTTGGCTGAACCATCTTTTGGTGAGTATGCAACTGTACATTTGCTGCATTTTATTTTGTAAAAGAACAACAAGACATTTTTAATTAATTTAAAATGTAAATCTCTGGACATCTTACTGTAGACTGTAAATGGTCTGTCGTAAGGGAGCTAGCTCCGTTACAGGGATTTTGCAGATTAAAGGCAACTTAACCCATGAAAAACATTACCTTTGAATAGCTAAAGGAAGATGTGATTTATATAACCTTCCTTTGCTGAGAGAAATCAAACCACAGCAAAAAATAACAATTTTGGAAGACGCATGGAAACAACTTGAAAAGTTTAGCCTTAATTTTCAAGTTGCAATCCATTTCTAAAGCCATCTGCAACCAAATTAAGAGGCCCTGCCAGGGTAAATTCCGACAAGCGACATGGGCCAAAAAGTAGCGACAGCACTCAAACGAAATAGCGACAAACGGCTGACGAAGCCAAATGTATGTCGCTAAATTTCCGACAGCGTTGTGTAGCCTTGACAAAACGCCGACACAAGACATTTTAAAATTCCGACAAGCGACCTGGGACACCCCCCTGGCAGGGCCTCAATTAAAGATGCTTGCTAACAGTTTCAGTGCTTTAATATAGCAATTGTTAATTAAAATGGACAATTATTTTTAGGTTTCCTGCAACGCAAATATATATTTTGGCTGTTCAAAAATGTGCTAAAATCTGCTTGATCTGTAATCCAGTGCACTAACCCTTAGGCCGCCACTCCTTCCCCTGCTGTTTTGTAGTGGTAATGATTAAATGGTTGTGGAAATGCTTGAGCCTTTCTTCAACATTTTTTTACAGCATACGTGGTGTGCAGTGTTCATGATAGTAGAAGGGGCCTTCATTCAACACAAATATCCAAAGAATCGCGTAGGCTTGGGTCTGTTGGCCCTCTTTGCTGCAACCTATCTTGTATGGTAAGTATGTTAATTATTTCTAGTCTTATGGGTATAGTTTTTACTAAGGACACGTTTTCATTAGTCCTATTCAGAGTTGTGTATTTTATTAGAGTTGCTTGGGTGGGTGCGAGCGCCAGAAGCATGAGCGTCTAGGGGAGATCCTGGGTTATATTTTCCCAGAAAATTTTGAGAAATCAAGTTGTTGAAGTCCACTTTTCATGCATTCTGAGAGTCATTTTAACCCTCCCTCTCAGATTAAGCAGACATTTGTGGCATGTGAGGGGGTGTGGATGCATCCATCACACCCCCCTGTCCCTGTAATTTTGCTGCTGCTTTACTAAAAAAGCCAAAAAAATCCTGTCCCTTTATTATTTTTGCAGGATCATGTGGGTTGCATATGCAGCGGATTTCTGGGTGTACCCATTCCTTCGCATCATGCCTAATCCAGCTAAAGCAGCATTCTTTGTGGTGTCCGCCTGCATTCTTGCCTTCTTCTACTTCCTGGGCAAGTGGATGACGCTGTTTATATGGCGAGGTAGGTTGCATTTTGCCTCACTTGCCTTGGGGCAGTCACCTTACAATAAGTTATTATAATTAGCTTCTTAATTTAATACTTATTCAGATAAAAAGGTCAAGTCTGTGTTGAGCCAAGTGGCCCATTGGCCATACTGCCTGAGCTTGTCCTGGTTTCCGTAGCATTAAGGGACCAGGAGTATTCTACTCCCCCGTGGATGGGATGCCAGTCAGTCGCAGGGTTACCCGCAGGATTATTTTGTCAGCAGAATTACACACCTGGGTGGAGAGAAGCACTATGAGTGTATAGTGTCTTGTTTGAGAATGCAAAACATAGTGACTCCGGCTAGCGCTCAAACCTGGACCGTTCAACTCGGAGTCCAGCACACCATATTAGGTCACCACGCCTTCCCAAATTATAACATGAGACAAATCTTAAAATATCCCAGATCTGCTGAAAAATAGCCCCCTTCCCCTTTCCTCTTAACAAGGAAAATCTGAAAACAATCTTAGAAAAACCTCCCCAAAGTATAAAACTATGACATTGTTAGATGATGCATGTAAATTTTATGTTATTCTTATAAAACTATTTAGATGTAAAATTCGTTACAGATGTAAGCCAAACCATTTGTGAAGCATGAAAATATTTCTTCCAAAATTACCCCTCCTCCTCCCACAAATACGGTTCCAAAAATGCCTGTTGAACATAACTAAGCCAAATGTATTATTATAATTATAATTAGTCTTGGTTATTTAGAAGTGTTTTTTTTATAATATTGCAGGTGCAGGGGAAAAGAAATCCGAAAACACAAAGTCAAAAGAAGGAACGAAAAAGAAAGTGAAGAAAGCAGATTAAAATACATTTAATCTTCACATACAACTGTGTTCAGTAAATTGTTAATTCCCTGTTTTGCTTCTTAGTTTGAAGATGAAAGCTTGTAGAAACAGTCAATGTAGATTAGTCCAAATTTTAAATTAATCAAATCTTCAAGTACAATGCAAGCAATATTATTGAAAGGCGCAGGTCAACTCAAGGAAGACGTCGTGATTAACAACCAAATTCTTCCAGGAAGAGTTATGGAAATGTGTGATAAAAGATGTGAGAATATTAATGTTAATATTAGGAATAAAAGCAAGTTTTTTCCCGAGAATCATTTTTCCTACGTTTGGCACTTTTTTCCCGCACTATTGATGTTTGGTTTTAGAATACTTCATTGAAGTGCCTGGCAGTGATGGAGAACGGACGTGTCACCAGGGCTAAGAGCCAATTTCCAGTCAAAGCTCAAAGCAACCTTGAATTCAACAGAAAAGAAAATAGGCTTATCTGGAATGGTAATGTGGATGACCTGGAGAAATTTCTCACGTATAATATCAGCGAGATGAACGGAGATGACAGCATATTAACGGTGAACACAAATGCTAAACGCAATATCTTCAAATACTCTACGGCTACGGTAAACTTCTTCCCTACTACTAAAACCCTTCAAATACAAGGAAAATCAGCCTGTGACCTAAGAAATAGACTGATTGAGTTTCACAATTACAGCAATGAACGGAACTGCAGTGACAATCCAGCCGAGTCTCAAGCATCCAACTTTGACGAAACTCTAGCTATGGGAAGCGAGTTTCAAGCACCTAACTCTGTCGAAACCCTCGAGGACTCGCAATGTGGATTAAATGAGTTAGAAAGTTTTATTGACTCTGCAGTTGAAGAGGCCAGCAAGGATCATTCAAACTTTGTGTCTAATATTGGCTACGGGGATGAAATAAAGGAGATTTGGAAGGCCATTGATGTAATTAATTCTAAAATCAACGTTATCGTCGAAGAAAAATCTGCATTTTCAAGCACAAGCCCAACTAAAAGCCCTGGGGAGTTACTAACTAATGAAAACCTTTCAAGCGAGAATGATCTGTTGAAAGGAAAACTGCTTGAAATGGAAATAGAACTACAAAGAACAAAAGAAGAAAATCTTAGCCTCATTACGGCCATAAAGCTACTTAGCAATAATTCGTCAGAAATCCGAATTGAGGTGCCACAGGAAGTTAGCGAATACCAATCCTCAAGTAAATCCCTCGACAATCAAATCGACGATTATAGAGCTAAACAGAAAATCACATACGAGAAAATTAAAGGATCGATAGGACACAGAGCCTCCAAGAATGATATTCCTACAAATTCAAATGATCAACAACCTTCCAGAACTGTTAATAGTGCTACACAGAAACCATTTGGATCAGTGAAGGAAATCAATAACACACTAAAAGCGACTGCGAAGGAGACCACACAATCTAAGCAGTCGAAGAAACGGAAGAAACGGAAGTCAAAGAAAATTGCCGATACTGCTGACACCATCGAGAAGAATGCTGTAAGAGATGCGAGTGTCCCGATAACCTCTGAAAATAGTCCAGTCACTGATAGCACAAGTGCCCCAAATACATCAGTCATAATCGGCGACTCCATGCTAAAGAATATTCTGGGCTGGAAACTCGGAAAACAAGTTGGCCACAGAGTGGTTGTTAAATCCTTTGCAGGCGCAACAACCTCTGACATGTCGCACTATGTGAAGCCTACGATTGCTAAAAATCCTGATGAAATCTTGTTACATGTTGGCACCAATGACGTAGGCAAGCTACAACCCCAAGTAATTGCTGAAAACATTGTTGATTTAGCGCGTTTTATTACGAACGAATCTGCTTCTCGAGTGGTGGTCTCTGAACTTATTACAAGGGCTGATGATTCATCTAAAGAAGCTGTCAAAGAAGTAAATAGAAGACTTCGCCAGTTTTGTGGTCAACGAGGCTACAGCATCATCCGTCACGATAATATAACCACTGCTGAACTTAATAGAGGAGGACATGCATTTAAATGAGGCAGGTACAAATACAATGTATAATAATTTTGCCAATTATTTAAGTAAGCATTGACCTTTATCTGTGTTCGGCCCAATCGAAAACCACGAAAACCTTGATACGTATGAATTTTTGCCCCCTAAACGTGGCTTTAAACTTGCCTCGCTGAATATCAATAGCTTGTTAGCTCATATTGAAGAATTGAGAGTTTTGCTTGCCGACCGTCCAATTGATGTGTTAGCTATCAATGAAACTAAGCTCGATAGCACAGTGAACGATGACGAAGTTTATATCCCTGGATATGAATTAATACGTAGTGATCGCTATCACAAAGGCAGATGTGGAGGGGGGGTATGCTTCTATGTTCGTTCGACAATAAATTATTCGATTCGTTCAGATCTTTCTACTGAACTTGAAACCGTTACCATAGAAATCAGGAAGCCTAGATCCAAGCCTTTTGTTGTCACCACTTGGTACAGGCCACCTAATTCGCTGGTAGACATATTTAGGCATTTTGAAGCGTTGATAGGTAAACTGGATTCCGAAAATGTAGAATATTGGGTTTTGGGAGATCTGAATTGTAATATTAATGCTCATGAGCCTGACAATGACACCAAATTACTGTTAAATATTGCGAATGTATATGGTATGTATCAGCTAATATCTGAACCTACACGCATTACGGAAAAGTCGTCCACTTTAATTGATGTTATTTTTACGAATTGTCCAGACAGGGTGGTTTGCTCCGGTGTCTCTCACATTGGTATTAGTGACCACAGTCTCGTCTACGCCTTTCGTAAAGTATCTACCGATCTTTCTAATAAGGGTCACAATACTGTGTATTATCGGAAATTTAAGAATTTTGACTCTGTCGGCTTCCGTTATGATATTTTTCATCAAAATTGGAGCAGCATTGAAAATTGTGTTGACCCCAATGCAATGTGGGAAGCATGGAAAACAATGTTTTTGCAATGTGTTGATAAGCATGCCCCACTGCGAGTTAAGCGCACTCGCGCGTTCAGATCACCATGGATCACACCTGAATTGAAAAAACGGATGCATGACAGAGACATTCTTAAATTAAAAGCATCAAAATCTAAAGATGCTTCCGATTGGCTTAGATTCAAGCAGTGCCGTAACCAATTAAATATCGATATAAAATTAGCTAAGGAAACCTATTATAAGGATGCACTACATGAAAATGAGGGGGATTCTCGTCAAACTTGGCGTATTGTAAATGAGCTTACATCAAGGAAAACCGCAAATTCAAATATCAAAGAAATCCAAAATGAGGGTGAGTCTATTTATAATTCTCAGCTCTTATCAGAAACCTTTAATACCCATTTTGCTACTGTTGGTCCCAAACTCGCGAATGAAATTAAATCGGGCACAAATGGCTTATCTCATTTACAATATGTTAAGGGTACTCAGGACCGCTTTATACTTAACAATACTAATCCCTCAAAAGTGTCTTTGCTGCTATCTAAACTTTGTAAATCTAAGGCAACTGGCCTTGACAAGATTTCAGCAAGACTGCTACGTGAAAGTGCAGACTTGATCGCTAATTCTCTTTGCTCTATTTTTAATTGCTCAATAAATTCAGGTGTGTTCCCCGATGAGTGGAAATGCTGTAAAGTTATTCCACTTTTTAAACGGGGGGCTCGCTCTGATCTTAATAATTATCGTCCCATTTCGATTATATCTGTCGTAGCGAAAGTTTTTGAGCGAATTATATACGATCAAATTTACGATTACCTCACTAAAAATGGGTTGTTATCAGATCAACAATCTGGTTTCCGTTCCCTTCATTCTACAGTTACCGCTTTGCTTGAGGTAACGAATGACTGGGCTTACAATATTGACAAAGGCAGTGTCAACGCAGTAGTTTTCTTGGATCTGAAAAAGGCGTTTGACACTGTCGATCACCATATTCTTTTATCTAAATTACATGAATATGGCGTACAAGGAATTTCTCATTGTTGGTTTCGTTCTTATCTGGATAATCGTAAACAAAAATGTTTCGTAAATGGTTCGCTCTCTAACAGCCAATCACTAACTTGTGGGATTCCACAGGGAACAATTTTAGGGCCACTACTCTTTCTAATCTATATTAACGATCTCCCTAATTGTCTCTCAATCTCTAAGCCTCGAATGTACGCTGACGATACTCACTTGACCTTTGCCAGTAACTGTGTCGACACGATTAATGTGGTCTTAAATCGCGACCTAGCTAAGGTCAATGAATGGCTTGTCGCGAACAAATTAACATTAAATGCAAGCAAGACAGAATTTATGTTAATCGGGTCGAGACAAAGGTTAAGTACTTTTGACAAATCTCCTAGCCTTTCAATTGATGATAAATCTATAAAGCAAGTTTCTAGCACTAAATCTCTTGGTGTGCACATTGAGGAAAATCTCTCTTGGAATGTGCACATCGAGTCCATTGCTAAGAAAATTGTATCTGGCCTGGGAGCTTTAAAGAGGTGTAGACGATTTGTTCCTCAAAGCACGCTGCATTCTCTTTTCAGTGCCTTAATACAGCCTCATTTTGATTATTGTAGTGTTGTTTGGGGACACTGTAATAAGACCCTTTCTGACAAACTGCAAAAATTGCAAAACCGCGCTGCACGTATTCTAACCTTTTCCAGCTATGACACAAATGCCGGACTTCTCTTTGAACGGCTCGGCTGGAAGGGATTGGAATCTCAAAGGCAAATACAAGAAGCAATAATGGTGTACAAATCTCTTAACGGTCTTGTACCTACCTATTTGCAATCTATCTTTACTGATAGGAATAATATAACTCAATACGAACTGAGAGACACCGTGGGCAAACTCGCTGTTCCTTTGCCCCGCACAAACTATCTAAAAAACAGTTTTAGTTACCAAGGTGCGGTGCTTTGGAACAGCTTACCACATGATTTGCGGCAAGCACAAACTCTCAATGGTTTTCGAATTGGTTGCCGACATCATTTTTCTTAGTCACAAAATTTTTTACCTTTTATAGCACACGGCATTCATGTAAAGCAGAGTTTTGTTAGTATAAATTAGTATTGTTTTAGTTTTTAGTATTGTATTTATTATCATTAGTATTTTATAATTGACTGAACTGATGAATTTACCGTGTATAAATAAAGTTACTACTACTACTACTACTACTACTACTACTACTACTACTACTACTACTACTACTACTACTACTACTACTACTACTACTACTACTACTGCGCTATCCCAAGTAACTGGAAACTCAGTTGTGTGTTATTGAAAATCCGCGAATTAGATTTTTTCTCCCATAGTTTCCAGCACTTTCCAGCTCTTAAACTTTGATGGGTCAGTATCACAAATCTTTATCAGTTACTGCTACAATAATGATATCATCCAAATGTCCAATCATTGCTGAACAAGTTGTGGTCATTTTCATGACGTCACTGGTTACCACAGCAACAGTTTAACATGTTAAAACACCCTTAATTTTCCATTTCAATTTTAAGTGCAAATAACTCAAAAAGGAGCCCTTTAATTTGACCCCCATTTTTTATGATTGAAAAATGATCAGCATGTTACATTTAAGATAAAACTTTTTGCAAAGTTAAATAATTTCTACGGAGCTTTTTCAGAGACCATAAGCTCGTGGTTTCTCGGGTGATAGTTGATGAGGGGCGAAGTCCCAAGGCAACTGTCAAAAGTCTAGTAGGAAGGTTCACAACTTCCGAGTCAAAGTACGCCGTATTTGCTCCCAAGTGCGACCAAGTTCGCTACCTTCTATAGGTGGTTTATTTATAGTTTTGGCTTGTGGTTTCGGCAATTTTTAATACGTGTGCGCGCTCCCAGGGCAGTCCATCGAAAATTAGACCGCCATTGTGTAGCCAATCAGATTGCGAGTTTGCCAAGGGAAGTTCGAGCAGTTTTCACTCGAGTGTCGAAAGTAATTCGCGTTTGCTTTGGCTTTGCATTACAACGCTCAGTGATTGGCTTAAAAAATCTCGCGCCACTTTCTCAACCAATCAGATTATTATGCGAAACAGCCGACAGAAATCATGCATGACATGACTTGATCACGTGCGAGATCTTTAACTGACCAATCGATGAACAGGATTTTTATGTAAGTTCAAGAGTTTTTTACGCATAAAAAGATGTTGGGAAACCGGCTGCAGTGACGTGTTTTTTTTTTCTTTTTAAAGATTTTTTTAATTACCACAGGTCCACAAGTGTTAAATCGTGTAAACACAGTCTTCGAATGGTATTCCAAATTTTAAATTCATTTTTCGGACAAATTTTTAGCACTACTAGCACTAATAATTTCATTCAAGGAAAAAAAAAACGAAGTTTTTTTTTTTAGTATTATGGCTTAATTTTCTTAACTATTTTTACAATTACTTGCCTCGGTTTGTTCACCTGTATAAATAGCTTATAGCTACAGTAATGCAAATCGCCGACAGGTCCCGACACGTATGCAAATAAATCGCCAAACGGTTACAAGTAACTAAAGCGACGGAAGCTAGCGACGAAAGAAAGCTGTTTTTTCTTCAATGAATCTTCCCCGAAACAACGTTGCAGACAAAAGGTTTCCTTTAATAATGGTTTCCAACATTAATGTTGGACACGAATTTGGTGACACGTTTACTATTGTTTCTAACGGTCCTCTAAGCAACCGTTATATTTTGTTTAATTCTCACTGAAGCGAAAAATCCCATTAATGAACTGCCAGGATGGTTTTATAGAAAGTGTCTTTACAACCTTTTGTAAAGTGCAAAAAGTTGTTCAGCAAAGCGTGGCATTTGACTGGAATACTGGCCAATTGTTCAGTATAAATACGTAATTGAAATTTAAAAAAATGTGAATTAATGCATTGTCACCTGTGACGGTGTAGCCGCGAACCAGGCAGAAGTCAAAGTTTACGGTCTCTGGCGAAAAGCTTTACTTGTTGCGAGGTGTTATTGCGGTCTTTATACGGCACGCGAGGAAATATTGTGAAGTTTATGTTTTATGATTGAAGTGGACTCGGGTTCAATGCTCGTCATTTGTGTTTGCTCTGCCATAATGGCTGGAATATTTTCCATATTGGCCATGGTTGCTAATGGTGTGCTTCTTTATGTGATGTACAAAGACCCACTACGGTGTTTTCGCAAGCCAATTTCAGTCTTGATAGCAGCATTAGCAGTCAACGACTTCTTTACTGGCTCCGTTGTAGGAACCCTTCACATTCGCAACGAAATCTCTTGCGAAACCAACGCGGAAAGGACACCAATGAACGAAAGCTTTGAAAGTATAATTGGTTTATTCTCCATCAATAATGGAACTTTGCTCGTCATGGGCCTCTCCGTGGAGCGTCTGATTGCCGTAGCACTGCCGTTTTACTACCGCGCTGCGGCAAGCGGTAGAAAAACGCTGGCGTGCGCTCTTTGCATCCTCTCATATTCACTGGTATTTTGCCTGCTTCAGTTGAGTGACATTGCGATGGGAATTTATTACATGTTGCAGCTTCATTTGAATATGACTTTTCCACTCGTTGCGGTGTTCATTTTTAACTTCGCTCTGCTCAGGGTCTTGCGTGGATACAGACGACGAGCTTGTTCCATGAGTTCCGACGCGAGCGATAGTTCTTTTTCCGCTAGCGCTACCGAGAAAAGATTCGAGATTGACAAACAGTTCGCTTTTACTGCGATTCTTATCGTCCTGTTTCTTCTTTTGTCACATTCGCCGTATTACTTAATGACTCTAATTGATGTCCACTGTACACATTGTTACGGAGAATGGTTTGTTTCGTGTCGACGTATTTCTCTTCCGTTTCTCTTTATTAACTCCGCCTGCAATCCCTTCATTTACACTTTTCGCATCCGCCAGTGTCGTCGATCGCTCAGAATTCTCTTTTTTAGAAGGCAACAGACCGTGGAAGTTTCTCCAAGAAGCCCAAACACTACAAATTTTAAGACAAGCCCTGTGGTTCTTTGAAAGTGTTCGAAAATATGTCCTATAACTGGGGAATTGATTGAAACGTTTAGAGAACAAAACTTGCCTGACGATTTTGGTATGGACATTGACAATCCCACTCAAGATGATTTCGATATTGATCGTGAAGTGTGGGACACTAAACTGTGATGATCCCGGCTTCAGCAAAAACTACATACAAAGGGCAAAAAAATATAGAGACCTGACATCAGGGGATTAAAACGGGTGTAAAGTACGGCTTAGTGTTCGCGGTTGATTTCCAAGTGATCAAAATCTAGTTTCTCCACATAATATCGAAACACCGTAGAGTTAATACGTCATGAGAGTAAAGAATTCATCAGTTTAAGGATTTTGTTTTGATGTAAAACTAAGTTCTCGGAACTATCTTTAAAGGAAATGTGGTTATCTGTAAGGAGAATGTAATATTTTGTACTTGACGCTTCATGCCTCGAAAGACGCATAAAACACGACAAATTATTTGTTTCAGGGAAATAATATTTATAGATAAATGCGAGGCACACACAACAGACAAAAGTATTGTCTTCGTTCTTTACACTGTAAGGTCGTGTTCACACTCAGTG
This sequence comes from Meandrina meandrites, assembly GCA_963693305.1. NCBI lineage: Eukaryota > Metazoa > Cnidaria > Anthozoa > Scleractinia > Meandrinidae > Meandrina > Meandrina meandrites. Next base: position 4,648,456 of record OY855907.1, read on the forward strand.
CCCGAGCTCTGGTATCTGAGCACCGGCAAAAAAGCGTCGCGTTCAGACACAGAAAACCAAAATGCCCAAGTAGCCTTTAGTGTCCGAATTCTGGCGTGGGTACTTGAAAAAGTAGTATGTTCACATTAGTGCCCAGCGAGAATCGCACTCGGGCACTGTGCCCAGACACCAAGTGTGAATACAGCCCTAGTCAAGGTCTGCATTGTTGTAACAAAGTCATAAGAGAAATTCAAAGGAAAATAAATTTTTTATTATCTTAAATGCTTGAATAGATGCGGCTGATAAGTATTGTTTTTCTTCCAAGATAAGCGTTGGACCAATCGGAAGTAGCTAGTTTTTGATTCAGACAAAACAATTCATGTCCTAGGCACGTAGTTATTGTTAGTCGTTGTTGTAACCCCACTGTCTGCAAGCTAAGAATAGACTGTGCTTTTTACATCAATTTCGTTTTCATTTTTTTAACTTCTTTGTTTTCAAAGTAGTTGAGGTGACTTTCTGTATGTGTACAATAGTAGCTTGGAAGGACTCAAGAGACCATTATCTCTTATCCAGTAAATTATGTTATCAATTTAACGATGTAGCTGAATTATTCTACTAAACACAATAAATAAATCAAAAATATACATATACATGAAATGGTTTTGCAGGAAATTTGCTTGCCAAAAAAAAAAAAAAAAAACCACAGAATATCTAGTATACTGTGTTAATTGCTTTTCTACCAAGATTCGTCTCCTGTCTAGACAAGAATATGAAACATCCACATAATACTTAGTTGGTTCCTCATCGCAAAGTTTCTCCGTGTTGCAGTTAAGACGAACAATTTTTTTGTTCAGTCAAGGATATATCAGCTAGCTGCTCAATAGGCTAACATCTGAAAATATGACCGATTCAAACAGTTCAATACAGGTTTTATTGTAAAACGTTCTGCCTTTCGCCTCGTTTAACCAGCCATACCTCTTTCGCGGGTACCAGGCAAAATCGGTGCCTTATTGTGTTGGCGCGTTGAACACGAGAGAATGCGCATGCGTAAGCTCGTCGATACATCGCATTCAATGACCGAAGAAATAGTTTTTTATTTTATTTTACGGCTTGACGTCTCGGCCTCAAACTTCGAGGCAATGGAAGGCTCATGGCCCTTAATTTTACGACGGATACAAAGCGTCTAATTTGTCTAGCTGCCCTCTTGGGAATCTATCTTTTATCGGGTGCTGTTGTGTTTCAAGTGCTTGAGAACGAAAATGACAAGTTAGAAATCCAACAATTGAATTCTGTAAAAAAGTTATTTCTGGAAAAGCATAATATGACGCCGGACGATTTTGACTTCTTGGTGGAGAAGGTTGAAAATGCAGTGAAACATCGATGTGGCGGCGACCCTGATCAATGGTGTACGTCGAGATGGACGTACTACGCTTCAGTGTATTTTACATGGAGTGTTGTTACGACCGTAGGTAAGGTCTCGAGTAAAAGATTGAGTTTCAACTCTTATATGACTGAAATTATATTAAGTATGAATCGTACCTTTCTGGGAAATAAATGGTGTTGTTTTTGTTTGGTAACCTACGGTGACGAGAGTAAACTTTTTTGGGATATGATAAACATTTAAAAATTTGTTCACTTATCGTCTTTGACTGATTGAAAAACTTGAAGAAGTGACGTTTAGTGAATTTTGTACCGTAAATTTATTATTAGTTTGTTAACAGAATAGTTTGATGTGACTGCTCTGATTTTAGCTGTTACTTGTCTGTTTATTTGCTTTTGTTAAAATTTATTTTAATTTATTTGTCAGAAACATGCATGAACGGTTCAAATGCATTATACATTTTCCCGTAGCTTCGCTGCTATTTCATGTAGCTAGCTCCAAACTAAATTTCGGTAACGCCGTTTTTTTAAGTTTCTTTGACATGTATGTCTTTCTTACGATTAAATATATTGTTATCAGAACTACAGTTTGAAACACAGCAAGTCTGGAAAGGTCCAAGTTCAGTAAACATTCGAACAAAATGAATCATTGTTTTTTTGAAGCCTAGAGTAAGATTTGATGGTGGTATTTTCATTTGAAGTCTGTGAACTTCCTGCAGTTTCTGTAGTAAACCGTCGAATACGAGAAAATCTCTGGAGTAGAAGTAACAAAGCTTAAAAATTACTTGCTTTAAAATTCTTTGGAGGAAAACAGACTGACTTCTCGCAGCCAAGGTCTTTCCAAGTCTATCTTTTAGTTTGTGACTATTCTGTGACATAAAACCATTGCAAAGTTCATCTTGCTTTTTATTGAAACCCATTTCCCTCTCTTCTGTTTCCGCAGGCTATGGTCACTTAGCTCCCAGCACAGTTGGCGGGCGCGTGTTTTGTATGGTTTTCGCCTTATTTGGAATTCCTCTTAATCTCATGGTTTTGCGACACATCGGTGACCGCGTTAATCATCTTATAAGTTATGTTCATTTTTTGGTAGAGACAAAACTGCTCAAGCGAGAGCCTCAACTGGTGACTACAAAGACGCTTATGTGGACACTGTTTGTTCTTATTGTCATGCTCTTTGTTGGAGCTTTTCTATACTTGCAGAAAGAACAGTGGAACTTTCTAGAAGGAGTATATTTCTGTTTTATCACTTTTTCTACCATCGGATTTGGGGACCTGGTACCGAATGGAGGTGAGGAAAAGGGAATGTAAATTTTAGACATTAAAAAGTGAGGAAAATGTCATTCATGTTGTCACGAGTGTGGGACAAAGAAAAAAACCTGAGCCCCCGACGGGAAAGAAACCACGACGTTACACACACTGGTCGGATGCTCTAACAACTTAGCTTCAGGGCGACTCGTGGCGAACTAGGCAATTCATGTTAGGCTATGCATATGTACAACCCTGCGATGGACTAGCATCCCATCCAGGGGGGAGTAGAAATACTCCTAGTCGCTTCATGCTACTGAAACCGGGATAAACTCCGGCCTGATGGGCCCTTGGCTCGTAAGCAGACTTTACCTATGCATATGTGACACACGTGCTGCATACTGTTAGAGTCCACCAGTAATATTGAGCACTATGTTGCTATAGCGCTTAGCTGAGTACAAGTCACTCTCTTACAAACGCAAGTTCGGTCACACATTAGCCTAGGGCGGTGATACGTTTACTACCTGCTTCGAGTCTTTTCGGAGTCTATGTGACTCCCAGGCTAGAACTTACTTTTGGCATCCTCAGCGTGAAGCTTCCCACCCCTCAAAAAGTTCGCCGTCCGTACCAATTTGCCCGGGTGGGAATAAAATGTCTTGCCCAAGAACACAACACAATGTCCGCGGCCAAAAATCGAATCCGGACCACTCGCTCCGGAGTCCAACGCACTGGTTAACCATTTGTCCACTGCCAAGAGAGTATGCCACTGCGCATTCCACTGTTTTATCTAATTAGTCATATTTGCTAATAATATATTACTGTTTTTTATTAGGTCAAGCTCCTACAGATTTTTTTAACATTATAATGGAACTACTGCGAGCTGTAGTGGTGCTGTTGGGAGTCTCTATGTTCTTTTCCATCATTACGTCCGTGTTAACTGCTTCTGAAGAACTTAGAGTTAATTTTCCTTCTGGCAAATATCTGGGCGCCTCAGACAAAAGTGCAGCGGATTCTCCGGAGAGCATGCGTGAAGAGGGGCAGGAGAAAACTGAGTGCCCGGATTCAAGAATAAATGTAGACGACATTGAAAGTGGAAGAGTTGATTTGCCTGGTGAGACCGTCAATGAAGATAAACCTGGCAGTACGATGATTTCTTCACAGGAATCAAGAATTGTCGAAGAAAAAGAACCAGTTCAAAACGCGGAAGAAAATCGGGAATCTGATGGTGTTGGTGAATGAATGTTTTAAACAAAATAGTGTTTAATTTTAAAATGAACCTTTTAGTGACGAATGGAGTTAAAAATTTTAAGGGTGCTGTGCACTGTTTTAGCAATTTTCGAATTGTATTTTACCTCAGTTTAAAATGACTCTTGGTACAGAAACTTTCAAGTGAAGATTCGCAGCTTTATAAGCATGCCAATATTTTACAAATTTACCGCCGGGACCCACTTTGAAAACGAGGCTTAAGACAGCTGAGAAATAGATTAGACTGCAAAAGCTTCAAATTTAGTAGAAAACGAAGAACTTTTTATAAATTTTCCTTGCGTATCCAAAAAAACGATCCTAACAACGGCTACAAAGGGAAGTGTGTTGAGCTCTGCCCAAGCTCAACAGATTCAGCAATGAATTATCATGCAAGATATCCGCCATTTTATGACCGTCACAGCTTCTCAAACCTTCCTTTTTCCATTCATGTTTCTATGCACCTAGCAAATAAATGAATAAATAAATATTTTTTGCTTTTCTTTTAAAGTAAAGTAAAGTAAAGTAAAGTAAATACTAAACAAAAACAATATAAATCATTATGAAGACAGTTTTCTACTTTTCAACATCATTGAACTGAATGCATGGTAAAAGTTAACAATTAGTCAAAGTTTGTCGAATTGTAATTGCAATTTTCAATAACGAATTTAAAAACACGAAATACCTTTTTAAAGACATGTTCGTATATTTCTAACCTTTAGATTTCAAATGTTCAATAAACTGAAGACGGCATAAGTCATGCCCAAACATGTCTTTAAGAAATGATTTTGTGTTTCGTTGTTTCGTTATTTTACTTTTGCTAACTTGTAAGGAAATATGGAAATTTTCAATAACTATTTTTGATTCAAGTTACTCTTTAAATTTTGTACGTAATAAATTTCTTATTTTTGCGAAATATTTTTTCAAGTTTGTTCTTTCCTCTTCTCCTTTTTCTTTCCGTTTTTTCTTATGTTGTCATTGGGCGGGTCTCAGAATTGTGTGTCAGATTTTGGTGAACTTTTAATGAATGAGGACACTTTGTGATGCCTTTCATAACCAGAGCATCTCATTAGCGTCCAATCACTTATGTCCAGGATTGAATGCAAGAAGTTTTTAATAAGTACTTCATGTTTGTCCGGGTTATTTGACATTTTCATATTACATAAAATTTGACAGAATTGTGTGTCAGATTTAATGAATGAGGACACTTTGTGACGCCTTCCATAAAGTGCACATCTCATTAGCGTTCAATCCTGGACATACAGAATATTTGAAGCGGTCTCGGACGGGATCCATTTGGGACGAGCAGTCCCATGTAAACACGGTCAAAATTACGCAACCGGTATCAAAACGAACCAGTCTAGGTACTGACATGGTTGTCAGTCCAGTTTGGGACCGGAACGGTTCCTGAAAACTAAAATTCAGACCGTACGGAAAGAATAGCAAGTCCCGTGTAAAGGAAACTACCCGGTCTGGGTTTTGTGAACAAGGCCATAACCAGAATCAGCGTACATAAACTGAAGTCAATTTGTGATTTCGAATACAGTTCAACTGAATAGGTTTTCTGCCATATTTGATTAAGTGATCAATAAAATCGACTGTACAAGTGTAACATGTTGCGACTGAAGTTAATTAAAAAATGAGAACGACTCAAAGCGTTTCGCCAAAATGTTTTGTCGATTAATACACTATTTGCCTTATAAAGTTTCGCTTGTAAGTGTCCTGGGAGTAAGCGCACGAGTTGGTTCAATGTTCGAGCCATTCTTGCGTAACACGACAACATCAAGATACAACTGAATAAACGCGAATTTTTGTATTCTCCCAATTTACCGACGCTGTAGAGAGAAACCATTCACTGCTTTATTCAGACAGTTTGTCTTATATTATGCCTTTTACCCTTTTATCCTGTGCCTCAGTTTTAAAATCATTTAGAATTTTGTCTAATCCATGACACGTTGTTTTTATGGTAACAAACAGTCGGGGGTCATTTTGTGAAGGCTATTGTACCTGCCAGTTGCTGGTGAAAACAAAAATGACAATTTTTATATGCTCTCTTAACTTTCAATATGCTTAAGACATTTTCTGGAAACGTTACAATGACAGGGGCAATAACGTCGTGCGAGACTAAAAACGCGCGAAAAGTTTCGTCTATCGCATGCATTGTCTGAAGTTGCTAAATGACATTTAACACCTGCAGAAACAGCTTTTCTTTTCTTCAACCTTGTCTTAAAGAAATCCTTTTGGAAAAGACTTTCTAAGTTGTAATTCAAGTCCTGCCTCATTTTCAATTTTTACGTTAATTTGAACACTAAGATAGGTTTTGTCTAAGTCCTGTCATTGTGAAAAAGAACTTCCCCAGGGCGGTCAATTCAAGAAATGTCTGGTCTTGTACCTGCAACAGGTAAGCGATAATGCCAAATTTTCTGGTCTCTTAACTTCAGTATCTTTCCGCATTTTGGTAAACTTGAAACTCAGTGCCAATCCAGTTTCAACAATTTCCCGACTCAATAACCTTAGCGGAGAGCTTTACATAACGGTTGTTAAAATGGCTAACGGTTACTCCGTTAAGATTTGGTTAAAGGTGGCTTAATCTGTTTATTTAACGCAATTCTTAAATTGTGCTTAACGCTCGAAAGGACAATTCACAAACAATTTACCCGCTTAGGTGCTTGCAGCGAGAAATTCGCGCAATTTTATCTAACTTCGTGGCACGCTTGATATGATTTATCGGCTCACCTCAATCCCCTTTGTTCTTAAACGCCTTTTCGAATCGGTATTTCGTCAGAAATACGAATCACGTCATTTGATTGTAAAAGGCGATTAACCAGCGCGTGATTAAGCGGTCGCTTCTAAAACAGTCAAATTCCGTGATATGTTTTGTTCGCGCGAGCCTTTGGTGTGATCCGTTTCCTCGTTGTTTTTCCAACGAGAAAGTGAAACGAGATATGACGGAGAAGGCAGGCATACTGACCAGCTAAAGAACAAAGGGAATATTGGTGCGGAAAATGTCTAGAAATGCTCGGCGGTTCCTTGATTCTTCGCCTGGTTTGTTTGTTGTGTTTCCTGTCGCCACGCGCTGCGTCGCAATATAGAACATACATTGACAAGTGGAGGCGCGGGCGGGCTGGAAGAAACTTGAGAGGAAATGCGTTTTATTCCAGTTATCTTCGCCGGAATAATTCTTGGCTGCCGCAGTTAAACTCTATGGCATTTTCTTATAGCAAGAAAAACAACTGGAACCACGTTGGACGGGTAAGGTCGAGGGCGATGGAGGTGTTAAATGTTGTTTTGTAATCATTACAACTGATAAACTATTGTTTTTGGGAACAGGTAGACCGCCCGCATTCTGTTTAAGAACAGATCAGTTACTTCTGTGGATCCCCACCATTTAGAAACTGTCCAAAACATCGCTGTAATATTAAAAGAAATCTCGACATTCTTGAGAACTGGAATAAAAGACTTACCTATATGGAGTAAACAAGGCGTTTGCTAGTTAGCTCTTGACCGAACTGGGCTCAATTTAAGAAAATAAGTGAAATATCAGTTCCGTATAGGTATTGTGCGAACACTGGAATGTTATAGTCCTTCAAACTGGAGTGTGAGTTTTGAAATCCTTTTAAATACTGTTCACAAGTTTTGTCGACAAATTGATTCGCGCGTTTTACACGTCGCGCACATGTTCTGACGAAACTGTCATTGTAATGTCAAACGCTTTCAGGATCTAAGGACTTTTATTAGAGTGCAAGTACACTCTACATTATCGGAATTAAGTTATAACGCCAGCTATAACTGCGAATCAGCACTGAGTTGAACATACTAGTTTCTATGGAATTTTCGGCGTCTGAAGAACGGATTAAAGAAACTCGATTTTTAAGCGAAGTTCATAGAGGTTAGGCTAAATTACAACTGGTCAAAAACCAGCAAATAAGGGTAATTTGTTCAGTCAACTTCAATAGTTAAACTTGATTTACTTGATTTCTGGTCACCTTAATTCTACTCAGGCGTCACTAATACGCCGCTTGCGTGACGTAACAGGTGGGAAGATTTGGATCGATCCAGGAATGCGTGACCCGAAATGAATTGACAGCGCAGTAAAATTGTTTGCGTTACGTACGACCAGTGGGCGTTGACGAAATTTTGTCTTCACATCACAAACATTAATTACACAAAGTTGTTTTTTAAACTTATTTTTAAGCGACAAGACATCTATGACGGCTCGGACTTTGACTGGGATGGCTTCCCAGTGGAGGACACTCCAACGTGGCCACCGGATTACAACTCGTGGCCTCAAACAGTGACCCAGGCACCTCCTCAGGTACCACCTGAGTACCCACAACTAGTACCTACCCCGGCACCTTTTCAGGCACCATATCAAGTACCTTCCGTGATGCCCACCCAGATGAGGGTCCCGTTAGGTTCTCAATTACAACCCCAAGCACGACCTCCATTTTCAACAACGCAGGCACAAAGATGGTCACCTCGAGTTAAACCACAAAACAATATGAAGTAGGTACAACTACACAGGGGAATAGTATCGTAAAAACAATTATAAACTTATAAGTTTAACTAAAGTCAATGGATCAATCTATCGTACAGAAAACGATGGCGACTGTAGATTTTACCACAATACCTTGGGAATCTAACACACCCAGGAGAAAGCCATGTTTTTGCAAAATTCGTCCCTGTTCTAACAATGGTCTTCATGCTAGGTTTGAAGTTTATAGAGATTTTCTGTGCGCTGCGTGTTTATGAGAGTACATAAGGGAGAAATCTTGCTCTTAGAATTATAGTAAATGTACCAGTCGACATCATTTTCGATAAGGTGGATTATGAATGCTTAGCGAATATCAATTAAATATATTTAAGGCTTATAACGTTATAACCAGCCGCGGATTTGCGGGACACTTAAGAATTCAGATGTAACCTTGCTGGTTTACTGACATTGTATCTTCGTGACACAGGATGCCTGTAAAGCTGGAAGCGCGCAATGCATCAAGGGTATGCAGTCCTGGACCACCCTTGGGTGTGAATCCGCTGTTCAGAAACTGTCTTGTCATTGGGGACTCAATCTCACTCGGGTACATATAAAATCATTTTATATTATGGCCGATATTCTAACAAGGGAAATGTGATTTGAAGCTTCTATAATAGGAATTTCGGAATGTCACTGGTTAGCGGTTTTCTAGCTAGTTTAAGGTCAATCGTGGAATAATCGTTAGACTCTCATATAAGTCTGTTTCTCCACACCTTTGGACAGGAATTTCCCAGCAAATTCCTTCCTCCTAATATATTTTGGACGTCAAATTTGCGTTATGTGATTTTAGACTGTTTGAAAGATTCATTTTGTCAGGAATGAGTTTATTATAGATGATGTTTAAGTATTTGAATGCACAATTTCCCGAATACCAGCTAAATGATCACTCCTTTTATTGGAGACAGAGTTACCACACGATACCACTTCTGAGATATCTGGCACGAACGGATTCACGCCTTAGGCCCAGTTCAGACGTCGTGCTTCTGCCGGGCCGAACTTAATTGCAATTTGGTTCGACTGTAGTACGGCACAAGCACAACTCTGATTCAGACGTCGTGCCAGACACGTGCCAAATTCAGGATAAACTGAAGTCACGTAACAATTAGTCAGCGGTCATCAAACAAAAATGGCGCCGAAACTACCCCCGTCAAAATACATTAATATAATTTATGAATCTTGTTTGGCATGGCAGAAGCGCCACACTTGAATCGCTGCCGTGCCAGAGTCGTGTAGCGCGGCAGAGCTTGTCAAACCTAATTGCTTTGCCGAACTTAATTTTTAGTTTGATTTAGACGCCGTACTTGAGCCGCGTAAGTTCGACACGGCAGAAGCACGACGTCTGAACTGGGCCTTACTCTTTTCTTCCCTTCATTACTAATCAAACGTGTCTCACTTCAGCTATCTGACAACCGTCAAAGGCCAACTTCAAGGTTTGTGCCAAGTCCAGCACGCGCCATTTGCTAAGGGGTCTGGGTCGGTGGATTCACGATACGGCTTAAAATGCCTGTCCTTGATGCTTCGCACGACGGCACTGGAACCAACCAGCTATGACGCAATCGTGTTCAATTTTGGAATGCATGACATCAACTACAGCAAGATGTTCCCGGAAGTAAGTGTATGTTATCTGTTAAGCCGAAGTATACGAAGTATAATGCTTGCAATGCTTGAAACAACTACCCTTTACTTGGTGTAGTCTGCGTGCAGCCGTCTCTTATTTTCTCACGTGGAAAAGGAGCCCCTGCAAGGCGCCGTATCTAATCGTGTTCCAGTATACTTCGAGTGGGTGTCACGCTCTAAAAAATGATTGGTCTAAAATATAAACTCCGAACTGCGGGATAATGGAACGCGATTTGCGAAGCCGTTTCACAAGAGGTCTCTTTTCCTCGTGCAACAAAAGCCAAAAAATCTGCAAAAAATCGTGCAACAAAGTGCTTTTATATAGGGCTTGACTATGTTTGTTTGCTGCAATAAAGCCAACACACTATCTCACGAAAAATAACGTTTGAGTTTTTGTTCCTCAGGAATTCGTTCCATTGGAGGAATATGGACAGAATCTGATGGAGATTAAAGAGCTTCTGCTTGAAAGTGGTGCTCAAGTTGCTTTTGCTCTTACAACTCCCGTTCCTATCGCTGGACGAAGAAACGAAAGAGTTGTTGCATATAACAAGGAAGCTAGAAGGTATCAGTGAAACGTCCGTACAAAAGCCGGTCAACTTTGTATTGTTCTGAATATAAAGATCAAGGGCGGATCTAGGATTTTTTTTTAGGAGGGGGTGCACATAGTTTTCCTTTCTTTTTTTGTTTGGCAGAATACCAGTTGTATTGGAAAGCCACCCGGTTATCTCAGGGGAGTGGGGGTAGGGGTGCACACCCCCTGCACCCTCCCCCTAGTTCGGCCCCGTTGATATAAATAGCTTTGCGCGATACCATCATTGTCGGGAGTAAACGCAAGAGAAAACGTGTCCTTAGCTTCGCGTGGTCCTGCGAATTTTTAAATTCATTTTAAAGTACTCTAGCGAGTACAAGGTAATCCAAAATATACATAATGTAATTACTCGCTAAATTTAACGAAAAAAGCAACAACAAATCACTTGCAACGTTCAGCTCATTTGATCAAAATCTCTGAAAATCAAAGAGAAATCAACAAATTTATTAGCTGCTAAAATTATCACTTTTGACCAGTCTGCGTCATTTAGTTTTGATTTTTCTATAATTGTGACGTTCCCAAGTTGTAGCACAAATTCATCTACACTGAAATACGAACGTTTTTGATTCGTTTTTAATTTCCGTACTTTCTTTTGCCTGCAGAGTTATGGAGGAGGGAAAGAGGGTAGAGATTGTGGACCTACATTCTGCTGTCATTCATGTGTGCGGAGAGCCCCCTTACACAACATGTAGTATCATGAGGCGACCTGGTGACGTGGTGAGATACTTCTTATTATTATTCAACAAATTCGCGCGATACCCATATATGGTCAGAACGTCATTGCTATCCGTCATCCGTACATAACAGATATCCTGCGATATACGTAGGTTGCCAAGATTCACCTAAAAATCTTTCAAAGCGCTGCACAACCACAGTTTATCTTGGTGCAAAATCCGTTTTGTTGACAATTTGTTGAATAATAAAACAATTATCCTGGTCGGTCTTGCGGAAGATCGTCTGGTTTTAGCCAACTCCGCCTACGGCCTTGTCGGCTAAGTATCAGGCGATATTCCGCGCGATAATTGTTAACTATATCCTCTTTTTGCCTGAAACAACTGCCTTTGGTTTACAAATTCTCGTTAAGGGGCGCTAAGAGATTCTGATATTCTGGACCTCATAATGCATTCAAATCATGGGGAGAAAGTTTGTAACAACTACGATTTTTTTTGTGCTGAAGTGGCGGAGTGTTTCACTGTGTAGCAACTTCGCCAACAAAAATCGCGGGCTCAGTGATTTCACAAAAACTGGATTTAGGGCAATGAAGCTTAATAAACAAGAAAATAGGAGACCCATTCCACTCTGGCCATGGTACTTAATTGTGTTTTGGTCTTGAGAAGAAAGTTTAGCTGAACCGAATACGAGTATGAATTTTCTTTCTTTCATTGATGCCTGTTTACATTGTTCTCTTTTGTTTCTTCCAGCATTTTAATCCCAAAGGAAATCGCCTTCTTGGAATAAAAGTAGGAGCTACATTACGAAGCCTTTTGTCCAAAGCTAAACATCGAGGTTTGTAGTCTGTGCAAGTAAAATTCACAACTCAGATTTTTTTAAACACCTTATTTTTTCTTTTAAATACGTTCTCATGATATGCACACAATTGTAACTTATTTCATTATCATGTTTAGGGCAATTTTCTCCGCCAAGAGCTCCAGAACTGTCGGCAAGAGAAGGTGAGGAACATAATTATATTAAGATCTAGACATGCTTATAAAATATGACGTATTAACATATTAAAAGTAAATTGAGGAGATGTAGATTAAAGAGACTAGTGGTATCTAACACGAGAAGCCTCGTTGCCAGGGCGTTTCCCTTCTTGGTGGGGGCGGGCCCATGAAGAAGGGAAAAGCCCTTGGTACGAGGTTGTAACACGAGGTGGTCGTCGGGAAAAATAAACCCGGGGCTTTTATTGCGGGGCCTTGTTGTTCAAAGGTTAGATAACGCTACATACCCACCGCGGATAAATCGTTATCCAGTTGATAAGTGTTGGCAAAATGAACTACGCCATCCACTGGATAATGATTTATCCGGTGGATAGCGTTATCCACTAAAGAGGAACAATTGTGAAGATCCTGATACATAAGGCTAGATTGGTAGCTAACATTAGATTAAGTGGCGTTTGGAACATTCTAATACCAGATCATTTATTGCAGGGTTGGCAAGTTCATATCTGCACGATGATACGTCATTTTGTCCTGATATGGTGACCCGGTGTCCTGCACGGACCACGTGTTGCGAGGATTTGTTGTCGTTGACTGGATATGGTTGCTGTATGCACCGTGACGCCGTGAGTTGCCCAGATAACTGGCATTGCTGCCCCAGGGGATCACACTGCTCGCCTGACTGTAATTTTAGATCTTGCAAATGTCTTTTTCCTTCTTTGCATCCTGTGGCCGTGTCAAGGCTTAACAAGGAAGCAGAAGAGAGCAAATCGCATTCTGAATCACATTCTACAAGCGTTAAGCCGGTTAAAGAGGGTAAAGATAAGAAGACAGTGTCGAAGACAGAAAAGAAACAAAAGACGAAACACAAGACAAACAGAGATAGGAATAGAACGAAATCGCGAAAGAAGGATAATAGAAAGTCAAAACACAAACTTAGTCTGAAAGATAAGAAACACAAGAAGCAAAAGCCAAATCATACGAAAAAGGAAAGAAAGAAAACTAAAAAATTGAGAAGTAAAGCAAAGGATAAGGGTTCGAAGTCAGTCAAACTGAAGAATTTGAAGAAACCGAAGGTAATCCAGAAAATGAACAAAAATGTTGTTAAGGCGCACAAGACTCATCAAAAGACAAATTTCCATCCCACAACAAAACAGCACTGGGTAGCAATTTTCAATGATAGACTTGGTCCACTTAGGAAGCACAAACCAAACATCAAATTTTCGCACACTTGGGGGAAACGAAAGCACCAGAAATTATCTTATAAATCGAACGGGAACACGAATAACAGACACTCGAAGGATGCTTCTATGGCAGATGAATTGAAACACCTTATTGTTCATCATCGCAAAGAAAAGCTACGGAGAAGATTAGAGCTCCACACTCATCGCCATGCTAAGCATAATCATCGTAGTCATGGAAAAGGCCTTATTGGTCGGAGAAAACAAACAACAAGGAAGAAGCAGAAGAAAGAACGAACCATTCACCCGAATCACACAAGAAATATTTTAAAGAAACACAACTCAAAATCCAATGCTAAAAATAGGAAGATTAAAGAACACAGGAAGTCAAATAAAATGGAAGAGAATCCAAGTCACCTAACAGAAAAGATGTTAGGGCATGAAAACCATGTTACTGTAAATGTGTTTGATAATTTGAGGCAGACGTTACACGAAAAAGTGTTAGCAAAAGAGAACGTTTCCTTGAAATTAGATTCATCCAAACTTAAAGGGAGGATTGTTGAACATTTGGTCAATACTACCGCGGAAAGCAAAACTAAGGAATTGGGGAAGAGAAAAAATGACAGCATCTTGAAAAGTGAAGAGACATCAAACTCCGCTAGAGGCTTTCAAATAACTTCGTCCAACGAGAAAATGCCACTAAATGTCGATAACAATCAACCACAAGAAATGAATACTAATTTAAAGAACATGTCAGACACTTCAAGTAATGCTTCCACCAACACTGCAGATTCAGAGAATTCTACTTCCATTTCCACGTCGTCTGGTGCTACATCCATTGCCAAAGAAGAAGAGCTTAGTAACTCTGTACCAGTTAGCGTTCCAAATAACGTAACCAATGGGGAAAATATACAAACCGATCAAGAAAAATCGAGAACAAGTTCTTTAATCATAATTAAACCAAACTCTAGTAGAGTAGACGGAAGAACTGCAAAGCAAACCCAAAACAGATTGGAAGCTAATGGAAATGTCAAAAATGACACAAGTCAAAACGACAAAGCATTGGCTACAATTACTACGAAGAATTTCTCGAATGCCAACACTGATGGTGTCGCTTTAGTGACAGGTATCCACAGTCAAGCTAGGACCGATCAAGTCGCCAGTGGTAGTGCACTGGAAGTCGACAAATTCTCCTTTGGTCTACCTGCGAGTGGCTTCGAGAGGTCGACTGCACTTAGTGGCGACAACGAGGAGTCAGTCATTGACGAGCATATAAAGGTGTTTCTAGGGGGAGAGGACACTGCAGGTTCAACAAACGATCTGGAGAAGTATGAGATTTCAAAGGAAAGCTCAAGAAATGAAGGTGATGATGGTTTTTACAAGACATCTTCATTGACAAACCCATATGCAGCATCTGGTAATATGGAGACTACCAGTGGCAGTAGTCTTGAGTCTTTTTCTGCAGAATCCAATAGTGATCCTAGTTTTGGAGGCGAGAGTGATACTAATGAAGACAAGGATGCTGGCGAGAAAAACTTTTATTCCAGTGGCAAAGATGACACTCATCTGTCTGGATCGTTTCCTTTGAGTGGAAGAAGTAGTTCTAGCCAAATTGAAAAGTTTTATTCAGCAGAGGACAAACAAAGTGTCGAACAAGAGAATGGCGATTTTTCGGGCAGTTCATCGACTGATAGATCTCAAATGAGATATAATGATTGGGAGGATTTGGGAGAAACTTACAGTGGATTTGGAAGTGGTTACTTTGAATCAAGTAGAGACGAATGGGGCAGTGGAGAGGGCGGGTCCTCCTCCGTCAGTTTTTCTACTCAGGCCAAGCCAATTTCTTTACAAAACTATACTACTGCAAAAACTTCAAATATTGCTAACGCAGTGTATCAAAACGGTGGCGATTTTGACGAAGAACAAAACGATAACGATGTGGCTTTTGGGGAAGATATGAACTTGGAGAAAAGAAACCACATATTTGATTCTCTGACAGATGATGAAAAGCGACCCCTGAATGAAAAGACAGAACTCGGCAGGGTCAAATCGTTACAACGAAAACACACTGAAGAAGCAGTGGATGGGGAAAACAATGACTTTATGTCATGGGAAGATAAGGAACTCGAGCAGTTGTTGTACTGGTTGTCTATAGCAACAGATGACGACAATAATCAGTTCAAACAAATAATGGCTCACAAAGATATGGGGCGTTCACGGCCACAACGTACGTCCGAGCATTCGAGACTTCAAGGCATGCTACTGAAAAAGATATTTCCCGATTTCTCTAAAAATGAACGCGAGGAATTCGTAGAAAAAAATGAAAAAGAACAAGAAACATTTCGTACGGACGCGTCACCTACGAGCGGCAGCGGAATTGAAACAAGCAATTAACCTGTGGACCTTTTCAGTTCAGAACTTTCCGGCGACAGTACAAAAGAAACAGACAATAGCTTCAAGGAGACTTAAACAAACAACAACCCTAGACCATCCCGTCCAATGCTGGAAGCCTATAAGATACTCACCCTCAAGACTGAAAAGCACGGATTGTACATCCAAATTTAGCTTAACCAAGACAGATGATGTCTGTTATAGCAAATAGATTATGAGTTTGTATCATACACTATGGTCCCGGGCAGGGCGGCACTCCCTTTGCTAGGCTATACGGGGAGGTTCTGTTTGAAACTCGAAGCGGAGCTTTCCGGTGTGAAACTTTGTTGAGTACCCCCCCCCCCTCCGGAACCATTCATGTATCTTTTAATTTGCTTTGAACATAGCGATCAATTTTCTTTGCTTTGATACTATTTTATACTACAAATGTTCTCTTGATGAGAAAAGCTTTTTACATTTTTTTTATTTTAACAGTTTTGTTTACCCTCGTTGCTTACAAAACGCCGTCTGCTATTTACATATATCTTGTTTATAACAACCGAGAGTCACGGTGTTTTACTGCACTGGTTGGTGCCTTTGTTAATGTAATGACTACATGTTTTGTGGTTCAATTTTATCCTTGGTTCAAATTTTATTTCCATTTGTTTTTGGGTATGGTAATGTATTATAATGAGTTTACAACAAAGGCAGATGAAATTTGAACCAAGGATAAAATTGAGCCACAACATATACAAAGCATTGACATGCATCTGCCACTTAAAAATACATAAACGGACATTATTTATCTTTTCAGTGTCAGTCATTTTTTGGTTTACGCATGCATTCTCGGCCAAAGAGCCACCTGTTCCTCTTAGCTGACGGGACCTGGTGCACAAGGAACGTTTTAAACCGTTTTAAATTCCCTAGGGACGATTATGATTTTCCTGAAGGGGATGAAAAGTTTTTCGCTTCAAACCTTTTTTTTGATTTATGCACCTCTGCAAACTTTTTGTTTTGAAATGCAAACTAATTTTTTACACATTTCGTGTTTGCAAGCAATTTATTTTGTATTTTTAGGCCCTGGAAACAGTCTTTTTCAATATTTTTCATACCCCTCCCCCTCTCCAAAAAAATAATGGTCCGTCCCTTACAACAAAGGGATTAAAAAACAGTTGATTTAATTTAACTGGCTAGATAATAAATTTTCCTTTGCTAAAATCTATCCAATCAAATCACGTGTCCCTAGAGCTTAGAGTCCAGAGTCACCTGTTCCTCGTGTACCAGGCCTCGTCGGCTAAGAGGGGCACGCGTCCCTGGGAACGAGAATGGTAAGCAATGCGGAAGGCATCTCGTCTCTCGATTCCCTCATTTTAGGCGGCACATTTGCGAGTTAGTATCCGCACATAAATTGACGGAAAGGGGGAAACTGTTGGTATCATAAAATCCTTGGTGGTTCAGTTAATACATTCCATGTCCTTCTCATCGGTGTACATTGGTGGGGTTTCGCCCATCGGATATGGAGATGTAAAAGATTTGTAGACCAGACATCTTGAAATGGTCCCTGCTGCACCTCAGTCATTGTAATATAGCTTAATTCCAAACCTAGCTCTGGGGCCCGTTTCACGTAGGTCCCGAAAAGTTTTCGCACCCGGAAAGCCATAGCAAATTCTCAAACCTTAAGATTACAGAGCTGTCTAATTCCATGGCACTTTTACTATGAACAGAGGTTCCCTTCATACAAAGTTTCAGACCTATAAACTTCTCTGTTTTTAAAATACAGATAACTAAAAATGGCTTTGCGGGCCCGAAAAGTTTCCGGGGTTATCGAGAAGCAGTCGCCCGCAGGTGTTATTAAAGATACCTTGAAATTTCTAAGGCGGACACCTCGAGACCTTGAGGTGGACAGTTGGCGCTAGCTCCAATAGTGTCTATTTTGACTGCACAGTGAACCCTGTATAATTTTCTCATGGGTATTCTCGGGGTAGTCAATCGATAATATCGATAATCGATAATGATTGATAACAATCGATAAAAATTGGCTAATTATATCGGGATTTGATAAAAATCGATAAAAGGTTTCGTCGTGAGTAATCGATAATTATCAATTTTTTCAATTAGCGTCGTCGATTTCATCAATAAATATCGAATTTATAGAAACGAAAACACCAAAAGATAATAAAGAGCTTGCATAAGCACTTACAACAACTTCGCCAACCGTTTTATCCTTAAAATGTGCTTCATGTTTTGTAGATATTCTTAGTAATACTCAGCGTGTTGTATTTGAGAACGTTCGGAGTCTTCGGACGGCAAAGATGCAGGCGAGAAGCCGGACAGAGAAATTTAATTATAGTTTTAAATCAAACAATAAAATCAGGAATCATTCAATCATGCGGTCTATTGGGTCTTTTGCACAGTGCTTGCCAACAATTGAAAACACTTCACAATAAGATGTTTATCAGATGTAGAGGTATAATCAAACGCTGCCTCAACGGAGTTGCTAAATTTCAATTGACTCTATAACGATCGATAAATCCAATAAATTTCAATTGATTCTATAACGATCGATTAATCCGCTAAAATCGATAAATTTAACACTTCATCAGCGTGTGAGTATCGATTTCTATCGATTGACCGATAAAATCGATAGATAAGTATCGATTTATCGAATGGTTTTCCGATATCAATTTTTATCCATTGACTACTCCTGGCGGGTATTTTAATGGGTGTCGAATCAAGCTACTTCGGTGGAATTACGATTTCTTGAACCTTCGGTTTCTCGAATATCTCGCTTACTCGAGCCAAAAGTCCTTTTCCTTGCATGGATTTGCTTTTTTTTACACTAGCTAGCACTGAAATTTTACCGCCGATTTCTCGAACCAATTTTCGTTTTCTCGAACTAATTTTCGTTTTCTCGAACCAATCTTCGTTGCCAAAAGTCGTTTTCCTTGCATGGAGGATTTGCTTTACTAAGTAAAACACTAGCTAACATTAAAATTTTTACCTCTGATTCTCGAGCCAATTTTCGTTTCTCTTTAGACCGATTTACCCGGTACGACTTTCTTGCATGCGACAAACTTACGATAGCCTTAGTACCTGACTTGGGGACCATTTACACGCGCGCGCGTCTGTGGTAAGATTGTGGCAGGCTGATTTACACGACGCGATTCGTGTTGTACATGTAGTCACATGCGATAATCATTGGCACAATCGTACCGTCTAATTCGCCCCTTTGAGGCTTGAGAAGCCAGGATTTCCCTGTATTGTTTTTTTTTTTAAGTTTAAATTTGAGTCAATATTACCAAGAACGAAACACATCTTATTTATTGTCCCTTTCAGTATGAGGAAAAAAGAAAAATCATCAAGAGTTCTTCTGATTTCCAATCAAATTCTCAGAACTAATATTAAAAGAAATGTATGATGATAAGTAAGGAGGTTTAAGATTTCAAGATTGGGACTTACTGCAGAGAAAATTTTTTTCTTGCATATCTTATACCGAGAGACAGAAAAAAAATTCTTTTGCTTGTGTACAACAATTCATTTTTTACAAGAACCTTTTTCAAGAGATAGTTGAGGCTAAGAAAGGCCACAATTTTAAGAACATGCTGAGGACATGCGTCAAAACTAAAATGTTCGGAAGAACGTTTAATTAATTTCCAGCTTCTTGTCGTGAAAATGAAAATGCAAATACAATGTGAATCGAGGACAATCAACCTTTGTTCACATCCAACCGGAACATGGAACCGACATTGTCTTCATCTGACACGAGGGTGTCGCGAACGTGCTCAGTTTGAATGCATTGCAAAGCGATTTACTACAATACCATCTTTCTTTTAAATTGCGTTGGAAAAATTAACCCATTTCAGTTACGTAATTAACCAGCGCTCAGCCTTTATGCTTTAAATTGATGTTCTTATGAGAAAAAGAAAGAGTGTAGTTTAAATAATTTTCTCGAACATTTTTAAGTTTTCATTCATGATTAAGAAGGCTTAGTTTCAATGTTTACACTACATGTCTGTTTAAAATGTATTTTCCAGTATTTCTCAATACAAAAGAGGAATTAGCACTTGTAAATTTCTCACGTTCAACCAGATGTTTTTCTCTGACAGAAAAGCCACAAATTCAGGACGGAAGATTCAAAGTTGCCATCGCAACTGAAGGTGTTCTGCTGCCCTCGATGCCTTTCCTATCTGCGCTCTTCCTTTTCCACTTAAATGTTAATAGCCTTTTGTATTCCCTGCGATAAGACGAATTAGCCAAGCCATATACAAGGGGATTAGCCGCACTGCTGAAACTGCCAAAAAAGGTCCACAGGAGTTGAACTTCACGGGGAATTTTCCACCAATCGATTGCGAATGCTTGAATAATCTCGATAACAAAAACAGGGAGCCAGCTTAAAACGAACATGACGACTATTGCAAAAAGAGTTATAGTTGTTCGCATTTCGCGGGAATTAACTCGGGAGTTTAGTCTTCCGTTTTGCCCATTTAGACTCGGCGCGACGCGCATAAAATGCTCGCCAACTGCACGGAAAATTTTGAAATAACAAGTAAATATAACAACCGAAGGAATAACGGCGAAAATTAACAACAACAACCCTCTCAGAATAGCTGGATAGCTATTGTGTTCCATAGCGGCTCCCTTCCTGAAAATGACACAGGCGGCTTTTGCTGGATTGAACGTCGCACTGAAAGCTCCAGTCGACAGAGGGACAGACAAAATGATCGCGCTTGACAACCACAGAGCGACCAATGCACCAACTGTCTTTTTCACTGTGAAAAGTCGTTTGTACTTTGCCGGTTTCACTACCCGGTAAAATCTGTTGAGCGATGTCAAAACGATCGTCTGAAGTGAAACAAAAGCCAAAAAGTAGATGAAGAAGCACTGAAGCTGACAGGCAAAGTCTCCATAAACCCACTTCCCGTGAACAAGCGCACCACAGGTAAGAGGCATACAAATCGCTCCCATTAGAATATCAGCTACAGAAAGCGCCAGCATAAGTATATTTGTAATGCTTCGAAAAGATAAATTCTTGAGCAAAACAGCGCATAGGAGAAAATTCCCGAATAAAGTCGCAGCGTTGATGAGGACAAAAAACGCAATTTCGACTACAGCTACACCAGCTGAACGCGTCTGTAGAATCTCTGCGAAAATGGCGAAGTGGTCGTCGACGTTTTCTGCGGAGAAGTTGTTCGACATGTTTTATCCTTCAACAAAATTTTTCACTGCTTGTTCTTTCCTTTCAACTCAATGTGGCAGCTAATCCTGATGTCAATCAGTCAAAAATCGAATCCGTTTATGCATATGATGCTATCACACTTGATCTAAAAGCCCGTTATGAATAAATTATTGTTATGGGCAGTTTGGTTTTCTGTTTATTTAGTCTTATTTTCAGAGGGGGGTTTTGACGAAATCCTTTATCTTTTTCTTTTCCTTCATGATCAATCAATAAAAAAGACATATTTTTTAATTAGTATATTTTTTAAGTTAAAATTGTGTACTTTGCATCGAAGCGATAATATAAAAACTAAACGATATATTAAGTTTTAAAAATGTTTCAAAAAGAAAACACAAACAATGTTTATCAGAAATTCTGAACTAATATAATATTTCTACTTAGTGATGTTTTTGTTTGTATATAAAAGCCAGGCTTGCATCAGATTATAATTGCGAGAGAAAAGGATTTTTTAAATATATAGCCGTGTTTTTAATAAGCAATCGCACGAATCGAAATAAACTTCGGTTTTGAATTGGTATAATTATGTCACTGCAGTTTCGCTCCAGGAAGTTTTTCACCTGAATTTCGATTCAATTGGATAATCACATCAAGTGAAAAGAATATATTAAAAAAGGTTATTTGATGGTAGCCAAATGGACGGAAAATCGTAATCTGTAAAGAAAGCCTATTAGAAGCCGTATAAAAGGTGATAAAAATTATGATGAGTTTGAAAAAAGCGAACGCAAACATGGTCTTCAGAAATTCTAATCTAGCATAATACATGCACTTAGTATCAATTGCTATTTGTATATAAAAGCCAGGGTTAGCATCAGGTCTATTACGTAATTGCGTGAGTAGAGATTACCTTTTTTAATGTAAGCAGTAATCGCGAGAATCGAAAAATACGACAGTTTTTTAATTGACATTTGTCATTTTAATTTCACTCCGGGAAACTTTTTCACCTAAAGCGCACACGTTCTTGAATTAGAATTGGGTGTTCAATTTCGATCGATTCAATCGGATATTCAAATGAAGTGCAAGGAAATAAAGTAAAAAGACAGGTTATTTAGTGGCCGGCCAAATGGAACGGAATATATTAGTCCGTGAAGAAAAGCCATTAGAAGCTATATAAGAGGCGGTGAAACCAATTATCAATTGGAAATATCATGACAACAATGAAAAAAAAACTTAAAACAATTAGGCACAGTGCTCTAAAATGGACGTGCAATAAGATTATACCCAGCAAGTGACGACTCTCGACCGAAGTTGCCATGGCGTCTTCATTTCCTAAATTATATATAATAGCACATTATCTTTTTTCAATTTTAGTAGATCTTTGCGGCTATCCTTTGAGGGAAACCATTATGATTGTTATTATAATGGTGTGGAAAAAAGTACTATCTTCGCGACCACGAATCGGTAAGGAAACGTGACGATATTTGCATTTTTGATCTCAGTGCTTTAATAAAGAATCGGGGTATTATTTGAGTCGTATAGTAAGCCTTTTACGTATCAGCAGAAATAAATATAGGAATTTTGTGCATTGAATCGATTGATGCTAAAGAGAAAAAAAAATTAATGTCTGTATTTCCTCGACTAAGCACCCATAGAATCGTAAACCCATCCCTTGCAGTTAGAATTAATATGTGAATTAAGCAAAGGTGGAATTATTCCAGATAAGATGCCAAAAATAATTGAATTCTGTTAAAATAAAGTTTTTTTTTCCATCATGGAGATTAACCAGGAATGTCTGCAATTTGAAATAATTGGCCCGGGCGTTACAAATCGACAAAATATGGTTCAGAAATGCTTTTCAGGTGAGTTGGTCGTTTGTTTTTCTGCCAATAATGCAGTTTTGAGGTGAAATTAGCTAGCACATTTTTGGATCTGTTCGGAATCTTAAAATTTAAGCGGTTTTTTAAGGGACAGATGTTTATAGCTGGTTTTGTTTATCATGTGATCCGCAATCAGCTCTGATTTTGGTCTTGTCGCGGTGAATTCTTTTAGAGTCACCTCAATCTCATTCTGTTGACCTCGTCTTCTCTTGGTTGAAATGTAATAAAAATCGGATGCAGGACGAATTCATACTTATAACAATTAGATTATTCGCTCTTAATTTCTATGAGAAAATAAGAGCAAATAATCTAGTTATTTTAGTAGAATTCTAACTCATGTTCCTTCAAATAATGATTTCTAATTATTTTTCTACAATATGAACTAGTATTAAACTTCACGCTTTAGCAAAATCGCGCGCGCGGACTGAATTTTCTTTTGAAACTTTCAGTTGTGAACTCACGCTCATCAGTGTATTCAGTAATTTTGCGTTGTAAAACTCGTGCAACGGTGAATTTCCTCGCGGGAATTGAATTATTCAATAATGTTTCTAAACTTCCTCCTAAACCTCGGAGAAATGAAAAAATGTCGCCATTCTGTAGACGACCTTTATCCACTGCACACCAATGGCTAATAGTGTTCAATAGCTTATCCAATCAGATTGCAGCAATTGCATTAGTATACTAGTAGAATTCTACTAATAATTATTAGTCATCCTAGGGTTTGGATAAACATTCACTTCAAAGCACTTTTGAGTAGAAAAAAGAGTAATTTTGGCGACTAGAATGGGACTGGTGATCGATCTCTATTTCCCACCTAACCGTCCTCCCTCCTAAAAGAGAAGAAGAGACTGGGAACAAAGTTTCAATCAAATGCGTGAGCAGCCTAGCTATTATTGTTCAGCAACTGAAGTAACAGACAACAACAACAAACAACAAACAACAACAGCAACAACAACAACAAAGACAAGTAAGTAAGTAGCCTTTTTAGACACAATGATAATTAAAGTGTGAACCTTGTGGGGTCGTGTGAGATCAATTTAAAGGGGCACTGTCACGAGCATAACTTCAAAAATTCAACAGCCCAAAAACATGTTTACACCATTGGAAACCTATTAACAGTGGTCAAGGTTTCTTAAAATTACTATACCAGTGTACTGAAACTAAATATAGAGTGATATCACTGTGATACCATCGGGAACTTTGATCTCAACTTGAAAAAGTCAGCCTGACTTTTTCAAGTTCTGTCCTTGTGGTTTGGAAAAATTGATTAAAACTATTTAGTCACCCTCTTCGTTAAACAATTTGCTAGATATCCTTCCCTTTTCGTTCTAGGAGCATTTCCTGCATGTTTGAAAGTAATTAGTCGTAATTTTGGTGGCGTTTTACTAAAAAGGCCAAAAAATGTCCGTGACAGTGTCCCTTTAAAACAATACTAAATCAAAATATATTAAAGTTGAAAGTAAGATAATAGAACTAAGACATGCCCTCCCTATTTGAGTTTCTCAAAATTAAACTATTTAAAAGTGTCTGTTTCGTCACGTGTTTTAAACGTCTTTAACACCGCTCTTGTTGGAATTAAAAAGTGCCCTGTGTCTTCGTGAAAGAATGTTCCTTAAGGTTGTGCCTCTGTGCGCAATAGAATTCCGCATGACAGACAAAAAAAATTGACAAAATACAAACGCTAAAGTGGAATGAATGGATGAATGAGAAAAAAAAACCTTGAGTAAATCTTGAATATTTTAATGCGCCTCATCTTTGATCAGTCGTCTTGAGATAAAACCACAGGCAGCCCATGCTCGATATATGAATCGAATATCTGTTTTATTGCACAAAACGCAAAACATAAGAAAGTGTATGAAGAGAACGGTTTTATTAAAAAAAATCCTGAAAATAACAACCATTTTGGAGTAAAAGCATCTTACCTCGCTTCAGTCTTTT
Source organism: Meandrina meandrites (assembly GCA_963693305.1). Lineage (NCBI taxonomy): Eukaryota > Metazoa > Cnidaria > Anthozoa > Scleractinia > Meandrinidae > Meandrina > Meandrina meandrites. The sequence goes on from OY855907.1 coordinate 4,673,239, forward strand.
GTCTTTATGTTTCCTAGGTGCGGAACCAGAAAATTCAGAAGGGGGGCGGGGAATCCGCCTGTTACATTTGGCGTTTAGTGCGGATTTTTCAGGTTACGTTTGTTTGTATATTTGATGATATATTATAATTGTTAAAATGAAAGTTTTTCTAAAACAAACAAGCTTAGGTTGCTTGCTGTTAGCCTTTACATTGGGGTTAGGATTTTAAGACAAAAAAATCAGGGTTCTTAACTAGAAATAACACGCAAACTGCGGTGATAAAAATTACGAACAAACGCATTTTTGGAAAAAAATTATGCCTTTTTACTTGACGTTTCGTAGGCTTTTACGTTTTCAGAAGTGACCGTTGAAACGGAAGTAACAACAGCAATAAGATTAACAGGTGACGAAAAACAGACGATACATTATCATTTAGGGCAGGTTTCAAATTCCAAATTGCTAATTAGCAGAGTCTCCTTTATCTTACAATGGATATCTGACCGCCCTCTTGGTAAATGTCGAAGTGGTCCCATTTTATGACCATGTTATGACGTGGTCTGCAATGGCAGATGCGTGACACTTACTTATGATCGCTTTAAAATGTTCAGTTTTTCTGTTCTGCAATCTATGTTTTGTGTTCCCAATGTAGAAATTATGACAGTCCCAACAGCTAGCCTTATTTACAACTTTTGACATTTGAGAACGGTTGAGCCTGTCAAAACCGCGCGCGAATATAGACCCAACATATTCAATATAGCTTGAACAAAATCAACCATATTAAACTACGGTAACGTGACTAGGGCAGTCGGATTTCTTGGTGACACGAAACACTGGCATGGATGGACACTGATTATTTAAATTTTTACAAAACGCTAAGTTGTTTCTCGTATGATGGCAATATAGTCGAGCTTCACTAATTAGATACGATTTAGATGCTCGAATTATTGCGGCTCCGTTTGATAATGAATAGATTACTCTCCCGGGGGGGGAGGGTACTCGGGGGGGGGGGGGGGGTCCGACGTATTTTTTTGGGTTGAAAATTTACACGCTCGATATTTTTTTGGGTCAAGAGATCTGTCACGAATTTTTTTGGGTCTTATCTCCGAGCGAACTTTTCGTTTCGGGTTTTCGTTGCGATCGGTGGATCAGAAAAATATTCATTCGAATAAAATCAGGATAAATCAGTATTGAGGTATTTAAGCCTTGTATTTTTTGGGGTTGGGAATTTTGATGCCAGGTATTTTTTTGGGTCTAAAATTTCAGGTTTGTGTATTTTTTTGGGTTTGCAATTTGAGGCTCCGTCGGACCAAATTCTGGGAAGCGTTCTGATCCGACGAATTATCGGCCAATATCAGTAATTCCAGTTGTGGCCAAAGTCTTTGAACGGATAATCTACGATCAACTTTATCATTATTTAACAAAAAACAACTTTCTCTCGTGCCATCAATCTGGTTTTCGGTCTCTGCATTCCACGCTCACCGCACTTATCGAAGCTACAGATAGCTGGGCCTTGGATATAGACCGTGCTCTTGTTAATGTCGTAGTCTTTTTAGATCTCAAAAAGGCATTTGATACAGTAGATCACGATATTTTGTTGCGAAAATTGCAATACTATGGGATTTGTCGGACCAGTTATCAATGGTTTGCTTCTTATTTAGATAATCGAACACAGATTTGTCATTAATTCTTGTCAGTCAACTCCGAAATGTCTAAGATGTGGTGTTCCCCAGGGAACAATTTTGGGACCTCTTCTGTTTTTGATATATATTAATGACTTACCACACTGTCTGACATATTCGGAACCCAGAATGTACGCAGATGATACTAGCCTAACACTTGCTAGCACTGACATTGAGCATATAAATTATCGCCTTAATCACGACCTGAGTAATGTGTACGAATGGCTGTCTGCTAACAAGCTTACTCTAAATATGACGAAAACTGAGTTTATGCTTATTGCATCAAGGCAGAAGTTATCACAATTTACGGAAAGTCCCTCTCTTACTATAAATGAGAACGCAATAGAACAAGTAACCTCCGCTAAATCTCTCGGAGTTTATGTTGATCAAAGTATAAACTGGGAGTGTCATATTGAAAACATCTCTAAGAAGATAGCTTGTGCCATTGGTGCAATTAAACGAATTCGGCATCTCACTCCATTTAATATTTTGATCAAAGTTTATAATAGCCTTATTCAACCACAATTTGATTATTGCAACGTAGTGTGGGGAAGCTGTAACAAGGGCCTTTCTGAAAAACTGCAAAGGCTTCAAAACCGCGCAGCTCGTACACTAATGTCTGCGAGCTATGATAGTAATTTAGATGATTTGTTCCGGACACTGGGGTGGCGAAGACTCTATTATCAAAGATTGGAACAGAAGTCTATCCTAATGTATAAAACATTACATGGTATGACTCCTGATTATCTGAGATCAAGATTCGTATATCGTGACGATGTTAGTGCTTATCGTTTAAGGAATACCGAAAACAAATTAGTTCTTCCACAACCTCGAACTGATTATCTCAAGAAAAGTTTTTCGTACAGCGGAGCTCAGTTGTGGAACTACTTACCTATAGACCTAAGACAAGCATCTTCACTGGCCGATTTCAAATCTAAATTAAGTCGGCACAGTTTGAAGTAATATCTTAATTTTAAGTAAATTTTAGACACGGCCTCCATGAAAAGCAGACTTTTCTTTTTTTTCGTTATTTGAATTTGTTGTTATTAAATTTTTGTAGTTAGTTAGATAGGTAGATAGTCCAGTAACTTAATTGACTGATGGAAAAACCGTGTATAAATAAAGTTATCCTATCCTATCGTATCCTATCGTATCCTATCCTATCCTATCCTATCCTATCCTATCCTATCCTATCCTATCCTATCCTATCCTATCCTATCCTATCCTATCCTATCCTATCCTATCCTAGGATAAATAGTCTTCTAGGCTTACTTTCTACATATCCTGGTACCAAATTTACTTCTATGTTAACCTAATGAAAGAAGGCAGCGAAAGATCGCAGAGAGAGCAGGTAAATGAATTACCTGATGGTCAAAAATGCGGATCGAAGTCAGCGAATACAGTGGTGGTTACGCAACCCAGCGCGGATCTGAACAAATATCTGGTCGACAAATTCCATCCACCAACTATCACAGCTAAACCTGCCCTTTTTGAATCCATTGACCTCTCCATCTACCAGCCTTCAGCAAGATGTGCAGCATTCTGCACCTCAGAAAGCCGCCTTTTGCGCTGGATTAATTTATTCCAACATCGCTATTATGAATATTTAAACAGCGAATCAACAGAATACAAGACCATATGGAAAGAGCAAGAGGCTTATAGCTCACCGTCGAAGTGTGAGAAGATAGTCATTCATCTATTTGAAACCTCAAGTATTTCAGACGAGCAGTTGGTGACTTTAACAGTTTTTGTCTTCACCGGTCGAATTCTCATCCAAGGGAAGAAATATAAAGAGTGGTGCACCGATGAATTTCCGGTCCTTCTGGAACTTGTAAACAAGATCCAAACATTACCTTCATCTGATGGCAAATCGTTTTTCACAACATCATTGTCAAGTTTTTTTAAAAAAGCGATTATTTTTGTTTCGGAAGATGATATTTACACTTCGAGCAACACGGCCGCTACTAATCCTGATTCTTCTGGGAAATCGACTGATCCACTCGCTACTCCTGCTGTGGAATCTTTAACCGTTTCACCGACTCGGCTTAATACCATTTCAACCCTGAGAGACACTGTCGGAACTTTAGAAGCCGAATTCACGCAATTTCAGACTATATGCTCAGGGGATATTCAGCAACTCAAAGACAAAATTGTCCAACAAGACAATGCCCTTAAATTACAAAGAAAAGCATTAGATGATATCGTTTCCGACTTATCATCACAAGTGGAATCCACCAGCGATGATCTACACCAGCAATCGGTTCTAATCCAGAAACTTCGAGAGGAAAACTAATTATTACACAAAAAAAACGCCAGGCTCTCAGAAGCAAATGCCGATTTGGAGAAGAAACAACGTCAACTAGAGAAAGAGATGGCCGATCTCCGAAAACATTTGGACAATCCTGTACCCGAACCTGACAAACCTCAGACGTGCGAAAACACCGCAAACGCTAGCATCGTGCAAGAAACATCTTTTGAAGAACAGAAATCGTCGGGTCCGCTTCTTATTAATTTACCTACGGAAAATCGTTTTTCTGCTCTTCGGGAACCAGACGACCCACAAGATAAAGATACCTTACCACCAGCCCATACAAATGACAACCTCGAACAATCTCCACCCAACGCTGTCAACACCAACGCAGCTCACGCCGTTTTCCTATGCGACTCAAATGGGAAATATTTAAAAAGGAAGAAAATGTTCCCACCTAATCAAAAATTAAAATACTTCCGATGCCCAACTGTTGCTCAGGCAAGAAACACTCTCACCGAGCTTCAAGATACGCCGCAACTTCTGTTAATTCATACCGGGACTAATGACTTGACGATTACGACCACGATAGACGAAATTACATCCAATCTCCTCACACTGATTACCGAGGCTGCAACCAAATTCTCAACAAGCAAAATAATATATTCGACACTGCTTCCACGCAGCGACATTCCGATGTCAACGATCACAAAGATAAATGAGCAGTTAATTGCCAAATGCAGTAGTTTTCCAAATGTACATCTTGTAAGCCATGACAATCTTCTCGCCGCAGGATCTGGTGTACTACATGATACAAAGCACATTAATCGACAATACATTGGACTCTTCGCATCCAACCTTATTGCTGCGATTCGTGGAAGAGCCAATAATTCGCGATACAGTCAGATTAGATTGCCACGTCACCAACAGTCGAGCCCAGCGAACAAGTACCCAACTTACAGCCACGTACTTCAAAGCTCGCAAGTTAGAGGCAATCAGAACCCAAACAGTTTTAACAGTCCACCTTACTTCCAGCGTCAACAACCATTACTACCGAGTACCAACCAATACCGACAGCCGCCTCATACACCAAGAGAAAATGACCAAACACTTGCCTCTGGTGCTAGCAAAGACGCAGGCTTTGATATACCTAAAGAACTAATATCCTTTTTGAGATTTGTTAAGGCATTTATATAGCCTTAAATTTTTTACCAGGATGCATCTCATTAGTTTCGACAGATGTTAGATACCACTAGGGGTTTGACTAGTCGCTCGACTTCTCCAGGCAAATTATCTTTTTTTGCATGGAATATACATGGGGTAATTTCAAAAACGTTGGGGAACAAATTGCAAAGTAGTGATTTTTTAAGCATGATTAATGGCTCTGATTTTATATTCCTTACTGAGACTTGGAAATGTACCGATGTTGAAGTTCCAGGGTATAGATCTATAATTAATGATGCTATAGTCTCAAAAAGCGGTGGCCGAAACTCCGGAGGAATTGTTTTGCTATACAAAAATATATTCCATGATTGGATTTCAATAGTCAAAACATCGCCAAATTTTCTTTGGTTTACAATCAACAAAAGATATACCAAGGCAACAAAAGATATCTACGTTTGTGGTCTTTATATTCCACCGAGTAGCTCGAAATATTTTGACCCTGAATTATTTGAAGAACTAGAAAAAGATGTCCTAAATTTCTCTTCCCAAGGGTCAATCCTTCTCTTGGGCGACTTTAACTCGAGGACAGGAAAATATTCAGATAGTGTTTGCCATGATGGAAACAACATCATAGTAAATGATCAATCTGAATCTTCATTTTGTCCAATCCGGCGGAATAGCTATGATAACGAAATAAATAATCACGGTAAAAGACTTCTTGATATATGCAAAAGCGCTGAACTTAAAATATTAAACGGAAGAGTCTGGGGCGATACCATCGGCAGACCCACCTTCCACGGAAGAAATGGAATAAGTGTTATCGATTATGCAATTTGTGACCAGGAATTGTTTTCAAATGTTTCAAATTTTATCGTAAGTCAACCATGTTCTATATCGGATCATAGTTCGATAATCACCTCGATAAATATTAACACAACTATTGGTGAACCTGAATCCCCAATTGAGAATAATCTAATGTCACGTCTTCCTATGCAGTTCCTCTGGGAAAACGATTCTGCACCAAAGTTCAAAGATGTCTTGCGCTCACCTGATCTTCAAATGCTCATACGAGATTATCTTGATGACGACAACGCGTTTCTAGATGTGAACACTAGGTTAAAAAAAGTAGAGAACATGCTTATTTCAGCAGCTAAAAGAAGCTTGAAGATAAGAAAACCAAAACGTCGTAAAAAAATGAAGCCAGTATCGAATAAAAAATGGTTTTATAGAGACTGTCGGTTCAAAAGACACGAGGTAAGAAAGCTCTCAAACCAAAAACACAGGGACCCCTTAAATGAAAACTTGCGGGAGACGTATCATATTGCCTTAGCAGATTACAAAAAGCTTTTGAGTAGAAAACAAACTGAGTATTACAACTCAAAGATTACGGAATTAGAGAAAAATGCAGAAAATTCAGATAAGAAACACTTTTGGCAATGTTTAAAATCGATGGACGACACCCAAAAAGATAATGATATCCCATTAATATCGGAGGAAAGATGGCTCAATTATTTCACTTCACTTCACTCGGAAAAGCCTTTAAATCCCACACAGCAGTCAATTATTAATGATTTGGCATACCTTGAAAGTCGTAAAGATCAGATGGACTCCTTAGACTACTTAATTACCGAAAATGAAATAGTTACAGCGACGAAGAAAATGAAAAATAACAAATCGTCGTTTTCAGACAAAATAAAAAATGAAATGATCAAAGCTAGCCTTCAAGACATGATGCCTGTATATCTTAAACTTTTTAATTCAATTCTAATTTCAGGAACAATGCCTGAAACGTGGTGTCGCGGCCTTATTACACCGATATTTAAATCAGGCGATAGAAGTGATCCGTCAAATTATCGGGGAATTTGTGTTTCAAGCTGTCTAGGAAAATTTTTTTTTCTATTTTAAACCAGAGGCTACTAAAGCATGTCAATTCGTATAACATTCTCCACAATTCCCAGATTGGATTCCTACCAAACAATCGTTCAGCAGACCATGTCCTCACAATAAGGACGTTAGTAGATAAATATGTGCATAACCACAACGAGAAAATATATGCTTGTTTCGTAGATTTCAAAAAAGCTTTCGATTCAATTTGGCATGTTGGTCTCTTATATAAGCTGTTACAAATAAATGTCGGAGGGTGCTTTTACAATTTGATTAAGAGTTTGTATTCACCTCTACATGTTCTATTAAGCTTGGACAAAATCAAACACGACCCTTTCAATATGCCAGAGGTGTACGACAAGGTTGCATTTTAAGCCCGTTACTGTTTAACCTTTTTATTAATAATATACCATTCTGTTTCAAAGAAACTTTGTCTGACCCCTTTGTCTTACCAAACGGCGCGAAGTTAAATTCTCTTTTATACGCGGACGATCTAGTAATATTATCAAGATCCAAAATGGGATTGCAAAATTGCCTAAATATGTTATCCTCCTACTGCAATTCATGGATGTTAAGTATCAATCCTAAAAAGACTAAAGTCGTGATCTTCCAAAAACGCGCAAAAAGATGTACTGAGTATAGTTTTCATATTGACAATGAAAACATTGAAGTTGTTCAGAATTACACCTATTTAGGAACATTAATCTCTTCAACAGGAAACTTTTCATTGGCGCTTGACAAATTGAAAGAGAAGGCTCTCCACGCTCTTTTCAGCCTTAGAAAACACACACATGTTAGCAATCTGTCCCCATTCCTTGCAAATAAACTTTTTGACGCTATGATCTCTCCCATTTTAACTTACAACAGTGAAATCTGGGGAGTATATACCAAACCTGATTTTAAGTCTTGGGACAGTTCACAGATTGAAAAAGCTCATCTCCAGTATTGTAAACGTTACTTAGAAGTAAGCAGTAAGGCATCGAATGTAGCTTGTAGAGCTGAGCTTGGAAGGTTTCCTCTTATAATAGCTATTAATCAAAAAATAATTAATTACACCTTATATCTCCACAATCAGGAAAATGACTCTATTGTTAAACAAATCTTTTTAATGTCATATGATCTTCATAACACCAGCAAAAATAGTTTTTACTCTAATGTTATGAGGATGTCTGAATATTATAATCTGCCTGATTTTGACCCTACTTTCTTAACTGATGCTAAGATTAAACACTATATAAGTCTTATGCAACAAAAGTATATTTCACACTGGCAACACGTTGTTCGAAATTCTAAGAAATTAGAATTCTACAACACTTTTAAAGACGAATATACGCCTTCCTGCTATTTAGATCTTACAAGAAAACTAAATAACAGGAAAGAATTAGTGAAACTTAGAATAGGTAATCACAAATTATTAATCGAAACTGGCAGATATGATCAAATCCCAAGGGATAATAGACTCTGCCATTCGTGTGGATCAAACCAAATTGAAGATGAATTTCATTTGCTTTTCCACTGTACTAAATACTGTACTTTTAGAGATGAATTTTACAAAAAAATAGAGAATCAAATACCAAATATAACACAATTACCTCGTATGCAAGCCACCAAAAAATTAATGAATTCTGATAATTATCATTTAAATACTCAACTGATGAAGTTCATCTTGAGATGCTTATCTTTAAGAAATAATCTTTTATCGAATGAAAGTGATGGAACACACACGTAATTGTTTTTCTCCTATTACATAATTATGATTGTTATAAGTTTCGTTTTACGCTTTTGCAATACTGTATGTACTTATAGTCATGCAAATAAAGCTTGTTGTTGTTGTTGTATGCATACTTCGAGTACCCCCCTGGGATTACTCTATCACCTTTTGCTAACAGAACAATCATTCAGTTCATACTTAGATGCATTTTATTTACACTCTTTTTTTATATAAGAACCTTTTTTATAAGAAAGTTGAGGCTGAGATTTACCAAAATTTTAAGAACATGCTGAGAACATACCCCAGGCTGAGAGACGGAGAACGTCTTCATTTTGCCCATTTGTTTTTAAAGCTCTTGTTTAATGAGCAGTATAAGAAAATAAACGAGAACTAAAGAGTAGTAGTAGTAACTTTATTTATACACGGTAAATTCATCAGTTCAGTCAATTATAAAATACTAATGATAATAAATACAATACTAAAAACTAAAACAATACTAATTTATACTAACAAAACTCTGCTTTACATGAATGCCGTGTGCTATAAAAGGTAAAAAATTTTGTGACTAAGAAAAATGATGTCGGCAACCAATTCGAAAACCATTGAGAGTTTGTGCTTGCCGCAAATCATGTGGTAAGCAACTTGATAAACCACATTCGACGAACAATGCTCCTTGATACGTTTGCTGATCACCTCTGCATTCATTTGATAAAATTCTCGTTTTCAGCCTCAAATTGTCAAAAAAAAAAAAATAAGAACGTTCAGCCTCAGCCCCAAAATTAGACGTTCTTATATAAAAAAAGAGTGTACTCTTCTCCGTATGCAAAGTTCTTTCTTGCAAATTAATTGCAGCAGTGTCTTCTATATTGGTAGATGTTTCATGCTTGTAGCCATCAAAGAATTCTTTTATTAAAGATATAACACAATATATAATGACTATGGTGTCAAATAAAATTGCCGTAAGGGGGTTTCACGAAAATTTGAATAACAATAATAATGAGTTTGAAAAAAACTACAAAGCACTCCAAGTCCAGTCGTTAATAATGACATGATGAAAGTCAATATTACAGTAAGACCCTTATCATTCATCATATTATTTGTGCCGTGTGAGGGTCACTATGCTTTGTTCTGAGCCGGGCAAAGCTTCGATTTCAAGCGTCGTATTTATTCATTCGGTCATGTCGAAATCTAACTAAATTGCTCTAAAACATTGAAGTCTATGACCGAATAAATTAACAACGTCTTGCGGAATCATTGTGTACCTTTCTAGTAAAATATATCCGTAATAAATAAATTTGTCGCGCTTCAATGGTGAAATTGACACACGTATGTAATTTGTAAACGTAAAATATATTTCAAAACAGGCAATGTTTTTGTAGCACGGTGATATTTCACTTATCAAGACAGCGTTGAGTGGTAAATTGTTTAAATTATTCACGAACTATTTTGAAAGACTTACGTTCATTTATTTACAACGAGTCCATGGTTACAGGCTCGTGTTTTTTCGATAACATTTTCGGTAGTCAAAAACACTTATAATAATAGTTTGTTTTACCATGGCAACACTGACAGGTTGCGCCAAAACAGAATAAACGCCTCAATTCAATTTCACTGAAATGTGTCATATGCTATAAATATTTTTATGCCTAATTGTTTCAGATGAGTTGATTTCTTTAATGTTTTGTCCAGCTTGAATGATAATAATTTTATGAAACAAACTGTGCAAAAACCCATCTCCAAATAAGTTACCTTTTAAATCTTAAAGATTAGGACGCCTCTTCTGGAGGTTCGCAAATGTCTGGACCTTAACAGAGACATCATGCACCGTGACATTTCTGTCACATTCATCTTGACCGCCTCCTCCCTGGTTGCATCGTGATCATCTTAACTTTATCGATATCTAATTAGGAGGTGTCTTTATAAAAGCCCCAAGTGACTCCTCTTGCCCAACAAAATAAATATTGTACTTCCCAAAAAAATAATTATTATTAATAGAATTAGTTATCTGGCAAGTAAAATAGTCTGTGGTGCATGAAAAATGGGGTCGTCCACGACCTCTCGGAACGAGTTACTTCGTGGGTTCTTAAAACAATAGATAACAGGTCATAACAATGCCCCTAGCCCTGAATAACAATAGAGGTAGTGTTTACAACGGGCGAATGAAAATAGGGGTTCCAGAGAGATAGTGTCTTACTGGAAAAATAACTTGCAGTATTTTTTGGTTTAACCAACTCACATTTCTTTAATTTGAAGTCTTTCTATTGACTTACCTCTGAAAAGGTTTGCTCAATCTGAACAACTTTGTTTGTTTTATCCTTAGAATAAAAGGCTTAACGAACACGATTAAAAATGGTTGTACTTTTTCTGCACTTTTATTATTATTGATGGGGTTGATTATGATTAACGTCCTTGAGGTAATTTCATATTCTTCAAAAATATTGCAGCTTTTTCTTTCGATCCTCGATAACACTGTTTCAAGTTGTTACCTATGCACTTGGTAATATAGACATACACAGACATACATATAGACATAGGCATATCTGATGTCTGGGGAGTTTTTAGCTATCTCCTTTTGAGCGTCATACAGCTCTTCAAAATCATCGGTGACGTCAAGCCCTAACATCCTTTCATTTTATAAAATTACTGAAATTTAAGCCGTAACTTTAATTTCGTCCCCCATCGTTTGCAGGGAAACTCAGCGCGTATTTCCTTGTTAGTGCCCGGGACCTTGCATCAGGGCTTTTCCGCTCGACCCCGCTTCTTTCAACGCCATCCTGAGTTGCCCGCTGCCCGTTGCTCGTGAATCTCAGGCCAGTGACGCTACTAGATCATGTAGATCGCACTTCTTAATCGCCAAAATTGGTAACTGATTACAACAACGCGCTACTTTCCGAAAAGAAAAATTGTTCTGATTTCCATATGTTGAAATAACGTAACGACATTAATTGGTCACACAGAAAGTCTACAAAACCTATCGCGGCCTTCTTTACATAACCGTGTATGCAAAGATATTACACTACCAATCCGATCGCGGGAAGAACAATTAAATAGTTGTAAAATCAATAGTCAACAATAGGCAAGGGTTATCATTATGTGTTCTTTGTTCGGCAGGTGTTATGTTGCCTTGTGTTTACATCAGTTGCTATGACCATCACTTTTCAATTGCAAATCGCTTTCAATTTGCTGTAGTCGATTTTCAGGTCTGCTGCTTCGAATTGATGTGAACGCCCATTTTGTAAGGCTTTAAAGGTATTGAGCTGCGTGAACGAAACCTTTATTTGAATCGTTCGATCACAAATCGACATGGCTGGACAAATAAGCTGGTTCTTTCTTCTGGCCTTCATTGGTAGGTCCCTTAACAGTATTTTCGTCGATATTAGAAACTAGCGAAAGCTGCCGACAATTTTCGAGTTCAATTGTTGTCGATCGTTATGTTTGCATCTCAGTTTTAAGTTGTATCATATAGCCGATATATAATAAGCGTACCTTTGGAAATGGCTATGCTTTCCTCATCTGTTCTGGCCATGCATAATGCTTAAGAGACGTTTGAAATGAGCGCTGAAAAATTACACGAGTTTACATGTCAGAGCACTTTAATAAACCGCGGGCGAACGAAGCGTGAAAAATATCGACTATAATAAACTGCGGTAATATGACTAGCGTCTAGGGCAGTCGGATTTCTTGGCGACACGACACATTTGTTGCATGGTTTGTGATTGTTTAAATTTTTCCAAAACTCTAAGTTGTTTCTCGTATCGGAGTGGCAATATCTTCGAGCTTCACTAATTAGATATGATTTAGGTGCTCGAATTATTGCGGCTTGAATAGATTACTCTATCACGTTTGGCTAACACGACAATCATTTAGCTCATACTTTGATGCATTTTGTTCTCTCTTTTTCGTATGCAAAGTGATTTCTTGCAAATAAATTGCACCATTTTCTCCTATATTGGTCGATGCCGGTTTCATTTTTGTAGCCATAAAAAAGTTCCGTTAGGAATGACCTTGGTGTCAAATATAATTGCCGCAAGAGGGTTTAACGAAAATTTGAATATCGATAATAATAAGTTTGAAAGAAGCTACAGACAAAGTGCTGACAGGAAGCACTCCAAGCCAGGTCGTTTACAATGATATGTTAAAAGTCAATATTGCAATAAGGCCCAGATCATTCATCATATCATTTGTGCCGTGTTAGGTCTAACTGTGCGATGTAAATGAACAGAAATTCGACGTTGGTTCTGAGTCGGGCAAAGCTTCGATATCAATGCAAGCATCGCATCAATTCACTCGAACATGTCGAAATTAAGCTTAATTGCACTGCATACATTGAAGTCTATTTCCTTCTTTCTTGACCTTTTTGCTTTCTGTCAGTCAAAAAATATAATGAGCAGAATATTTACATCGATTCAAGCACGTCGTTTGCTTCACTAGAAAGAAAGCTTGCTTAATAATGTAATTGTACTTCCACTGTCCTTTCAATCAGACACTCCTTACAATGTTTGCTCTTATAACTTCATGTGGCTTAACAAACCAATTTTCCAGTTGGCAAAATCCTTGAAAGCGTTCCTGAAACTGACGTCGGGCTTTCAGCCGAAAAGATCCTAAAAGATCCTAAACATAACCGAATTAATTAACAACGTTTGGCGGAATGTGCACCTTTCTACCAAATTAAATCCATAAGAAATAAATTTATCTCACTACAATAGTGAAATTGACACACGTATGCCTTTTACCGTAAAAGTTAAAATATATTTCACAACCGGCAATGTTTTTGAAGCAAGGCGTTATTTCATTTAGCTAGACAGTGTTAACTTTGAAAATTGTTTAAACTATTCATAAACTATTTTGAAAGACTTACGTACATCTATTTACAAGAGGTCCATGGTTACAGACTTGTGTTATTAGTCGTATCATAGTTAACTATGGTCGTATTTTCAATTAAGTTTTCGGTAGTCAAAAACACTCATAACAATAGTTTGTTTTACCATGGTAACAGTGACACGTTGCCCGAAAACAGAATTAACGCTTCAATATGAGTCGCGTGATAAATATTTTTATGCTTCTTTGATTCAGATGACTTGTTTTTTGAAAGTAATTTCGCAGCAAACATTAAGAGGTAGAAAGTCTAGAGCAATCTAAGGAAATAACAGAAATCACCTGTTTTAAAAAGAAAATAGAAGAAGTTAATTCCGGGGTCGCGCTGTTTGGAGATAATTCTGTCACAAAATGGTCAAACATTCGAATGCCTAGACCACGAAAGCCAAAAAAAGTCAGAAAACGCATGGAGTATGAATCATAAAAACTTTTAAAAATACTTTTGTCGGAACTCTTAACTCGTCTGGAAACCTGACGTTGTCCATCGAAGGGTTTCTTTGGAGTGTCAGTTTCTCAGATAAAAAGCTAATTCAGTCTGGTTTAGTATTGGTTTAAGAGGTGAGAGTGGTCCACTCTCATATACTTTTGCATTGTTATTGATCAGCTAACATAAACATCGCTGTATTAACCCTTAAAAAAACTATCAATATTATTATTATTTCTTCTAACTATACAAATATCGTTATAATATTTGTACTCATCTCGAGGGTTGTATATAGATCTGTGCCACAGTTAAGCATTGGCCAGTTTAACTACCGGCTCCATAAAATCTTTTACAAATCAACTTCATCTACTTGCTCAGTCATCAGTTCACAGTTACTTCATGCTACTCGCTGCTTGCTATAAACGGGGACTGCTCGTGCCACTGTTCCTTGAACATAATTTTAAAATGACTAATTTCCCTAGGCCGTAGCTAGAATTTTTGTAACGGGGACCGGGGAGGGGAGGGGGGGGGGGGGAGGGGTTGGGGCAATGAGGCGAGCGCCGGGGCATGCTGCCCCAGAAAATTTTGAAATCTAGAGGCTCGGAAATACTATTTACAGCATTCTCCGCGAGATATTTGGTCAAAAAATCAATCTCGGTCAAGTGTGAAATTACAGTATTTTTAGAGCTTGCATGCAGCGATATTTCCGAGGTTTTTTTTAACTTGATACACATCTCTCGGCCTTAGTACACTAAGCGTGAATCGCTAACTAACCGGATTAATCTATTTCGTGTGTAAAATATGTCTCCAGTTAGATTTTCGTTCATTATCAATCAATCGCAAATTTTCAAATTAGTATGGTACCGAAGAGAATTTAAGAGACGGTCTCTGTAATTTCGGTCTGCTCGATCTGGCTTGAAATATAGATTTCGCTTATTTCTTGTGTGTTGCAAGACTTTCATGTACTTATACTAAAACCACAATCCGCTTGACCAGATCATTTATTTTTTTCGAGTTTTTAAGGATTTTCGGTTCACCCAAACGAGCGCCCGTAACGACCAATGTCAGGGCTTAAATTTACCACAACTTTGAAGATGAATTAAACAAAAACGGATAACTTCTGTACCAAAAAAACACCACAGCCAGTTATATTATGTCTTCTTAATTTATCACACCGACTTTCATGAACATTGACTTCGAATCAAGCCAGCAGCAAGACATTAACGACACCCCTATCACACACTTTGATGAAACACTTTACGCCAGTTTTGTTTCAGACGATAAATGACAATCATGTTCAGGAATGTAACCCGTCCCACAGGAATGAAGGACATGTAATCCGTCCCACACAGTCGATCGCGACTGCCACCATTTTGATATAAGAATACATTTTATAAGAATATCGAGGCTGAAATTTGCGAAATTTTAACCCAAGGCTGAGATTTTGAAAATTTTGTGTGTTGCAAATTTGCAAATAGAACACAATTTATATTTTTAACTAAACCGTTAGCCTGTGTACAGCCGTTCGCTCCCCTCAAAAAAAATCGGCGAGGGACGTCCCTTCCCGATTTTTTTTTTTGAGGGGAGCGGACGGCTGTACACAGGATATGCGCGGGCCGGCACTAGCTAACTGTTCAAGACGAATGCCAGTTCGATAAACGGTCCATGTAATACATTGTACATGTATGGCTTTCAGATGGTATACAGATCTAGATACCAAACACTTGTAATTGATACCCCAATACATTCTAAAACGGAGATGTCATAAGCTTTAATCTAAAACTTCACAAGAATATTTTCAGCCTAAAATGGCAGACAAATAAAAATATTCAGCCTGGGCAGGAAAAACAATATTCTTACGAAAAACGAGAGTGTATTGATTTAAAATGCCTAGCGATATCAGCTGGGGACAGTACCAAGCGACAAGCCCCTCTGGAACTTGGTACTCTCTCCAGGTTTCGCTCGGTATATTTAATCAAGAAGGCGGCTATCCAAACTTGACAATCACATGGAGAAAATGAAAATAGGGGACCGTAAACCTCCAGAGAGTAAAAAGATTAAAAAAGTTTCCATATTGTTTTTTGGGGGCAACTGCCCCCTTCCCCCTTCCCCCTCACCCCCCCTCCCCCCGCAAGCTACGGCCATGTTTCCATCGATTTGAGAAATTGAGAACCTTGGTGTTATTTCTTCTCACAGGCGCAAACTTGCTCATGGCCTTTGCTGATATCGACAAAGATACCTGTGGAGGAATTTGTATGAAAGTTGTTGGCAAATCCGGCAAAGTCGCCATAGTCCGTTGTGGGAAAGGTAAAAAGAAGGATTTCGGTAAAGCAGATTATGGTAAGGCCTTTACTCTAGGAGTGGACTATATCAAGCAGCTGGACAATGACGGTAAATCAGTTGGTAAACCTTTGAACAGCCTCGCGAGCCAAGATTTCAATATCTCGGCACTTAACAGTACGGGGAGTTACCAAGGCCTTAAAGCTGCGCATCTTAAGTTGAAGGCGTACCTCAAAGACCCGAAAGCGTGGTTTCACGTAATGATCTACATATTCTGTGAAGCTGGGAACATCACGTTTGGTAATGAGACGTTTGAAGTACAGAACGGGACCTTGAAGTTCTTCATGAAGGTTTGTTGTAGTCTAAAGTTAAACTACAGGACAGTTTTTCTTTTACCTTGCCATAGTCGTCAAAGTAATCGGCTGCGAAAATGTAAAATAGGATCGCAGGGAAGCACGGCCAAGGGTCAGGAGGGAGCCCTGGAGGCAAGCAGGCAAGGGAAAAACGGTTGTCTATTGCAAATAAAGGGAATGTTTTGAGTTGGAATTAGGACACCACAATTAAGTTGCTTAAGAAGTATGCTTCACAGCCTGGGGGGTTGGGCGGGGGGGGGGGGGGGGGGGGGTAGGGAGTACTCCCATATGTGGGCTATATAGGTATGTGCCCCGGGATAGGGCCAGTGGTTTTTTCTCGGTCCTTAACTGAATAGGGTATCATTTTTGCTCCCTTTGCCCTTGTGTTCCCGGTGTGATCCTGTGTACCTAAAAATTCAGTGGGTAAACGCCCAGCTAAACGAAAAAAAGGTCTGTTAAAACTGGACTATTCGTTCAAGTATTAGTAAATCGATTTTATAAAGATTCGTGTTTTGCTGTGCGTGGTAAGCCGTTATTTGGTTCGTCACTCAACGCTTCTCCTCCCTTGAATAGGGTGTCATTTTTGGGTTTGGGCCTTAAAAAGGGTATAAATTTTTGTTTTCATCATCCTTAAATAGGGTCAGGGTTTAAGAACCTTCGCGACACACCCCTATCCAAATTCATGGGAATTCCCCCCGGGTTTCACAGCTAGCGCAGAATTCCGAACACCATGAAATGTCCAGTTACACGGCCGAAATCAACTAGAACACTCATTTTAAGTGCAGCAATAAGGCAAAACTGTTTCAAAAACGCTTATTTATCTTTCAATATAATAATGCAAAACTTGCAACGAGTTCGGCTATTTTCTAAATTTAATGAAGCGGGACGCCAAGTTTCATGATCAGGAAATGTCAGTTGGTAGTACAAATATATAACGAGATTTAAACTAATAAGCTGAGCTATGCTGTTGCAAGCTAAAAGCTACACTTTGATTAGACCAAATTTTGTCCTGATTTTATTTATTCACCGAAAATGATTCATTTAAATGTTTTTTTGTGCAGCTTAATAACTATACTTTTTGCAATGGAAGCAAAACAGACCTCTGCAAAAAGGACGAAGTAGGAAAGTTTGGGGAGATTGCACTCGAAGTGAAAAGCAGAAAAGGTAAGCCACCAAAGAGAGATGATGAAGGTGGAGATAAAGGTGGCGACAAGAAGAAGAAGAGGAAGATGAAATGTCACCTCAAACATAAAGGATCCAGATGCCCCAGAAATTTCAAGTTTGGTGACGATGAGGATGCTGACGAAATGGTTGCCGCAACCCAGGTAGGCCAAACAGGAGATATCATAATTGAGAGACCCGGGCCTCATGAACTAGAGAGATGGGGAGGTGAAGGAAGGGGTAATTTTCAGTTTTTCGGTTCGAATATTTTTCAGCACCACGGTTTTGATGAAATTACGCCGGCGCATGGACTTGCCCGCTCATTTGTGTTTTTTTCTTCTTTTTAGTGCGAACACGACGGAAAATTTGTTAACATGAGTGGCGATTTCCCCAAGGTCGAGACGCAAGGAATCAAATATCGGCTACTCTTCCGTGTGCCCAGGTTTTCGGACAGCGTCTTTATTGATCCAGGTGTATCTCTCTCAGAAAGTGACGACGACGACGGCGGCGAACCAGGAGAACCAACTGAACCTTCAGAAGCGTCCTCCATTCAGCTCAATATCTTCATGCTTGTCGTCATGGTGACCACTTTGTTCATGTTCATGTGAGGATATTGCTAGGCTTAGTTCATTATGCTTTCGTTCGGCTCTAGACTAAAATTTCTTAAGGTGGCTCAGAGTGGTAATCATTAAAGCCTGCTTCGCACTAGCGACAGAACGACATAACGGCAAGGTCACGCAAATGCAAAAAAACACTTCAAGTTGATGTTTAGTGTGAAAAACGTTACATTAAAGATAACAGGAACGTAGTAAAGAACATATGTTTAACAACATAAGGAACTGAACTAATCTTTCCTTTATTTCATTATGGCCATGTCGTTATGTCGCTAATGTGAACAATGTTTAACGGTTTTGGGCTGAAAGGTCCTTCTTTTTTAAAGTTTATTTTTGTCTCTTCTCTTCTTTTTTTACTGAACCATTTAGGCATTTATTAGCAAGGATACTGTGTTTACCCTTAACTTCTGGGCCGGGTTGTTCAAAGCGCGATTAAACTAATCCAGGATTTCAGTTTTTGAACTTTTCAGTGAGGTTTCCTGTTTATATTTTTCCTCCAGTTTGTTTTAATCGCAATTAAAACACTCTTATACCGGCTGTCGAACAACCCGGCCCTGGGGATGGGAATCTGAGGGAGGGGGGCTACTCAAAAGTTTGTTATACGGGGAGGCTCCGCTCCAAGGTCCAAACGCATACCCTGTCATATACCATTTTTGACAGAAAAGGTAAACCCTTTCATATACCTTCGGTAGAAAATGGTACCCTTTTCACATACCTATAGAAGGATTACTACAACCCTTTTCTCAAATTTTAACTCGAATAAAGTACTTGAAAGAATCAACTGTTCGGTGAACCTGTTTGAAATATCTTTAAAGGCCCTTTCAAATACATAAATGGAGTTTTCCCTACATTTCTTTATACCCCTACTCGTGGAATTCCTACCCTTTAATATACTTAGAATCTTAAAAAGGAACCTCTTTTGGGCGGAGCCCCCCCCCCGTATAGTCCACTATAGAAAGTTACCCCCCCCCCCCCGGGGGGGGGGGGGGTGTAAATGGGAGCCGTCTGCGTAATACATTTTATCCTTTTGGGTCGGAGGAACTGTATAAGACTCATTGCATAATGATCAGAAGCCTATTTACTGCGTGCATGTGTGAAATTAGAGAACTTGATAATGTAGTCATTTGTAGTGTTAATTTCTCTGCGTGAAACAGTTAGAGTGGAAATAAGCCAATTCAGTGCAACCTCAACATAACGAACAGGGCAGCTGTCAATGAAAACTTTCATTATGAACAAAAAAAAATTCGCCGGTCATCACAATAAGTTCGTATTATCAGTAAATGGTGCAGGTCTCAGATACCTCAATTAAACACGCGTCATTCCCAAGCTGATAGTTAAAATTTGGCCAATTCTCAAATGTAAGTTAAAACTATACCCAGACCTCTGTAAACAGTGCGGTCTTCTCGGTGTCGAAGAAAAAAAGTTGTTTTTCGTCTGTTAATATCCAACTTATTGCTGTTTCGTTAAGTCTCTTCAAGCGGGAATTTCACCGTCAAAACTGAGGTCCTGTTTGATTCGTGATTTTGTCCATTCGTTCTCCAAAGGAAACAGCGTTTACAGGATTTTTGCGTTATGTCGTTGTTGTACTGGATAATAGACCTTTTTTACTGACATGACGGCCATCTTGAATTCCATTGTTCCTAATAGCTATTATGGGATGCCCAGTAAGGGGAGGGGTAGAGTAGGGGAGGGGAGGGGTGGGGGCAAGTTCATACTAACTTAACTTGCCGCCTGAGAATCCCATAGCGTTGTTCAAAACAGTAGATATCAAAATGGCCGCCATATTAGTAAAAGGTTTTTTTGCTTATCGTAGTTTGCGGTGGTGTTAACATTGTAGCTAACATTTTGACAATATTGCACTTTAAGCGAAATTGCAATCATGGTCCCAAATAAGGGGTTTTGAGCGGTGATATAAAAACCATTGGATGTATCCAGGGGTTTTGAGATCCTAAGCCCAAAGTTGTTCTTTTCCTGGAGACGAGACAAAAGCTAGAACCCCTCGGGACCTTTTTTAACTGTTTGAAAATTCTGGGGTAGTTGATATTGACATAGGAAAAACGGATTGTTACACGTGATGAACACGTGCTCGCCACTCACTCGTTAAGTTGCTAGCAGAATTAAATTCTGCTGGCACGTATATGACTCTTTAGGAGTGTTCTTTACAGAATTCCCCATTGGGAGATTTGAAAGCTGTCAATATCTGCTAGCCTATGAGTTGTAATTTAGGAAGCATTAGTGTTATTTTCGATTTTGCCAACTGGTTAAATCGTTACTTTGCCATTTACTTGCGTATTCGGAGAAACGTGTATAAAGTTGAAATGGCTAAACCTAGGCTGACTGAAAGAGGCTAAGGTGGACATCTTGGTGAGAGTTTCAATTTTTTTCTTTGCTGAAAAAATGCCAATTTTTTTTCATGTACAGTATGAATCAAAGCAATTTATATTGTTGGCACCCAACTTGGAACCAACAGCGCCAACAAGGAATTAGGGAACGCTTTGAATGCAGTTTGGATCGTTTGAATACAGTATCATGATTACCTTGTGTTCAGAACGTAAAGACGGAGACCAATTTAAGAGAAAATCGTCTTAAAATTGTTAAGAAAGTTAAGCCTCGTTAGACGTTCAAGTTATTCTGAATAGACTGTAGTATGATGCTATTGAGATGCAGTTTATTACGATGGTTATACCATATACATTTACTTGTTATACACTTTACACTTGTTGAACTCTTTAATAAATATCAATTCAATTACACTGCAACTAAACTTGCATTCAATTTATTCTGACTTATAAGAAAGCTGAGTAATCAGCTTATTAAGATCTTTCTTAGTCAGGACTCTTTCGGAAATCGTCGGAGGAGCGGTGGTCTAATGGTTAACGCTGGACTTCGGATCGAATGGTCCGGGTTCGGGCCCTGGCCGGCGCACGGCGTCGTATTCTTGGGCAAGACACTTTACTCGCACATCCAGAGGGGAGTAAAAACACTCTCAGTCACTTCATGCTAAGCTCCGGCCTGATGGGCTACTAGACTCGAATGCAGACTTTATCTACCTTATTCTTTAAGAAATCAGTGAACAAACTTAACTTTCTTTATATGGTTATCATAAACTATTCGGCATTCAGTCACAAGTTGTTAGAGTGTTAATCATGTCAAATCGAGTCGACCAGCACCTCATTGAACATCTCACATGATTGGCCATAAGAACAATAGGACAAAGGGCACAAACAATGCCCCTATCCCTGAAGACAATGAGCAATATTGTTTTAGAATGCCTCTGAAATTAGAGGTTCACAAGAGGTACTGGACTACTCGTCAAATCCCGTGAGCAAAAATTTGCCACATTACATAGCGACCTTAAATAATGATCGAGAATATCAAGTTCACTTATCATGCAGATCTGATATTGACACTGTACCTGATACATTGTGGTACTTTTCCTAAAAATATCGGTTATTAATTAAAATGAATTGCCGATTATATAAGGCGCCCTCTTATTGAGTCGAGTAACAGCTCTCGTAAGAATGGCTCGGTACCTTTCAAGAGAACAGTAGAAGTAACAACAGGCACAATGGCAACTGCTACATTAGAGGAACAGTAGAATTACAAGCTAACGAGAGCTGCTACACTAATGCTCTCATTGGTTGTGGAGTTGTTTTATTTACGGTTATTATGATAATCGATTGTTACACTTTTCTGGCTTTGATGGGGTTGGTATTCATCTCTATTGTTGACTCAGGCTTTGTAATATATACAGGAAACCATTTCTGTTTCTAATTAGGGAGTTTAAACATTGACCATGGCAACGACGAGGAACATGCCTAGTTAGAAATTATCCAGATATATTCATTGTATCTATCAGTTTCGGAACTAGCTCCAGCCGAATATGCAAAGAGACCGTCCATCCTCAAATAAAAAACACCCCGAAAAATTACCCGTCGTAGCTCACGTTGTCGAAAATACGCACAATTTGATAATGCCAAGTTGTTGTTTCGCAGAGAACGGCTAGGAAATGTACCAAGTTTTCAAATGCACGTGCAGAGCTATTGTTCTCCTGATTATACCTTTGTTTGGTGACGTTATCGTTGCCGTTGTAGTTTACTTAAGCTCCCCATTTTATAATGGTACAGTGCTACGAACGTGTGCTTTTACATCATACAGGCTCAGTAAACCAATTTCGATCCCGGATATTTTAAAATTCTAACTTGGCTTCGATGCTCAGAACAAAGAAACGAAAATCACATCTAGGTTAAGGGATGAATAGCTAATGTCATTAAGCTTGTGTGTTCATGAATTACTCCTGCAGTTCGTAAATGCTGGGTGGATCAATAACTCTGTCATTTCTCGTCGCAGCTTCATGGCTCTGGCTTGCCTCGGACATTCTTTTATCAGGCGCGATTTTGTTCACTGCAAATGGAAAAATTGTTTGCATCCTTCTTTTGAAACGATCCCTGATCTGTATTTAATGTAAGCAAAAGAGAAAATATAAATAAAAGATTAATGAGAGCTATAAAAATCCCATAAGGGCAGTTTATTTTCGTGGTTTAAGATATTTTGCCTACTTACCTCATTATTCCTCAAGCAGTGAAAGTAGAAAATGGAGAAACCCTGTTAGAATAACGACAATTTTAGTGACAAAATCACGACAAAGATATAACACTGTACCAATCTGACTTTTTAAGGTAAAGTGACCCACACTACAGGAGGTAATCGTAATCCCGATTTATGAATCATTAAGATACTTGGAGTGCTCTAATCCCCCCTGGATGGGATGGCAATCTTTCGAGGGTTACCACCAGCTGATTTTGTAAGGTCGCCCTATGGGTTCGCTGGTGCACATCCGTGTACTCTAGGGAGGCACTTTGAGACATTAAATATGCTGGAATAATGGATTTATACCAGTCATCGATAATGCATGCCACTTCGGCATAAAATATCTCATACAAGTTTGTGCTTCATTGTACCTGACTGGAGTTGAGGATCACAAATATGTAAGTGAAAGCAATATGAAATGGCGATAGAAAACCAAACAACCACGTGACACCCAGCAAGGGAACCAACACCACGCATGCTCTGATGCCAAGCCTGCAAGAAAATAAAACGACAATTAAGTTAAAAAAGTACTGTGGAAAAGAACTGAAAAGTACCTCCAAAATGGTCCCTACGGAGAGGCTCCTACCAAAAGGAGTACCTTTACCGTGAAGTGTCTAAAAGGGTTGGAAATTTTTCAACTAAAAGAAAAAAGTAGAGAAAATTGTAATGTGGGTGCTTAAAAGGCCTTAAATTAATTAATTCCGTTGAACAGGATATAGCGTGTCCACTGAGCATATGTGGAAGGAGCATCATTCCTAACTTTGCTGTCAATATTGTAAATTAGGGCGAAGCTTCTCTGGGTAAAACTCGTTTGAGTACCTCCTCCCTCCCACCTCGGCCTAAACCAAACTATCACTAGGCAAATTCTATAGACTTAAGGTGGGGGTAAACATGAATTTGAGTGAAATTTTTAAGTGCCCCTGTGATCAAATTTTCGATTTGTATTTTTTTACATGTTCGTGTACAACTAGACGTCCTTATTCATCTTGCCAAATTTCAATCCATTACGAACATCAGAAGTCATTTTATTTTAACATTTAATTCCGAAAATTTACGGCCGCCATTACAAAACCCTGTTCCAAGGTTTGGTTGCAAATGAGAGAAAGTGACGTCAAAGGCTCAAACATACCTCACGGGTTGAAATTTTAATAACAATCAGCATAGAAAATTGCACGAAGAACACGTCCAAAGTTTTTGTTCCTTTTCGCGTGATTTTGAACACTTATTGTTATTCTCATTTCAACCCGTGAGGTATTTTTGAGCCTTTGACGTCACTTTCTCTCATTTGCAACCAAGCCTTGGAACAGGGTTTTGTAATGGCGGCCGTAAATTTTCGGAATTAAATGTTAAAATAAAATGACTTCTGATGTTCGTAATGGATTGAAATTTGGCAAGATGAATAAGGACGTCTAGTTGTACACGAACATGTAAAAAAAATACAAATCGGATATTTGATCACAGGGGCACTTTAAGAGGTTTAAAGAATAGATAGGAGAAGGAAAAAAAATTTGAAACACCACTAGACAGTCCTTATATTCTCTCACCTTATCTGTTCGGTCTGGTTGTCTTTTACTTGTTGCATTGCTGACATTTCCTTTATAACTCGCACAAGGATAACCAGGTTAATCTTTTTTTTAAAAAGAAAGCATATCCTGTTCAATATAATACAACATCTGCATAAAGATAAGGATTTGCACTTTATATCACCACCGGGAACTTATCATGAAACGTTAGCGTCAGTTGTCAAAGGATGATTTTAGAATTTATGCCTGTTCGGACGGGTACATCTGTGTTCACCGGCGAAAGCGCCACGCGCCCATTTAATTTAACCGGAGGTTTTCTCAGCAATAAGTGTCAAAGAGGACTTCATTAAGCTTAGGGACGAACCATTATTTCTTTTTTAGGGGGTGGGTTGGGTTTCCCTCAAAAACTTCCTGCACAGAAAAATCGGTTGAAAAAAAACCTGCAAGGGGAGCCATAGGTGAAAAAGTCAAGCAAGTGGCACAATCTGGAAGTGGAAAAAAATGTTGCCCAGAAGAATTGCCCCCACCCCCTCCGTATCCAAAAAATAATGGTCTGTCCCTTTGGCCTGCTGAAGGGTCCCGTATATATACTTATATGGTCAACAGCTATACCTAAATGAAGTTACCAAATCTCGGGATGATATGAGAGTTATTGGTTCACTTACAAGTTCGATCAGCCCAACAAATGAGACAAATATCCATATCAGATTGTTTGCGGAAGATATCCAGCAGCTTTGAGTTAAAATAACAAGAAAATCGTCAAAATGAAAATACAGTCGTATAATGGGAACGTGTACTACACGACAGGTAGAACCTATATGAGAGCACAAGCGTTCACATTGACACAACAAAAGATATAGCCCGTACTATTTATCGTTGACGAAACTCAGGATTCCATCTTTTCCGGCAGCAATACTCAGAGATATAGCCACGATGACTGCTGGGAGTCCTGAAATAATATACAAAAAAATTGAGTCATTGTAATATAGCGCACAAAATAGAACTCAAATTATTTTGCTTACATTAAATAAGGTCACTATATCCAGTGTAGTGCGCCAATTTACTTTAAAAAATTCACTTAAAGATTTCAGTGTAGTTTTCTAATTGAACCTTTGTTTTCATTGCTCACCTATATTTTTTCTCAAATGGTTCTTCAATCGGTCCCTTAATTACTTTCAAAAATCGCCCACTACCTCTTGGAACGAGTTACTTCATTGGTTCTTAAAACAATAGATAACATGTCATAACAATTCCTCTAGCCCTGAATAACAATAACAATAATAACAATAACAATAGAGGTAGTGCTGGCGGCGGGCAAATTAAAGTGTCTTCCTGGGGTGACCGTGACCCCTCCCTCCACCTTTGTGAGATAGTAAACAACATACAAACCTTATAATTTTGGTGGCGAAGCGCGAATGCGAAAATCAACATGCCATAAATCTTTTCTAGTGCTAGGTAGTTACATACTATGTAAGTACCCTTGGTGTGACATAGTTTGACCCCCCCCCCTCTTTCGACTTTACTCAGTTACCTATTCAGTTAAGGTACAGCTATGTTCCTCTATTGATACTTGGCTACATAAAGTTTTTTATCTCCAATTTCCTTTTTCTTGCTTGTGCTAAAGAGGTGTCTTGTGGTCAATTCCACAATCTCACAACGATTATTTAGTTTTCAAGTCAGTTATTTCAGAACAAAAATGTCAATTACTTCACAATTGAAGAAACTGCATCGATTGTTCTTACCCCAGGAAATGACATGATAGATTCTTATTTTGTCGCCGATGTTGTAAACCTTGACAACAAACAAGTAGAGGTAAATTCCCTCGACGAGCATCCAACAGAAAGCTGCCATCAGAAAGTACTGCATAAGAGCTGCTCCTGCAACACACGCTCCCTGCAAAAAACGATACGTAAAAGAGATCAGTAAGAGGAAGCGAAGAAAATTCATGCTAAGTTAAATTGATGACTTTCCTCACCTTGTTTTCTGTTGCATCAATTCCGGCAAGAAAGATGATATGACCTGCACCAATGGAAGTGGTGAGACTAACCCGGATGTGAGACAGAGGTGCATGCCTCTCTCTGCCAGAACCCCAAAAAACAAAATGAACAAACGAATAGTCAAATAAACATAAATACTATCATGATGAAGATTAGAGTCTGTTTCAACTCTTGCTAGATGGGGCCTAGATCGCGGTGGGCCACCCCGACATTTTGTGTGACTGGGGCATGTACAAAAACCCAAAACAGCGAGACGAAACCTCCAATATGACCGAAACGGCCGAAACGAGCGTCAACTCCTTGACAGCCGTAGTTTGTTCTCGTCACGATGGCTGCAAAGAACCCAAAGGGCTAGTGAGCCTCTCAGTAAAAAAAGGTTTGTTGAATACGTACGTGAGCAGGAGATAGCTGATTATTGTGAGAATAACTCCGGTTAGAGATAAAGCCATTCCCACGTGTGTAAGAGTTGTTAGGATTTTGTCGTCTTCTTCTGATGGCTGGTTTTGGCCCTAACATGAGTAAAAAATACTTTAACACGACTGGATCTAAAAATAATTAAGTTAGTATGCAACTGATCAATAGCAAGAGTTTTAATAACCAATAATTACATTATTGGCCCTCGAATAATGTTATCCAGAAAGTTAATAAAGCCTTAAAAAAAGAATTTCTGTTATATTTTAATTGCGTAAAATTGCAACTTACTGGCACTGAGTCGACGCTGTCAGTAAAATCCATGAGGACAGCAAAGTGTGTCAGGTGATTACAGACGCATTCTGTTTGGGAGTCGTTTATTATCTTCGTTTGACATCCTTGCTCAGACCAACCTTCAGGACTTAACAAAAAAACAAACAAAAATTTTAAGCATTTAAACTCCAAGCAGGGAGTGTAATTTCTCATTATTGATTTTACTTTTATTTTTGTTTTTTAATTTTCAGTTCTGAAAATTTGGTTTTACACGATAGGACATCCTTACTGACCAACCATCGCGACTAAAGAAAAAAAAAGTTCTAACGGTTTTAGTTATCAATTGTTATTAGTGATTTCCCTCCCTGGTCGGGATTTTCAGCAAAACAAGCCAAACTACTTATATTACGCATATTCGTTATGGAAAGTGAAGGAAATAAATCGCTTGCTTACTTGTCTTCTGAAAAGTTCCAAAATACACATTGTCTATTTTTTCCTGCCACCTGAAAGCAAGCACATTGATTGATTCAAGCTATATTTTCGCATAACAAGGTAAAAAATAAGATCATATAAACAAACAAGAAGAATAAGCAAATTGTGGTTGATACCTTTATGTTTTTGAAAACTAAAGTGACGTTCTCCAGTAATTCATTTGGCGGAGGGTAAATAACTGCTGACATTATTATAGAGTTCAGTCCCCTGAAAAAGAAAAAATAAAAAAATAAAAAAAATAAAAGAGACATCAAATGGTATTATAAAGAGCTTCTGAAGTCAAATAGATGGTCTAAGACTGGTTCCAATATCCCGAATCAAACATTAAACGACATAAGATGGCATTAATTAAACAAGTGTCGAGAAACCCTTAAAACCTCAATGTCAACAACTGTTAAATTCTCCCTGCTGTTGTTTATATATTTCTCATAATACGAGTAGGAAGAATTCCCTGTTGATTGCTATTAGGATTCTTATGGCTTGCTTGCCTTAATTTTTTTTGTAATTTATTAATTTGTTTCAAAACTCTTTTGTGGAGGAAAATACATACCTGGTTTTATTGTCTGCTGAGTGATTTGATACAAGCAGTTCATGGAGATTTTTGTAAGCGACTCCAAGTACCACTGAACCTAATATGAGAGAGAGAGAACAAATTAGTCAAGAAATCTCTCTTTCCATCTCAATATTATGAATATAATATGAATACTCCATACTTATCGCCTACATTGTGCTTGCATTTAATCGTTGGGTGAAAATAGATATCGATTAAAACCTTTCCCTCATTATCTGAATTTAACTCCAGATTTCATTAACTTGAGAAGAACAAAAACAAAATTTTCTAGAATTGATAGCTTGGTTGTCATTTTCGATAACTGGTCATGCTTTTTTCATCTGATCGCAACAACTGTTGTACTCCGCAGTTATGATTTCTGTTGCGCCTTGAAACTTTGCGTTAGACTTTGAAAAGACATCTTATACACGTCACTCAAAATTTCCATTGGTTGGAGAATGCACTAGTATTTAAGTTAGATAGCAGAATGGCTCGCTACTCTTCGAGAGAAAAATAGAACAAACTACAGGAAAAATGTCCCTAGCACCCAAGACAATAGCAACTCCTACCCTAGAGGACCAGTAAAATTACAAGCTTATGATTCTGATGTTGGCTACATTACCGTTGCACTTTGCAGAACATAAATTACTGAGAAAGTAAGCAAATTATAGAAAGTTTAAAAAGACACGGAGTACTAGTGTACCAACCATTATGTAAATTTGCTGAGGGAATCTTGATTAAGTTCTCTCTTTTGGTGCCATAGAGACGAAACTCCCTCTCGGTGTGGTTGAAGACTCGCCTGACACTAACATCTGGGATAACAGGCAACAATGATAAAAATGGTCGGAACGTACTAGCGTTTTTTCTCTAGATAGCGAAAATATTCTATACATTAAAAAGTCAGAATGGGCACTATGGCAAGAATGTGAAATAAAAAATAGCTTTATGAGTGAACCTGCAAATGCGATGCTCATATTGGCTCAAGCAAATTTCTATCAAATTTTGCAAGATTTCTTTAGCAAATAGCTTTCACTAAACTGAAAGCGTAGATTGATTAATTATGGCTTGTTAGTTCAGCCGAATTAATAATAAGATACTCACAGCGGCAAACTAAACTATAACCAGATCCCGTCCGTAAAATCAAACGAATACTCGCCTTTTTGAAGCCAAGAAAACCTCTAATTCCACCGCTGTTTCGGCCTTTGAGAAAAATGTTGAAATTTCTTTGCTTTGTGTTTGTGTAAACATTTTTGCGATCACCGGACAGCGGTCGATAAAACCATAGTTAATAGAGGGAAATGGTTAGGAAGCCCGGCAAACATCAAAGGAGCAAACAAAGAGGCCAAGATTGAGGTTGGAAGGTCCATGACCGTGCACATCTTTTGTTTTGCGCTCATACACTATGCATGAATTACGTAATCGCAATGTTTCTATTGGTTAGTTGTATGAACACACGTAACCACCTATTGTATTTTGTCAGGTTTTGTGCAGGGTCAACCCCCAAAATAGGGAAGAAATACCTATAGCAAAGAACTTTGCCAGGCTTCATAACCATTCCCTCTATTAAAGGGGCACTGTCACGGGGATTTTAATGCTTTTCGGGAAAAAGTACTGAAATTGGTGAATGGGTCTTCTCGTACGTCACGAAATACACCTAGTACACCAAGATGGAGATAAAAAGTAAATTGTTGTTGAAGGAAGAAGGGAGCCATAACAATTTTTTGGTGTTTTTCCAGTCCACAGGGATAAATCTTGAAAAAGTTAGCCTGACTTTTTCAAGTTGAGATCTAAAGTTCCTGATGGCATCACAATAATATCACTTGTTTATCACTTTAGTAGACTTTCATGGTGATTTCTAACAAAATTGGATCACTATTCATAGTTTCCATTATGTCTTTAGGCTCTTGAGTTTTCGAAATGAACCTGGTGACAGTGTCCCGTTAACTATGATAAAACCGCGGAGAGTCCCGAATCGCTTTTCTTTCCTCACTGGACCCCGCAGTAAGTCGGCTACTTTGTTTGTTTGTCAGGCTTTTACCCCGATTAGGGTTATTCCACCTCGCTAGGTGTGTTAAATTTAACCCCCGTGGAAAGTGCGAATCGAGTTTTGAGGAACACAATTTAAACATAAGCAGGCGAATATTATAGGAAAATCCATTACCTGACGAGGGAATTCCATGTTAAATTTCACGCGAAAAACCGATATCGCACGAATCGCGAAGCGATGAGTGCGATATCGGTTTTTCAAGTGAAATTTAACGTGGAATTCACGAGTCAGGTAATGGATTTTCCTTGAATCGCATAACCTTTTAAAAATGAAAATTTGGTGAATGTTGCGAATTTTAGCGCGCGCTGGAGTAAAACCATCATGAACAGCTCCTCAAATCAACTGTCAAACTGTCAGGCGCCAGCGAATAAGAATCAAGCAAGGAATCACAAAACTCACAATACTTTATTTGAACCTGGTGAGTTGGAAACCTTCGTTTTCAAATTCTTCACAAGCTTTACCACATAAAATAGTCTGTTGTTTTTTCATAACATACCGTCTGGAGTCTTAAAAATAGCATCAAGATCAAGTAATAAGCTCAAGACAAAATCATCAAGCAGTTTGTAGCCTTTCAGCCTGCACTGAATGAGCGCACATTTGGAGTGAAAGTACAAAGAAAGAACCGGTACGTTTTTCAAATCTACACCTTAAAGTCAAATAATTCAATATCTCAATATCTTGTCCAAAGTTTTTGAATGTTTAACTTCTTCGAAAGAGTAATCAGGCAATACTAAGAAGTCAAACTGAAATTGCGTTTCAGCTCATCACGAAAACAGTGCAAATTCTGGGCTAAACAAAACTGTCATTTGTTAAGATTTGACTGGAAGCTTATGGAAATATTTACCGGGGAGTTGGTAAACGTTACCCCGGTAAACAGTCCGCCAAGAGCTCTAGCAGTAAACGCTGAGTGGCTGTCATCATCATTTATGGTTGTTTTGTTGTTCTCGACTGTTGTTGGCAAGGCAGGACTGTTGACAGTAACTTCCCGTAAAACTTGTGTCGAAGATCCCCTGTTGGCGTTAGTAGTTGTGGTAACAGTAGATGAAAAACCAGCCAGCTTGTTTGACATTCTTCGTAGTTTTTCCAAGGGATTGTGGCTGTAACTGGCAATGGAACCGGGGTCTGCGTGACCTGTGAGCTCCGAGATTTCCAGCGGGTGAAACTCGTCTCGTAAGCTTTGGATGACTGTTTTACGGCCGCTTGAATTTGTGAATTTTCCATCCAACGAAGCGAAGGAGGCGATTTCCTGCATCTGCTTTGCGAGTTTATTTCGACCGACTGGAACCATCTTATACCACACATTCGAGATAGGATTTTCCACTGGAGTCAGGAAAAAATTACGAGGAACTTTTTCACCTTTTGGACGATGTCCGACATACTCTGTGAATGCTCGATATGGGTCTCGTTCTCCTCCATCTGTTTTCCATATTTTGTTGTTGTACTTTCTAGCCCGTTTCGTCGCGCTTCCTTCGTCTCCTTGGCGGTTCTTGGTTTGCCGTTCTTTGTATTCAACATACTGTTCAGTGATTGTAAAATCATCCAGCTGACAATCGTACTGCTCCTTGAAAGCTCGCATGCCGAGGTGCGTAACATTATTCCACCAAACAAGACGAAGAAGCGAACGGGGATTTTGTAAACCAATTGCTCCTGTTGACCACATCTTTTCAACTTCATCGTCTTCAAGTGGCTGGGCTGCGTTCGGTTTGTTTCCGAAGCCTTTCTTCTTCAAATCTTTTTTCTTCACGGAGAGCATTGTGGCGACGTCTTCAAAGTTGTCGATGTCAAAGTTGTCAGGAGCCGGCGGACATACCCGTTCGAGGAAATACCTCCGGAGACCATTACGGTAGGTTTGCAGAGTGCCTGGCTCGTATTCTTTGCCTTTGTTTTCATTGGTCGTTTGCCGTATTTCAACAAAGAAATGCTTCAGAAGCCGAGGAGCTTCTGTTTTAGAAATGCTGTTCAAGTTCAGTTCAGTTTGATACTTTTCCATGTACCACGACTGCAAGCGGCGAACGGAGGTACATGTACTTTTCTTCGTATTTTCCGAGGCCATGTTTTCTTTGAAGGCAGTCAGTTCTTCTTCTGTATATCGAACAACTGAGTCAACTGACGCTGGTACTTCGTCGGCGTTTAAACTTGTGCTTGCAATTTTTTCCTGGCTCGTTTCGGCTTCGGCCATTTTTTCCGCGTCACTTCGTCGCTTTCTTGTAGTCGCTAGAGAAAGGGGCTTTTTAAAACACTCCAAAAAGTCGTAGTTTAGTCTGAAAGAAGGAAAAACTTCACTTTCACCAATTTCAAAAACGCTTTTCTTCTCTTTTGCCTTTGTAGATGGTAATGGCTTTAAAAACATGATTGAAAACGCATTGTTTCTAATTGTTTCCGAATTGTTTTATTGCAGTGATGGCGTTGCTAGGGTTGTTGCTACGGTGCAATACCGCGCAGCCTCACTTTCAAGTCGCAATACCGCGCTAAATACCCTCGCATCTCTAGCCAATCAGAGCGCGAGAATTCTTTGAGCTATGCGATTCTAAAGTTAAGAGCCACGTTTCGGCGTCATCGTGACACCATTCTCAAGGAAAAGTGAGTAAATTTATGCGATAACAGTTTCTATAGTCTCTACGAATTAACATAATAACAAAGGATCACAAATTCTTCAAGTGAACACCTTTGCGCGAATCGAGTCCGTTTTCACGTTTAGGGATGGTTAAAGTTTTCTTATAAAAAGCATCTCCTTGATAAGGCAATCAAATTTGTTAGTACATTTGGTAAGCACATGAAATTGTTCTAAAAAACAAGGTGGAACGTTCGAATTATGTTCGCTAAAGTAATGTTTATAAATTGACGACGATTTTTGTTTGTGTCCATCAACGCGTTCGTGGAGGTGGCCGCGAGTGTAACCAACATATCATGCATCGCACAGGTTACATTGAAATTGATAAACTACACATCGTCGTCAATTTATAAACATTACTTTAGCGAACATAATTCGAACGTACCACCTTGTTTTTTAGAACAATTTCATGTGCTTACCAAATGTACTAACAAATTTGATTACCTTATCAAGGAGATGCTTTTTATAAGAAAACTTAAACCATCCCTAAACGTGCAAACGGACTCGATTCGCGCAAAGGTGTTCACTTGAAGAATTTGTGATCCTTTGTTATTATGTTAATTCGTAGAGACTATAGAAACTGTTATCGCATAAATTTACTTACTTTGCCTTGAGAATGGTGTCACGATGACGCCGAAACGTCGGCTCTTAACTTTAATATTCGCCTGCTTATGTTTTAAGAAATCTTTATTGATCAAGAATTTAAACAAAGGATAAATTTATATATTCACTGGATTAAGCCGATTTAATCGTGGGTTAGCGCTAATCGGCTTTCGAACAACCGGGGCCTGTATTTTAAATTGTGCAATTTCAAACCGGATGTAATAAAGTGGTAACTGAACTTCGCTGTCGTGCAGTTTTGGTCTCAAATCATACTTATGATTTGGAAATCACGCTTATGATTTCTGACTAAATTGCACTCCACTCGGTTCAGTTACCATTATTTCCATTATATTTTTGACCAATTAATATACCCTGTTAATTTTATAAGGTGCTACTTTAAGACAACAATAATTAATAAGTTAATGCTGTTTTTAACTGGCTCTTCCAGTTTTACTCACTGACGTCATGGTCGATAATGGGGATTTCGGGAGTAGTGACGTTCAGCTGTTCTTCAGCACACCTGACAATGGATTCCTCGAAAGCAACCGTGGTGGAAAATGTATTTGCCTCCCTTTCTTCTTGAGTAATATTCATTTGATAATCACGAAAAGACGAGTTTTTAAAATCTTGAATTGTTGTTTTGAACGCAGACACTGCATCCTATACAAGAGAGATGAATATAAGATAAGCACTGCAATTCGTGTTCTAGCTTTTTCCACTTGGTTGAGATGACCCGACTCCTCGTGTTCTATGGCGAAAAAAAAATCGTATTTCGAGCCAATACATGTACTAGGAAACTAAGTTCGTCCAGTTGCTATCTTCTTCACAAGCCTAGATTTAATATTAAAGGCTATGGGGCCCGTTCTTTTGCGGTGGCAGTACCAACTGTGTGGAACATACTGTCTAACGTTATCAAAGCCTCGCCTTCCACAAACACTTTTAACAGCAAACTGAAAACTTGCATTTTTAAACAAGCATTTTTAAGTTGAAGCATCTTTTTAAAATTTAAAATGCTTTTGAAATTTTATGTAGTAGGTTAGCAAGGTAGTTTAGCTAGATTTTTGAACATTTTTAAAAATACTTTTACTTTTTGTAAAGCGCCATTGAACCACTGGGAAATAGCACTATTAAAAGCCACGATAGCTTTGGCCCAGTAGCACGAAGTAACTACGAGTATTCAGTTACTCCACTCTAGATGAGGCTATCGCAGATCACAAGCTAGCATTTTTTAAAATTTCCTTTGCTTTCCTAGAAATTCTGGGCGGAAACTCTCGAACTACCGATGTCAAGTCTAAGGCGCTAACCACTGAATCACAGCCCATACAACAGCCCAACGACAATTGCAGTAAATTACCTTGATGACATTTTTCTTTACCAAGTCGATGGTTCTGATAAAATTAAAAAACTTCATCATCTAAAAAAAAATAAAATAACCATTGATTATGCACAAGAAATTTCATTATGACCTTGATTACCTGCGATGTTGAAGCGAAATATATTTATTATGTCAAAATTATCACCGGGATATCTTCAACTTTCAACTTGTGTTTTCTACGAAGGCACACAGCGAATGGGGAAGGTGAGAGATTTCCTGTAGGTGGGAAGAATGTGAGAAATCCAGTAAAGGCAAAAATGTAGAACAGTTAATCAAAGGAAGAATATGACACAGCCTACTGACTGAGACAGGCCACTGATGGCAGATGTAAGACAATCAAGTAAGTCAGCTTGTGGGTCTTTGACCGAGTACAGAATGCCAGTCGTCAGGCACCATAAAGCAGAATGTGAGACAATTGAAGATAGGTCGCGTGAGACAGTTCACTTAAGGTATTTGCACTGGCAAAATTTCGCATTTTTGTTTTCCCCCATTTTTTTCTTATCAAGTTTATTAGTACTCCTATTTTGCAGAAATGTTGATTTTGAGACAAAATACACACGAGGGGATGAAAACAGTGAAGCGAAAATTTGTGTATTTACCGGAAGTCAAGGGCATTTCCGAGCGAGGACTGGGTCGGTTGTTAGGCTATTCATCCATTTATCCGTTTTTCTTGACGATATTTTCTTCCTGATAGCTGCTTTCCGAGGTTGTTTTGATCGTTCGAGCACTGTTTGTCTTCGTGGACGCCATATTTGATTTGAGATTTGTCCCTACTCCTCAACAGTCAAGATTTGAGAAACCGGAAGTCTGGGGCGAGTATGGCACTTAGCAACGCATAAACAAACAAAGTTTTTGTGGTCTGCAGGCCTTGTAAACAGCGGAAACACATCAAAAATGGCGGCAGCGAACATGCATGACTTTTAACTGTTGAATAACATGGATTTTACGGGATTTTTCATGGAATCTTCGCCACCTTGGAGTCAAATTTCAATTCCTTGATCAGTAAGGTTTCACAAGAACACGTTTTATTCCGGAACGATGAAGCATTTCCAAATGAAACTCGGCATTAAGTTCGTAGTAGTGATGGTCTACAATCGTGTGTTCAACCAACGAGCTTGTCTCAAAACTATGGTTTTGCTGGCCACAGAAGTTGAGGGTAATTACAAAATATCGAAAACCATTGCTATCTTTTTGGCAATTTTAAATATCTGAGTGGTCGAACACAGATTTCTGTTTTGTTTAATGAAGAAACAAAATAAAGTTGAATTTTTTTCGAATAACTAAATGGCTGCAAGAAAAACTTAAACTTCTTAAAATTTTGCTGTTAATATTAAAGTTAATTATTAACATGTCGAGGTGTCATTATGTCACGAAAATATTAGCAACTCATTCACCAGATAACAATGAATATGTGTGGAAGGTTTGAAGATTTTTGAGTGAAAATATCCCTTTGTTTAGTACTGTCAAAAATGCAAATGTGACACAGGACACTGATGGCAGACGTAAGACAATTCAAGTAAGACAGTATGGGAGTCATTGCGCCGAGCGCAAAATGTGAGTCAGGCCCCAGAAAGCAGAATGTGAGATAGGCCACTGGTGACAGATGTAAGACAATTCAAGTAAGAAAGTATGTGGTTCGTTTTGACCGAGGGCAGAATGCCATTCAATTCAAGGGGAACAATACCGGAGACTCAGTTCAAGTAGCGCATTCTTTTTGGTAAAGTTTGGGGAAAATGATTAAAAATGTTTAGAATTCTTTAAATTTGTCATTAACTTTGCTCCAACGAATCGATCATATTCTCCACAAGAGGGGAAATAGAAATTTCTTACCGCTTTCTCTGAATCAGAATAAGCTTCCTCTTCCTCTGCTTAAAGAAAAATGAAACTTTCACTGATATATATTTATATAAAACGAAAAAGAAATAGCTAACGACGTTATTGGAACATGCAATTAATTTATTCTTGAGAAGGCTTCTGGGCGATTAAAAGGCTTCCATTTTCGATGGATTTGTGTAATGATTTTGGGAAAAGAAGAAATTCAACGACAAAGTTGCCGTGAACCGTGGTGTTATTTTAACGTTTCTTAAATGAGGAACGTATCTAGCTCTTGAAAAACACATTTGATTGGCACTTACATTCAGCTCGAAAGTTAACTTTGAAATTTAATGAACATAAAGGTTAGGCATTTTGTGATTAAGGATTTGCTAGTTTGGCTTGTAAAAGAATGCATTCATTGATAAAATTAGTGTTTCGGAAACATCATTACCTACCCTTCTCAGATTTGCAAGAACACTCAGAAACCTTGACGAACATACCAATCCTAGGCGAGCTGGTGGCACTGACACGTTTGTTGCACACTATGACATGTATTTTAAAAGCTCTCTTGTACTGGGAAAGACAATTCGTCCTCAAATGTGAAATAACATGTGTCGGTGATAGCGAGCAGTTCTTTCTAATTTGTACTCCTATCCTGTACCAAGTTTGGTTTGATAGATTCATTGGTGATGTAAAATTCTGGCAGCTGGTAAATTGCTTGTGGCTTATAGTTCCCGAGGAAGGATTTGTGACTAAAAAAAAGAGAAACAAGTTTATTTTAGTTTAATTAAAATTATTTATCTATTACAAAACCGTTTACTGGTAGAAAGTGCTGAAAGCGCGGCTTTTGGCGTAGGGGCTCCAACCGGTCGATAATATCTTCATGTATACTACTCGAGAAGGATAAATAACGAAAATTCCTTGTTCATTGGGTCAATAAAACGTGTAACATAGACTTAACAGGTGCTGGAAAATTACAAGGTTAAAGTTATCATTGCTCATGTTGAACAACCTGCGGGCAAAACAGGGAGAAAGTCATAGATAAAACACCACGGCAGTGTGATATGCATTACTTACACGAGGTGTGGATATGTTTGTTTACTCTACTGATGACTACGTACCATCTTTATTAGTACTCCCACTGCAATTACATTTAGCAATCTTGAAAATAAACACTCCCTTCCAAAAAGGACGGCAACGGCGAACTAAAATGTTTGTAACAAATGAAGTGTTGCTGCTATCGGCTGTGACTTGGAACCCAGAAAAGTGGCGGCGGAACTTGTTAGAACATCGTTCAACCATGTTTTTGTCGTTGAAACGAGAGGCAAAAAATCGGCACCAACATGAACAATTAGGAATCTTCCCAAGAGAGCTGCGAAGAAATGAGGATGAGCATGTTATCCGATACCAACTGCTGTTGAAAAGCTTGTGATCTGCACGGTTCAGCTTCATGGGTTTAGCATTTTGGCATTGTTTTCCTGAATGACAACAAAAGGAACGCTATTACATCGATCTATTGCAAGATAACAGAAATCGAATTAATTATTTAGAAATAAACTAGTCAATCCATTCATCCATCCATCAACCGGTCGGTCGGTCGGTCGGTCGGTCGGTCGGTCGGTCGGTCGGTCGGTCGGTCGGTCGGTCGGTCGGTCGGTCGGTCGGTCGGTCGGTGGGTCGGCCAGTCGGTGGGTCGGTGGGTCGGTCATTCAAACAATCAATAAAAAAAACAAATGAATAAAGAATGTCATTTTCAACCTTCGACGTTGTCGATGACGTCACCATTGTGGTTGTTGACTCACCACGAGTCTCTCGTAGCTCAGTTGGTTAGGGCGCCCAACCGGTATCTGGGAGGCCATGGGTTCGATTCCCGTCGGAGACTCAGAATTTTTCTTTGTCCCATGCTCGTGCCATTGTTGAAAAAGATCATCTTCATTATTTATTACCGAGCTTAAAATTTACCATCTTTATTATTTACTAAAGCTCCCTGTTTTAAAAAAAATGCCCATATTGTCACTTCCTACGACTTCTTAGTTCTCGATCAATGTGCTTGGATAGAGGGTTGTTGGTGAGCAGGCTTGAATTTATTATAGGTTTACAACACACCATTCTACTTTCGTGTGTAGTGCAGCCGGACTTGCGGCTCCCTGCTGTTTTTAAAATGTTAATCCGTTGGGAAAATTTGGCGTTAGTTATATAACAAAATATATCCACTTGATAATTTTATCTCCACTTGTTTTCTATCTCCTTAATATTCCATTTCCAAACTCCTAATATTGTAAGTCGAAAGTAGCTGTTAGCTGTTAGGAAACAGAAGTTCAGCTGTTTGAATTCACTGTACATATATATCCACCAAAATTGGGCACAAAAAAATTAATCAAAACCAGATCTTTCAATGGCATTTGTATATAAAAAACACACATGGCTTTTGTACTCTATAAAAAGTATTTAATACTTTTTGTTGGACGTTGTTCTACTGTTAATTAAAAACTCGCCTTTTAAAATCCTTCCTGTCGTCATATAGTGAAAACCTGGCGACGAAAGTATATCTGAACGAAGTAAGAAAAGAAAGTTTAGAACTACATATTAAAAGTTAATGAGGTAATTTTGATAATTTCCTGTAAGGTAGGTATATATACTCTGCATACATGAAAATAAATTTACAGTTAGAATTGAGAAAAATGGACGTGTTATGTAAATATAAACATGTCGTCGCTTGTTTGAAAATATATAGTTTGGTTGGGTCCTGGTAAGTTATCATACATTCTCATTTTGCTCCATAAGCAGAGGCTAGGTTTTCGAAAGTCGATGATTAATGCTAATCCAGGAGCATGAAGTCATTTTATTTCTGTCTATTCAAATCGTTTTTCACGGTTTACAACACCAACAGCACATTATTAAACTGTAAAATGACTGTTGAGACAAGGGGCAAATTACTCGCTCCTGATTGGCTGAGTCTGCAATTTAGCACTGCACTTTGTTGGCTTCTTAAAGCGCAGGTGTTTGAGCAGAATTTACAAATTTACTAGTATTTTTGGCCAACGTTTAGTTAAAAGCTCTTTTCTACTACACAATTTCCCTCCCCTGATGATTTCAATCCATTTACTTTTGCAATCAATGAAAGTGCTGAAATAGCGTTTTTAATTCCATTCGAAGTGTGGCTGTGCATTAAGTGTCACTAAAAGTCAAAACAAAAATGCATTATAGTTTCTATGTACAGAGAGTCGTTTTAAGCTAATATGTTTTACGCTTTTGTGTTTCATTTGTGTTTAGGTACTAAGTGGCATTGAGAAACATAGGCAAATAGATATTTTTTGCTTATACTTTTGTAGATAAAATTGTCTTTAATTATGCCGTTGAAATAAAACGTGTATTAAACAATTCACGAATTGCAATTTGAATAACAAAATAATTTGAACTTAAAGGTTTGTAAATATTTATGGTTAAGGGTGTTTTCATATTATCCCAAAGCTATAACCACAACAAAGACCGAAGACAAAACGTACATCGTATTTTGGACGATATTTTGGTTTTCAAACACACATCATATCAATTTTAAGCAAGAGTTATTGACCGTTAACGAGAGGATGTGCGATATATTTCCCGCGTGGGCACGCCGCGACGGAAAAGCTGTCACCAGCTTTTCAGCAGGTGGAGAAACGTCATGGGTTATTTGATATATATTTCCCTGAAAGAATAAAGAAAACCGAGCCAACTGAAAACTAATGAAAATGTAATTTACACCAGACTTGAGTTGTACATCAACATAGAAGTAGGAATATATCAAAGACCCGTTTTGTTTTTTCATTAACTCTTTTATTAGTCAAACTTACTCGACCATCTTCGAAGCAGTATTCTGAGATAGGCGAGATATATGACGACAAAAGACCGTGCGGGAAGTTAAATGTTCCAGCTGTCTAATATTTTGTTCTTGTTTTGCGCCCGAAATAATAAACAAGTCGGTCGTAAAACGTTTATATGGTTGATGATACATCTGTTCGCATAAAGCTCAGAAAACAAAAAAAAGTGATAAAAAGCTTGCGAGTGAGTCAAACCGGGCAATTTTCGCTGATAAAAGCAAAATGATTTTATTTGTCACTATAGCACACTTATGTACTGTCGTATTACCCGTTTTCAAATTTAGTGCTGTAGTGTTTTGCTTTTAAGTTTATATTGTTAGTTATTTTGATCGTTTGACAATTGGTTCATGCTTTTAGCTGTGCACTATCGAGTTATAGTGCACGCGGGAAGTTTGGACAGAACGCTCGAGGGTATAGCCTCGAGAGCAACACTAGCTTCTTGAGTGCTCTCCACAGTTACCAACTGCACAATTACTGGATAATGCACAGCGCTATTTGAGCATGAACCGATTGTTATATAACATTGCCGATGGAAATATACATAAAAAAATACACGAGAAAAAAGAATGCTTCTAGCGAAGCAATTTGCTCACGCTATCAGCACGCACTATTGTTTAATGGTGCACGCTTACGTATACTGAATTTGATTGCGCGGCTCTGCAAGCTATGTTATAATAACACACGTTATTGAAAAAAATATTGAAAAAATAAACTCTGATGATAATAAGTCAGAGTAAAATACTCACTCAGAATCAACCCAACAAAGAGTGCTCCGTTTGTGATCGACGCAGCCTTCATGATTCCTGCTCAAGTTTGACTTTTGGAGCTAAAAGTCGGATCAAACTTTAGGTTTGTTGAGGGATACATTGCGCGCAACACGCGCTGATCTGCATTTTCCCGTTCTGTTTAATCTGAGCATTTGACACGAAAGCTGTCACCGTTAATTGATTCTAGCCATTACGTAATAACTGTTTTTAGTATTAAAGGGGCTGTTTCACGGCTTCGCGCAAGCGCAAGCTATATATAGTTAGCACATTCGATTGTTTAACTTATGCCCTATTCACGTCAGCATAGGAATACATAGTTTATTGACAGGTTTTATAACTGTTATTAACTTTAACTTTTTAAACTCTCCATTACGTTCTGATCATAGCTAAAAGTCTGCGCCTGCGCAATTTTGGTCAGTAAGGTTGCTTAGCAGCAGAACGATATAGCCTTGAAGGACCGATAGTTAATGGACAATAAGGATACAACGATCTTCTAAAAGGTCTAGGCAGATCGAAGAAATGAAAATTACAACATGACACAACACGACACGAATCTAACCGCCAAGTGTTAAGAAAGAATCAGTACTGTTAATTAACAATTATTCCATGAGCCGAGGGTATGAATGGGTTTAGTGTTTAGTGTTATTTGCTCACATTTTTTAGTGTTTGTTGTTATAATGGCCACTTTTTTAATGTTTACTGTTTCCGGAAAAAATACTGTTAAGTGTTTGGAGTGTTTTTTTCCCGTCTTATAACATTGTAAATTTTTACCTGCTCTTCAAAAATCATGACTAAAATGGGGGTTGACAGACCTACGCGACTCCTGCTGTGTCCATTGTGTTGTTCCACAGCCTTTAAAGTTTTGCTTTCACAAGCATGTCTTTAAGCGATTTTCCTTTTCTATAAGAAATCAAGGGAGGCTCCTTGAATATCTCTCTGAGTAATGGTTGTTCTTGTATTAAATGCCATTTGTCCATTAGTATGCTTTCCAAACATTGTAATGATGGTTAAAATTGCGTCACAAAGGGTAAAAGCTTTTTGTGCGTTCTGTTTCTGTGTTAGAGCTGTTTTTCTGTCTGCATAGTTACCTTCTGAGAGGATCTTTTCCACCAATTTCTTAGGATAACCCCTAGAAATAAGGCACGTTTTGAAGGTTTTAATGTTGTCTGTAAAAGTAACTCTTGAAGAGTTTGTTCTTAGAAGTGTGAGAGCTTCTCCTTTGAGAAAGCCTTTTTTTAACGCCTGGTGGGTGACAACTGCTGAAGTGAGTGCACTGAAAGGTTTCAGTTGGTTTGAAATGTGAACGCGCATTAAGAATGCTTTCATTCTCGAATCGCTCTTCGTTATAGACTGTTGTGTCCAAGAATGTTGTTTCATTTTCGGAGACTTCATCGGTGAACTTGATTGTAGGGTGATAAGAATTTGATTTCTCAATGAAAACCTGAATGTATTCTTTATTTGTGTCTCACAAATTAAAGATATCGCCAATAAACCTTTCCCACAATAGTGGTTGCTTAGCGCTTTGCCTCAAGATCTCCTTTTTTATTTTTGCCATAAAAATATTGGCAAAGGCTATTTAAGTGCCAATGGCTGTTCCGTGTGTTTGGAGATAGTTTTTTCCATTAAAATGGAACGAATTTTCTTTAAGGATTAGGCTCAGCATTTGTCTAAGCTAAAAGGTTTCACATGCTTGACATACTTAAGGTAATGAAATCTGTCGTATCTTTGAGATACGAGTCTGTATTTGCGCTATAGGCTGAAGTAGTTTGTCTATATATACAAAGTATGATAGGCGTTCTGTTGGGCCATTTCAGAGCCCGATATGATAGGAAAGCCGACCAAAGTCGGCTTGTGAATTTTTGTAAGAGTATGGAAAGCTGGAATTTGAGGCGGATCTGGTGTCTGATTAAACCATTTAACCCTCTTGTACGAAAGTGGCATTCCACAAAGATGCAAAAGACGATTCAGTGACTGAAAATCAAGAAGGAATCGAGCAAACTACATGTATGCCACCAGCTGCAAGAATTTCTTTAACTAAAAAAATCGTATCTTAACGCTGTCGAAATATATCTTTTTCATATGTGAATATAACGACGAAAAGATAGTGAAAAAATTTCGGAGTTCTCCTCGGAAATCTTCAATATTGTTCGGATACCTTCGAGAGCCTTCGGACATCTTCGGTAGTCCCC
The DNA here is from genome assembly GCA_963693305.1 of Meandrina meandrites. Taxonomy (NCBI): domain Eukaryota; kingdom Metazoa; phylum Cnidaria; class Anthozoa; order Scleractinia; family Meandrinidae; genus Meandrina; species Meandrina meandrites. Next base: position 4,716,714 of record OY855907.1, read on the forward strand.
GGTGATCATCGTTAGTGTTCGGAAATCTTCCGAAATGATCGGGAATCGTCGGAAAATGGCGGAAAACGTCTTGATATACTAAAAAAACAATGTTGGCTTTTGTCAAGCCGTTTTTGTTTCTTTCTGGATAAAATTTACTGTTTCAGTGAATTTTTTACTGTTAGTGTTACAATGCCTAAAATTTTACTGTTTCATGTCACAGAGCCTAATAATTAAGTGTTTAGTGTTATCGAGGTACCCCCATTCAGACCCTCTGAGCCCGCGTTGGATACGAGGTGGTAAATAGCCAACGAGGCGCGAAGCACCGAGTTGGCTCTAACCACTCGTATCCAACAAGGGCGAATGGAATAATTGTTTTATTAAATTCTTCTTTATTATAAATCAACTGGACATTTCATTTTGATGTAAACGAAGTGATAGTATGAGGAGGCGGGAAAATTTGTGGCGCGGTGTTCACTTCTTGAGTTGAATGAAACATGCGAGGAAAGCGAGCAAGAGAGTTTTCTTCTGAAGATTTTCCTCGGACAATCTCCTCGTAAATCGTCTTTTCATCCTGGAAAATTGTGATAACATTACTATCAAACTCAGAAAACCGTGAACACCTGAAATATTTCAGGAATGTTGATTGTCTAGTGCCCAATCAAAATAAAGTTCAGGACACGCAAGCAAACCTCAAAACCACAAACTAATAACCGTTGCTGTTTGCGGTTTAGTTTTTCACGCCTGATTGGCTTTTTCCTTGCAACACAATAACATTCCATTAATATTTCTGGTGTTCACGGTTTTCTGAGTTTCACAGTAAGATTTACGGGAAGATCCGAAGTAACAGCTTTTCTGGAAACTATACGCCTTGTGCAAGAGGAGCGAAGAAAGTGTTTTATACATATTGTACTTGTTTACGCCTCCACGGCTGTCATGAAGACTACTACATTATGCTGAGACGAAATTGCACTCAGAGTCGATGAAGTTTATTGAAGTATAAAAGGACACGATCAAGGTTGAAAGGTAACAAACATAACTGAAGTGCTGAGCCTAATTTTACGTCGAACACTGAATGAAATTGTGTCAGTTTTCTGGTCTTCCCGTAAATTATTTTCTGCTTGTCGCTCTTGTACATTCGAACAAGTGTTTTTAATTAAACATTTCGCATCAATCCTTTCAGTATTACGTAGTTGAGTCAGCTATTGCATTTTTGTGTTCTTTTGGGGAAGGCACTGTCGATTATTTTTTTTATAAGCTTTTAAAGCTCGCCAAATTTGCCATTTATCTGATGGAACTTTCGCTTTCCGCAGGGAAATTTTAAGCTGAGCGGCACGTGCCGCACTCGTTTCCCATATAAGGTCAAACATAGGTATATTGGCTGATAACCGAGATTCAGTGAACCAATCACAAAGCTAAAAATGCAATATCGGAGGTTGAGAATTAATTTTAATAATGTAAGTTATCGTAAAAATTAACAATCGCTTAGAAGTTTCAGTTATGATCATTACAATTTTCAAAATATAAGAAATCTCTAAATTTAATTGGCGCTAGTCTTAAGGGAAAAAAACTCGCTTATAGTAAATTAAGTTATAATGTTTAAAATATTTAATTCGCTTATCATGCACATCAGATATCGACCCCATGCACTGAGATATCCTGGTACTTTTCGAGTAATATTAAAGATAATTTATATACTTTTTATAACGCCCACTCTGATTGGTTGTGAGGTCGTTTGATATCAAACTATAAGAAATATGTTTATGACTTATCATTACATTTTGCGGACTTTAATTGGATGAGTATTCTCCCAAATTGTCTCTCTTGTTGCATCACGCTTTGCAGTGGGTCTGGATGCGATTGCTAGGGATTGGTGAAGATTTTAGCTGTCAGCTGAGTATTTTAATACTCTAAAAAAAAAAGTGTTTTCAAAACTGATAGCCGAGATCTCATGACTGCAAAATATACTGATAGCTGAAAAGTTGGCCTAAATTTTAACTGAGAGGTGAGAAATCTCTGATAATTTAATTGATAACCGAGATACCAGCACCCACATCCAGACACTCTTTGCATACAAGTGCGCCTCTGTGTTTCTTGTTCTAAATGGAACATCAGAACACCTGCAGGCCCATTAGAGCTATTTCAAAAAACTGTTTTTTATTTATTTAATTTTAACTTGGTTTCGATGTGAACACCCAAGTGATGTGAATAAAGAAAATCCTTAACTAAAAGATATGGACTTGTTGTATTATCACATTCCCACAGCTAACACTAACATAAATGCACGATAATCAAAGAGGAGAATTAGTCCTTCGAGCTCGTGTGTTTCCGAATTACACCTGCAGCTCACAAATGCTGTGTGGATCAATAACATCGGCACCTCGCGTCGCAGCTTCACGGCTCTGACTTGCTTCAGAGATTCTTTTGTCAGGAATAGGGTTGCTCACCGCAAATGGACAAATTGTTTCCATTCGTCGTTTGAAACGCTCCCTGATCTGTATTTAGTAAAAAAAGGTTATATGTACGAGAGCCATAAAAACCCCTAAAGACAATCTGTATTAACCTGTCGATTTGTTTAGCGATACAGCTAACGGGGACACCTAGGCTAAGTAATAGAAGATAATTACGGGGCTTCGGCGAGACTCGTGAAAACTGTGGAACAGGCTTTTAGATCTATAACAAAAACTTGAATTTGAGAGTAATTTTCAACAGCATTATTTAAGAGGCTGTCCGCGTAACAGCGGATAAGGCAAATTTTGAACCTTCACCGATTTCTCTAATATTTTCAGTGAAAGTCGACCATTATATCCCATGAGCAAATATCACATTTATTTGGATCAAATCTTTTAGTTTTATTTTTTGCGAGGCGGTTTTCACTGCAACCTCAAAACGACCCCAATTTGCATTTGAAGACTCCATAATTTAGCATTAAGGAGGCTCGAAGGGGTTTAGATATTCCCGTCTTTGGTATCCTATTGCAGCTACACCAATAACGTTGAGGTTAAACGTTTAGTACAACTTTGTAAAGGTTTTACCAATGAACAAATTGCAGTTGCTATGACGTCAAAATTCGTTGCCATGGCAACGTCATATGAGGTCTAAGATACCTTATTTTTTACAGTTTGAGGCTAATAATTAAAAACTAGACGGTGAAATTTTTTGTTTTTCATATATGTTTGCCTACTGGGCAAAACAAACAATCTAACAGTGTTTAAAAAAATTCTGTAGGTAGGGTTCAGAGCCACCTTAAATTACTGAAAAAATGACGTAGCTTCGAATCCTACCTACAGAATTTTTTAAAAATTTGCAAAAATGTTTCTTTTGTCAGTTGGATAAAAATATATCAAAAACAGGAACTTTCACCGAGTAGTTTTTGAGTTATTAGCCCTAAAAGGTCCAAAATAGGGTATCTTTGACATCATATGGCGTTACCATGGCAACGATTTTTGACGTCACAATGACGTCAATTTGTTCATTGGTAAAAGTTGTACAAGTTTGTACTAAAAGATTTTCCTAAAAATTATTGGTATAGCTGCAATAGAACACCTAAAACGGGGATGTCTAAGTCTGAATAAACTGTTATGAGCCACCTTAAATGTCGGTCGCTGCCAAATCGTATTTCCTTAACCAAACAAGCTGAATATTTTATACAGCAAGGTTTTATGTTTCTTCTATACTTTAACGGTTAAACAAGTGTATTCTATAAAATTCTGACTGAGTTATGAATTTTCAAAAACACTTCCTAACGGACTCATGAATGCGTGACACGTAACATACCTGTAATTGAAAGCGATTTTCTCGAATGTGGGACCTGATCAGAAGTCAAGTCTATTGTATCTCAAAAGTACTAATACCAGTCTAAAAACATATCAAATAAAATTTGTGGGCACTCTGCACTTCGCGCCGTACAGAGCAGCAAGATTTTCCCAAATTTTCGCCATTTTGATTAAAACCAAAGATAACGACGGTCCGATTTCTTTACAGGGAACGCCTATAGATACGATCACTACCACTAAACACCACACTGTGGCATGCAAATAAATAATATCTGTCGATTTAGCCGTCGTTTGAGGAAAAAATCTACCGTTGTTGCAGGATTTTCAAAAGAAACAGCGAAAATATCAATATGCAAATTAGCTCCGAAAACGACATTTTGCTATCTGTAATTCCAGAAAACTTTTTTCCTTAAAAATTATTTTACAAGGCAAAGAAATGTTCCTTACCTGAGAAAAGATGCCTTTCAGACTATGTAAAAGCGTTTCAGTTTTGCTGTGAGTGATTATTTTCATTTCCCACGCTGCGGCCGGTAACACAGTGTTTGTTTTGTTTGCAAGGTTGTTGGTTTCACCCTAATTCAATTAAAAGCAGGCAAGTTGTCTACTTTTTCAAAGGTCTCTCAGCTCATTCTTACAACGTCTGAGGTACCTGACTAATTGCCAATAAAAGTTTTATTGACAATTTCCCCCAATAAATGTCGAAAAAAAAATCCTGAAAGTATCATATCAAAACGAAACTTCAAGTAGTGGGTCTTAATGAGGTTAGCCGTAGGCCTTCGGCGTAACAGTCGTTGGCCGAAAAAAAATGTTAACCGTAAACAGAAAATTCTAGCCACGAAAGCAGAAGTCTCAGGATTTCGTGACAGGACTTTCACTTGTCTTGGTACCGAGAAGTGTTAGATTTGCTCCAAGTCGTTCGCCTTTTCTTTGTGTCAACAGAACTACTGTATTTCAATTGATCATTCTCGTCCCCAGAGCCCGCGATCCTTCTGGTCTCCATCAGGGTTCGAGAACTCTGACCGTTCCCAATTTCTGAGCATTCACATGAACATGCACAGGGTTCTCGTTCTGTATCTTTAAGCCAATCAGATTTGTCAGATTTGACAATGAGTCCGTGAATAGCGGACTTGCGGTGTTGGAGGCGGAAAGGGGTCTCGATTCCTGGCGCAGAGCAGAAGGATCGAGTTACTTTTTGCCTCCGTTTGAAAACGAGTCTACGTGCGAAGCCATTCATATGAAAATGCCTTCCACCTTCACGTCCCGTCCATTTTCATGCAAATCAAACCTCTTTTTATTTGAATGGTTTCGCACGAAGACTCGTTTTGAATCTGAGGCAAAAGGCAACTCGGAGATGGCCTATAGACCTTTTGCGCTTGGGCGATTTGTTGCCCCATTTACAGACCATTTGATGATACTCTTGAGAATTCTTGCTCTCTTGAGAATAGTTGCGGGTATATGAATCAATAAATTTTATGTGGATAAAAGAAAAATCCTCTAGAGAATATCACGTGTCTGTAATGGGAAAACAAACCACCCAAGCGAAGGTCTATTGATCGCTTACAAAAAAAGATACAAAAGGATACAAAATCGCGCATTGAAGTGTTAGCGCGAAAAACGCAGGATTTCCAGAAATGGCTCGTTCAACGATCAGATGCAATTTTTGATTTTTAAACCAGACTGTGCGCCCTCCTTAACCAGCGGTCTTTTGCGAATGAAACGAGCGAGCAACTTGGAGCAAGTGCCGTAGCACATTGTAATTCATAGCACTTGCTCCAAGTTGCTTCCTCGTTTGATTCGCAAAAGACCGCTGGATAAGGAGGGTGCGCTGTCTGACTTGGAAATCAAAAATTGCTACTGTTCGCGGAACGAGCCATTCCTAGAATTCAATAGTGCGCTTCGCGCACGAACACTTCAATGCACGATTTTGTTTCCTTTTTTGGAAGTGATCAATTCACAGTCTCGTCTCCAGAGGCCGCGATCCTTCTCGTCTGCGCCAGGAAACAAGACATCTGGCCGCCTCCAAAACCGTTAGTCCGCGATTAACGGACTCATTGTCAAATCTGACAAATCTGATTGGCTGAAAGATACAGAACGAGTTAACTGCGCATGTTAATGCTCAGAAATTTGAGCTCTCTATCCCTGATGGAGACCAGAAGGATCGCGGGCTCTGGGGGCCAGAATGATTAATTCAAATAACTCTGTTGGCACAAAGAAAAAGCGAACGACTAGCAGCAAATGTAACACTTCTCGGTACCAAAACACGTAAGCGTCTTGAAAAGAAATCCTGAGACTTTCACTTTTGCGGCTAGAACTTTCTATTTACAGTTAACTTTTTTTTTTTCGGCCAACGACTGTCACGCATAAGACTTAATTTTTTGGTCGCTTTACGGCTAACGTCTAACCTCATTAAGATCCACTACTTAACGACGTTTTGTTTTGATATATACTTCGGCTTAGTTTTAGGATTATTTTCTTCGACATTTATAGGGGGAAATTAATTTGTCACCCTCCCCCCCCCCCCCTCGCCTCCCACCCCACTCCCGTGAATTCCAATGGTCCGCCATGTAACTGAGTACGTACAAAACAGAGGTGGACTAGATAGATTTTATCACGGCATTTTAATATAAATCTTTTTATTGACAAAAATTGTCAGGTACGTACCTCAGACATTTTAAGGATGAGCTGAGAGAGCAGTTTGAAAATGTAGACAACTTGCCCGCTTTTAATTGAATTAGAGTGAAACCAACAGCCTAGCAAACAAACACTGTGTTACCGGCCGCAGCGTGGGAAATGAAAATAATCACTCACAGCAAAACTGAAACGCTTTTACATAGTCTGAAAGGCATCTTTGCTTAGGTAAGAAACATTTCTTTGCCTTGTAAAATAATTTTTAAGAAAAAAAGTTTCCGGGAATTACAGAGGGAGATATAGGGAAATGTCGTTTTCGGAGCTAATTTGCATACTGATATTTATCGCTGTTTCTTTTGAAAATCCTGCAACAACGGTAGATTTTTTCCTCAAACAACGGCTAAATTGAGAAATATTATTTATTTGCATACCACAGTGTGGTGTTTAGTCGTAATGATCGTATCTATAGGCGTTCCCTGTAAAGAAATCGGACCGTCGTTATCTTTGGTTTTAATCAAAATGGCGAAAATTTGGAAAAATCTTGCTGCTCTGTACGGCGCGAAGTGCAGAGTGCCCACAAATTTTATTTGATAGGTTTCTAGACTGGTATTAGTACTTTCGAGATACAATAGACTTGACTTCTGATCAGGTCCCACATTCGAGAAAATCGCTTTCGCTTACAGGTATGTTACGTGTCACGCATTCCTGAGTCCGTTAGGATGTGTTTTTGAAAATTCATAACTCAGTCAGAATTTTATAGAATACATTTGTTTAACCGTTAAAGTATAGAAGAAACATAAAACCTTGATATATAAAATATTCAGCTTGTTTGGTTAAGGAAATACGATTTGGCAGCGACCGACATTTAATGTTTACAGTCGAAACCGAAGAAGCGTGAACGCCAAAAATAATTTCTGGAATGTTTATTGTTCTACAACCAATCAGATTCGAGACGTTACCGCAACAGTAATTAGCAAAAAGGTTTCGATTCTTTTATCACGAAACGACTTTTTCGTCTACATTAAGTCTTGAGATCACCACCGATTAACAAACACTCTGGAATTATTACAGTCAAAATACTCAGCGCGTAGTATGTGCCGCTTAGAATTCCGGAAAAGTTTTGATTAACGGCGAACGGATGGCATTATTGGTTTCAAACATTCAAATTTAATTTGAATATTGTAGATCATCCAACCGTGAACACGTGAACACGTGAGCCTGTCAGAAATGAAGCAATTTGATTGGTTTATTTTTTACAGGTTCACGTGCTCACATGTTCACTGTTGGATGATCTACAATATTCAAATTTTAATTTGAATGTTTGAAACCAATAATGCAATCCGTTCGCCGTTAATCAAAACTTTTCCGGAATTCTAAGCGGCACACGCTGAGTATTTTGACTGTAATAATTCCAGAGTGTTTGTTAATCGGTGGTGATCTCAAGACTTAATGTAGACGAAAAAGTCGTTTCGTGATAAAAGAATCGAAACCTTTTTGCTAATTACTGTTGCGGTTTGTTGCGGTAACGTCTCGAATCTGATTGGTCGTAGAACAAAAAACATTCCAGAAATAATTTTTGGCGTTCACGCTTCTTCGGTTTTGACTGTAATTATGGAGTCTTCAAATGCAAATTGGGTAGTTTTGAGGTTGCAGTGAAAACCGCCTCGCAAAAAATAAAACTAAAAGATTTGATCCAAATAAATGTGATATTTGCTCATGGAATATAATGGTCTACTTTCACTGAAAATATTAGAGAAATCGGTGAAGGTCCAAAATTTGCCTTATCCGCTGTTACGCGGACAGCCTCTTAACATTTGGTATAACTCCAAAATTTCTCAATCCTCGTTTTAACACACACATAGATATTTTCTACAATATACTGGTAAATTAGCTTGGGTTGTTGAAAGGAGCCTCTTTATCAATGCATCGAAGTTAGACAAATGTTGTGAAACAGCACCAAAATGACTTGTCTAACGACTAGAAATTTCAAAACTTCCTCTGGTTTCTTCTTCCTTAGGGTTTTCGTTCATAATAGTCCTTTTCCCTTGAAAAAGTGAGTATCAGAACTCTAGAACGATCGATTTCTTCCTTCAAACATTGTTGACTGCCATCAAAAATATGCAAGATATGTATTGCGTTACTGCCGACTTCGTGACTGACATCGCCACTGGGCAGACTCAGGGACGTCGCAATATGATGTCACATGTTATGTCACGTTCAGTCACAAAACGGTCGTAGACCAAAGTCGCGAAGAGTTCTGTATTTATTTAAAAATGGGCTTAAATCGATCCAGTTTGTCTTCTTTATCTCAATCTTTCGTTCAAAAGACAGTTTTGCAACTGAATAACAGTCAAGAAGAAGGAAAGGCGAATATTTGGGGTTGAAATATTTATTTTCGTGCGTTTTTTAATTAGAAGTGTTTACACAGTTTATGGGCGCTACTTTGAAAATTTGCCGAACTTTGATGTCAAACTTTTCCGTGCGGTTCTGTTTGCGAACGCGAGGAGAGTTTACGATAGCGAATTTTGGGTTAAAAATTGGGCTATTTTTAGACTCCGACCACGAAAACCGTTTCTCCGTTTTTTTCTCGAAATTAAAAGACTTTTCGAGGGAGCAAACTACATCAGGTTTCTTATCTACCTAAAAGCTATTAATGAGCAAAAAATAAAACACATTCATTTGCCAACTTTTGCCGCTCAAAGGTCAATTTTTCCTGAAAGTCCCTCTTAAATAGATAAACAAGTATATAAATAAGATTATATTACATACATTGATCATAAAAATCTTCCTAGCATAAATTCTAAGATAATAAATACTTTAAATATTTTAACTTGAAGTTATTCGTACCTCACTATTTCTCAAGCAGTGAAAGAAGAAAATGGAGAAGCCCTGTTAAAATGCCAACAATAAATTAACAATTTTATTGACAAAATGATATGACATATATGAGACTAGGAATAATGTAACTCTCCCTGGGTGGGATGCTAGACAATCCTACGAAAGTTAACACCAGGTTCTTAAAAGATTGCTGTAAAGGGTCGCTGGCTCACATTCGGGTACTCCAGGCCTGCACTTTAATACACAAAGTAGGCTTAAAAAATGACTTTGGTTAGAAATAATACTAGTCAAAAAGTAAATGGTTTGAACCCAGGAGTATCAGTAGTTCGTGTAGTGTGATCGTCCGGGTGAGAGTAGTTCTGAAAATAACTGTTGTTGGTGACTGACGTTTCGACAACTTGTACGAAAGTCATCTTCAGAGTCAAGTGAAAAGTTGTTGTAAGTCGATGATGTCATAAGTCTGGTCTGATTGGTCAGTTTAGCCGTGATTTTATTGGCTGTAACAGCTGTAAGACTCGTGTTAAGTTCGTCAGCAGTAATTGGTCAGTTGACATCTGTTGATAGGCGTTTGTTCTAAGTTTGTGTACCAGCTTTCTAGGGTCAGTCGTTGAAAATAGTTCGTACTGTAGGTTAAACATTCAGCAGAGTACCAGTCGAGTTTGTGAGTAGTAAGTCAATGGTGTTTAGAAATGTGATTGTTGATCACCATTTCTAGTCGCTCGTTTGTGTTCAGTCAGTCTCGTGTTGAGGTTTCTGCCAGTCTCTCCAATATAGGAGGCCTGGAAGTCGGATCATTTGATCTTATAAACCGCTCCCTGTCTGTTGTTAGGTTCGTCCCTGTATTTAACGTTGGTCAGTAAATGTCGTAACGAAGTTGTAGGCTTGTGAGCTACACGGATATTGTAGGGTTGTAGAATCCGCGCGATAGTCTCACAAGCGCCCTTGATGTAGGGTATAGTCGCTGTAGTAACAGATGTAGGGTTCCTGTTGGTTTCTGTAGTTTCAGTAGTTCGGTGAGTGTTTCGTCTAACGAAGTCGGCGTTGTAGTTGTTCTCGTAGAAAACACGGTCAAGGTATTTGTTTTCGTCAGATAAACTGTACGTTGTGCTACAAACTAGTTGTGCTACAAACTAGTTTCGCTCGTCTTGTCAAAGTCTTGATAGTCGTAGCTTTGTGGGAAGTCGAGTCGTAGGATGATTCGTCCAGTAGCCTGTCGGTATGTATGGATTTTCTGTACACTGTGGTTCGCAGTTCGTTGTTGTCGCGGCTTACCAGACAGTCTAGAAATGGACATTTTTCATTTTTTTCGATCTCTCTAGTAAACTGGATGTCGGCGTGCTGTTGGTTAAGGTGTTTGTAAAAGTCGTCAATTTCGTCTTTGTCTTTGCTAAACTGACCAATCAGTTTCAACCGACCAGACTTATAACATCATTGACTGACAACAACTTTTCACTTGACTCTGAAGATGACTTCCGCACAGGTTGTCGAAACGTCAGTCACCGACAACAGTTCTTTTCAGAACTAATCTCACCCGGACGATCACAGTATACGAACGAATACTAGTCAAATCACCAATTATGCACACCATTTCAACATAAAACACTTCAAGCAAATTTGTGATTCATTGTACCTGAGTGGAGTTGAGGATTACAAATATGTAAGTGAAAGCGATATGAAATGGCGATAGAAAACCAAACAACCACGTGACACCCAGCAAGGGAACCAACACCACGCATGCTCTGATACCAAGTCTGCAAGTAAATAAAACGGTAATATAAAGTACTGTGAAAGAGAAATGAATAGTGCCCCCTTGGTAGGGTACCTCCAAAATGGACCCTGCACGGAGAGGCTCCTACCGAAAGGAGTAGCTTTATCGTACTTGAAGTATCTAAAAGGGCTGGGAATTTAAAAAACTAGATCGAGTACCTCCGCCTCACCTCGGCCCTAAACCAAACTATCACAAGGCAAAGAACAAACACTGATAATTTATTAAAATGATGATGATGAAAATGATGATGATGATGATGATGATGACGATGATGATGATGATGAGATGATGATAATGATGATGATGATGATGATCATCATCATCATAATCATCATCATCATTGTTTTCATCGTCGTTATTGTCGACTTCCCTTATATTCTCTCACCTTATCTGTTCGGTCTGGTTATCTTTTACTTGTTGCATTGCTGACATTTCTTTGATAACTTGCACAAGGATAAACAGGTTAATCTTTAAAAAATAAAAGCAAACGCTGTTCAGTGAAATTCGATATTTACATGAAGGCTTAAGTGTCATGCGTCCAATTATCAAACGGTTAGTGGAAGTAGTTAACCATAAAGTGTCAAGGACAACTATAGTGAGCTTAAGCCCACTCGGATTGTGGTGGTGGTCGGGGAGGGGGGGGGGGGGGGGGGTGAGAGTTGGGGGCTACCCAATTTTTTTTACCCTTTCATATAGCATCGATATAAAATTGTGCCCCTTTCACATACCTACGAAAGGATAACTACGTCTCTTTTCTTAATTTGCAAGAGTCTTTTCGAGATATTTTGAAAAGCCCTTTTAAATACCTATATTAAGGTGGCTCGATGTAGTTTTTTTAGCCCTAGGGTTGTCGTTTTGAAAATAAATATTGTCTTGGAAGCCAATCTTCTATTTTTGTCAAACTACACCATAGTGATCACATATGGCTAAAGTTTGAATTTTTGCTGGTTTCATTGGAAGGAAATACACAAAGAACAAGATAAACAAAATCCTCCTCCTTAGAAGGAAATGGCGGCCGAAATTTAGCCATAATTGTAGGAAACCAAAAAAAATGTTGCGAAAAATTTCATTCTCGATTTACTTTCAAACGCTCTTACGTATTTTTTTTTTTAAATTTCGTCAATAGGTAGTCAATCAACTATACTTTACAGTCAAACTGGATGTTCTTTTGATTGGAACTCTGCAATGTTGTGGTGGCGTGTTTCAATATTAATTGGCAGTTTGCTTGAGACAACTTGCAACTTTCAATTCAAATTTGCTCGAGCAAGTTGCCAAGTTCCGGTTTTTGATATTCCTGTATTAAGGGTAAAGGTAAACTTTATTTATGCAGGGTGGCCCATTCAGCACAGTGGCTGGTATCCAGAGGGGCCCTGCTAAATACAATTTCTAAAAATATAGAATGTCTAATAAAAAAACAACAACTAATGTCTAGTAGTTGAAATAGTTATATAAAAAGAGTTTAAAAAATTTAAACGAGTTACAAGCATGAACTGGTATTGAAGGTAATAATCCCACCTTTGTTTCAAAGAAGTGGGAAATAATTGCCCTATGGTCAACTATTTATCAACAGATGACAAGAAATTAGCGACAGGTTTAGTTAAATCGCCAAACTGGGAAGTTTGCTTGACGCAACTTGCAACTTTCAATTCAAATTTGCTCTAGCAAGTTCCGGTTTCCCAGTTTGGCAATCTGAACTAAACCTGTTGCTAATTTCTTGTTGTCTGTTGTTAAAAATATTTGACCATAGGGCAACTATTTCCTACTTCTTCAAAACAGAGGTGGAATTGTTACGTTCTATACGGGGAAAATGAAAACTAACTTTGCAACTTGCCCAAGCAAATTTGAATTGAAAATTGCGATTTGCGTCGAGCAAACTCCCAATCAATATTGGAACATTGCACCACAATGATTGCAGAGTTCCCATCAAAAGAACATCCAGTTTGACTGTAACATATCAAAAAAATGAATACCTAGAGTTAGCCTAGATTTCGAGAAAATCAGTCTTGTTAAAAAAACAAAAGGAAATAATTATCGTTGCTATGGTAACATTTGTTCCAATGAAACCAGCAAAAAATCAAACTTTGGGCATATGCGATCAATGTGGTGTAGTTTGACAAATATCGAAGATTGGCTTCCAAGAGAATATTTATTTTTAAAACAACCACCCTAGGGCTAAAAAAACTACATCGAGCCGCCTCAATGAGAGTTTTAAATTCCCCCACCTTCTGCTTACTTCTACTCGTGAAATACGTATACATAGGGCCCGAAAAAGGTACCCCTTTGGGGTGAACCTTCCCCATATAGTCTACTACAAGGAGTACCCCTCGCCCCGCGGGGATTAGACTAGCTTTTGGGTCTAGTTAATGAACATTTAGCAGTCGATTTAATAGTTACTGTAAACCATCATTCCCAGAAGGAAGATCCGAAAGGAAAACATATGCATGAGATTTTGTTGGTTCACTTACAAGTTCGATCAGCCCAACGAATGAGACAAATATCCATATCAGATTGTTCGAGGAAGATATCCAGCAGCTTTCGTTAAAATAATAATAATAATAATAATAATAAAAAACAAATTCAATAAAAGTGGTAAGAGAACTCGCTTTCCACCTACGTGGCCCGGGTTCGATTCCCGCACCCGGCTTCATATGTGGGTTGAGTTTGCTGTTGATTCGCGTCCTTACTCCGAGGGTTTTTCTCCGGGTTCTCCGGTTTTCTTCCCTCCCCCAAAGCGAACACTTCTAAATTCCAATTTGATCAGGAATTCGAGGGTCACGGGTTTGTCAGTCGCAAGACTGTTATACGTGCAACCCTTGTTAAACAAAGTCGATTTTGAACGAATGAACAAATGTGATTGCCTTCACTAACGGGATTACAGTGGTGATAACGTGTACTTAATGGCAGGCAGAATCTAAATTAAAGCTGAGAATACATATTGAAGGAAATAAGACATGGGACAAAAATAAAGTTCCTACTGTTTATCGTTGGAAAAACTCTGGATCCCATCTTTTCCGGCAGCAATACTCAGAGATATAGCTACAACAACTGCAGGAAGTCCTGAAATATTATACAAATTTTATACAACTCATTTTGCGTACATTTTAAATAAGTACACTCATTGTCCATTGTAGCGCATCATCTTACCGGTATCGTTGAGGCACGTGTCTGTTAACGGTCGAAATTTTTTCACTGTCATCGAAATTTTTTCTACTTAATGAAAATGGCACGTTACAACCCGGGATAGAGCCCGGAACCTCTGGCATGCTAACACCCCTCCTTCACCATTGCACCACCACGTGGATCCTCTAAACCTCGACAAATTTAATTATATAAGGTGACTTTCTAAACTGTTAAATCTATAATTGAAAACCATATCCCTATCCCTAACTAAAGCGTGAATCTAACTTAGATTTAATGACCCCCTTATCTTAGCCTGATTTCATCTAATAATCAAACACAGTTTTGACCTAATCCAGGCCTAAACTGGAGCAGATAAATTATGGCATCATCCGATCGGAAAAGCTTGGTTACCAATGATGGCATCGACCGTTTACGAATAGGAAATCAGCATCGTCGAGGTCACAGGCTTGAGTCCCTTGAAACTCTGATTTTTCCAGGCTTATTTTCCCGAACTGCTTAAATTGGTGGGCTCACAGTGAGGATCATGTCGTTGCTTACTTCTTTCTGCCTTGCAAATAATCTTATTTATACTGCTTATACAGTGTAGTTGTGTAAGTAACTGTCCATTTTAGCTATGCGACTCTTTTATTTTGTTTCTTGTGTGTACTTATGAGATGGCTCGTGACCGGCTCAGTCCCACAAAGCAGTCAGTTTTCAAGTCAGTCATTTCAGAACTAAGATTCTGGGCCCTTCACAATTAACTGATTGTGCTTACCCCAGGAAATGACATGATAGATTCTTTTTTTGTCGGCGATGTTGTAAACCTTGACAACAAACAAGTAGAGGTAAATTCCCTCGACGAGCATCCAACAGAAAGCTGCCATCAGAAAGTATTGCATAAGAGCTGCTACTGTAACACAAGCTCCCTTCAGAAAACGATACAGAACAAGAATGGTCAGAGAGATCTGTGACAAAAAGGAAGCAAAGAAAATTCAAGCTGAGCTAAGTTAAATTGATGACTTTCCTTACCTTGTTTTCTGTTGCATCAATTCCGGCAAAAAAGATGATATGACCTGCACCAATGGAAGTGGTGAGACTAACCCGGATGTGAGACAGAGGTGCATGCCTGTCTCTGACAGAACCCAGGAAAAAAAATGAACAAACAAATAGTTCTATAAGAATAAATACTATCGTTATGAAGATTAGAGTCTGTTTCAACTCTTGCTAGATAGGGCCTAGATCGTGGTGGGCCACCCCGACATTTTGTGTGACTGGGGCATGTACAAAAACCCGAAACAGCGAGACGAAACCTCCAATACGACCGAAACGGCCGAAACGAGCGTTAACTCCTTGACAGCCGTTGTTTGTGCTCGTCACGATGGCTGCAAAAGAGCCCAAAACACGTGGCGTTAGGCCACTGAGCCTCTCATTAAAAAAATGTATCGTAGAGAACGTACGTGAGCAGAAGGTAGCTGATTATTGTTAGAATAACTCCGGTTAGAGATAAAGCCATTCCCACGTGTGTAAGAATTGTCAGGATTTTGTCGTCTCCTTCTGATGGCTGGTTTTGGCCCTAACATGAGTAAAAAACACTTTAACACGATTGTATCTAAAAATAATTAAGTTAGTATGCAACTGATCAATATCAAGAGTTCTAATAACCAATAATTACATTATTGGCCCTCGAATAATGTTATCCAGAATGTTAATTAAGCCTTAAAGAAAGAAATTCTGTTATATTTTAATTGCGTAAAATTGTAACTTACTGGCACTGAGTCGCCGTTCTCAGTAAAATCCATGAGGACAGCAAAGTGTGTCAGGTGATTACAGACGCATTCTGTTTGTGAGTCGTTTATTATCTTCGTTTGACATCCTTGTCCAGACCAACCTTCAGGACTTAAGAAAAAAATAATTTAAGCATTTATACTCCAAGCAGGAAGTGTAATTTCTCATTATTGATTTTACTTTTATTTTTGTTTTTTAATTTTCAGTTCTGAAAATTTGGTTTTACACGATAAGATACCCTTACTGACCAACCCTCGCGGCTAATAGTTTTAGTTATCAGTTCTTATTAGCGATTTCCCTCCATCGTCAGATTTTCCAGCAACACAAGCCAAACTACTTATATTTGTTATATTCGGTATGGAAAGTGAAGGAAATAAATCGCTTGCTTACTTGTCTTCTGAAAAGTTCCAAAATACACATTGTCTATTTTTTCCTGCCGCCTGAAAGCAAGCACATTGATTAATTGAAGCTATATTTTTGTGGAACAAGATGAAAAATAAGGGTAACAAGCAAGAAGAATAAGCAAATTGTTGTTGATACCTTTATGTTTTTGAAAACCAAAGTGACGTTCTCAAGTAATTCTTTTAGGGGAGGGTAAATTACTGCTGACATTATTATAGAGTTGAGTTCCCTGATAAAGAAAAAAATATAAATAAAAGGGACATCAAATGGTATTATAAAGAGCTTCTGAAGTCAAATAGATGGTCTAAGACTGGTTCCAATATCTGGAATCAAACATTAAACGACATAAGATGGCATTAAACAAGTGTCGAGAAACCCCGTAAAGCCTCAATGTCAAAAACTGTTAAATTGTCTCTATTGTTGTTTAAACATTTCTCATAATACGAGTAGGGAGATTTCCCGTGGTAATCGCTCTTAGGATTTTTATGGCTGGCTTGCAAAGCAAACCGTGAAATACAACAGCTAATGTATTGCATCGATGTCAGGGAACAATTTAATGTTAAGTTTCATGATAAATGTACCCAAATTTAATCGACATTGATTAAATAAATTCCAAGCATGCAGGGTTCTCATTAGGCCACGGTTATCTTTCTACGAGAGCTGGCAAAGGACACGTTTCCGGCGCTAATTTATTTTTCTGCAATGGAAATTGATCTGCATTCATTTTATAGAAAGAATTTGATCGCCACACTCACAATAAGTCGGGAAAAACTGATAGGTCACCGTACTCGTTTACACGAGAAAACGACGATTTATTTCTCGCGAGCCAAGCCGCATAGAAAAAAAAGCCGCCATTTCGTTTATATGCCCACGCTAATTACGCATAAAGTTTAGTACCGTAGAATATACAACGGCTTTCTTGTACTCTGATTGGCTGTATTTTCTATGGCATGTTATAAATTAGAGAATGCATAGTTTTTCGCTCTGTCGTTAAAACGAACGTGTGCATGTAATGTCGGATGTGCTGTTCTGTGTTTGTAATTTATTTATTTATTTATTTATTTATTTATTTATTTATTTATTTATTTCAAAACTCTTTTGTGGAGGAAAAATACAAACCTGGTCTTGTTGGTTGTGGTGATATCAGCTGAGTGATTTGTAACAAGCAAATCATAGAGATTTTTGTACTCGACTCCAAGAACCACTGAATCTAATATGAGAGAGACAGAAGAAATCGTTCAAGGAATCTCTCTTTTTCAGTATCAATATTAAAATATAAATACTCCATACTTATCGCCTACATTGTGCTTGCATTTAATTGCTAGGAGAAAATAGATATCGATTACAATTCGCCATTATGAGTTAATTAACCCAACAAGGTTACTGTATCTACCATAAGATGCTAATTAGCGATTTTGAGTCCCCGGAAGGGGAAGGTGGGGCACTCTGTGGGATGCTGGGATGTGGGATGCTGTACCCGTATTTCTAAAACCTTTTCCTTATTATCTGAATTTTACACCAAATTCAATTAACTTGAGCAGGAAAATTCGTCATGCTTTTTAGATCTAATCGCAACAGCTTTTGTACTCCGCTCTTATTATTTCCATTGCTTGGAGAATGCACCAGTAATTACGTGGAGTAGCAGCTCTCGTAAGATCTCAAGTGAATGATTCGCTAATAGAACAAACTACAGGAAATATGTCCCTAGCACCCAAAACAATAGCAACTGCTACACTATAGAGGACCAGTAAGCTTACGATTCTGACCTACCACTGTTGTATTGTGCAGAATATAAATTACTGAGAAAGTAAGCAAATTATGGAAAGGTTAGAAAGACACAGAGTGTACCAACCATTATGTAAATTTGCTGAGGGAATCTTGATTATGTTCTCTCTCTTGGTACCATAGAGACGAAACTCCCTCTCAGTGTGGTTGAAGACGCGCCTGACACCAACATCTGGGATAACAGGCAACAATGATAAAAATTTGGAATGTACTAGCTTTTTTTCTCTAGATAGCGAAAGCATCCCACCCATTTTAAAAAAGTCAGAATGGGCACTATGGCAAGAATGTAAAATAATAATAAAAAAATGCCTTTATGAGTGAACCTGCAGATGCGATGCTCATATTGGCTCAAGCAATTTTTCAAGATTTCTTTAACGAATAGTTTTCACAAAGTTGTTATTCTATTAAAGGATGCAACGATTGTTCTATTTACATTACATTTTTGACCAAATCTACCCTGTTGTAATTCTATAAAGTGTTCCTTTAGTTAGGTTCATAACGCTGCGAGAACAACAACAAAGTGAAAGGCTGACAACAACATCAACAATAACTATAATGCTCAAAACAAGTTTATGCTATTTTTAAACTCTTCTATTTTTACTCACTGACGTCATGGTCGATAATGGGGATTTCGGGAGTAGTGACGTTCAGTTGTTTCTCTGCGTATCTGATAATGACTTCCTCGAAAGCAACCGTGGTGAAAAAGGCATTTTCCTCCCTTTCGTCTTGAGTAATATTCATTTGATAATCATGGAACGACGAGTTTTTGAACTCTTGAATTGTTGTTTTGAATGCAGACACTGCATCCTGTACAAGGGAGATGAATATTACATAAGTATACTTCGGTTCATGTTCTATTTAACAATTATTCGCCGCGATTCAGTGAACCTGAGGCGAATCATTGTTTTAGTATAATTTTCGAATAACAAAGTGTTTTGTAAAACATTTGAGAAGGAATATTAGCGATATAAAAAGTGAACAACGACGTTTCGATGACTCCATGTCATGGAGTCATCGAAACGTCGTTGTTCACTTTTTATATCGCTAATATTCCTTCTCAAATGTTTTACAAAACACTTTGTTATTCGAAATCTACAACGCGATAACCAATTAAGCTTGTTCAGGCGACTTGAACAGCTTAGTGTTAAACAAGTCAAATGCGATGGAGCTATCGAATTCCTTCGACTCTGTCAAAACTTTGGTGTTACTCCAACGTTTACCAAGGTAGACGAAGCGAAGTCCAACAAGTGGAGGCAATCTTCGACGCAATTCGCTCAGAACGTCATCCTTGAGGAATTACGCTTAAAATCAAACAAGAATGCCGCATTAAAGAAACAGATCGCTGATGTCTACGATGAAATCCGTCAGAACTGTTCTTCGTTTCGCTATTTGTGTGTCCTGAAAACGATCGTTGATCTCCGTAAGAAACAGTACCAGAAACTGATGAGCGACCACGTCTCAAAGATTGCGCGCCTGATACAGAGAGATGTCGATGTCGATGAACATATCCAAAATATTTCATCTTATAAGCTTTCTTTCTTCCAGAAGCTTGTTCTCTGCCGTGGTCTAAAGTTTGCACTTCCCCAGCGCCATATATCCGCCATGGATGTCCAAGCCAGTTTTGAAAAAGCCTTCTGGAAACTCGAACCAACAATTCCTGAAGACAAGAAAGAGTTAGCCACCGCAACACTTCGATCCATTGCACTGAATTATATTGAACGGAAAGGCCCAAGACCACCAAAGGCCCTAGTACATTCAATCAACCAACTGAAGAAACGAAGTGATATTGTCATCTCAAAACCGGACAAGGGGTCCGGCGTCGTTGTAATGGACAAATCTGATTATGTTCGTTTACTCTCCGAGGCATCTATCAATGACGCAACAAAATTTAAGCCGGTTGACTCGGAAAGGCCAAGAAGAAGAGGTAGACCCCCAAAACATTACCATCCTTTGTTGGAAAAAGAAAAACATCTCGACTCAGTCGTCCGCAGAATTCTTCCTAAACACATCGCTGAATTGCTCTGTCCAAAAGGGACCAGATTAGCACATCTCTATGGATTACCTAAGACACACAAAAAGCATCTGGCCATGCGACCTATTCTCTCTGCGACCGGCACCTACAACTACGCCTTAGCAAAATGGCTAGATGAGAAGTTAAAGCCCTTCTCGACCAACAAATACACAATCTCTGATATCTTCGAGTTTGCTCAGGAAATCCAACAGCTTCAGTTCAACAAAAATGATATTTTTGTATCGTACGATGTGTCAGGCATTATTCACAAGTGTCCCCTTGGAAGAAACCATCCAGATTCTAGCCAACAAAGCCTTTGCTGGAAACTGGTTTAACGAAACCCATCAGTTGAACATCACTCGTGATGATCTTGTTGAGTTATTGAGGGTTGCTACAAAACATCAACTTTTCCAGTTTAACGGACATCTTTATGAACAAATCGATGGAGTTGCAATGGGCTCACCCCTGGGTCCACTCATGGCGAATGTTTTCATGTGTTCAGTCGAGGAGAAGCTGGAAAGCGAGGGCAAGATGCCCACTTTCTACAGAAGGTACGTGGATGACACCTTAGCTACGGTACCCGACCTTGGATCTGCTGAAGCCCTTTTAACAACGTTGAATGAAGCCCACCCTTCAATCAGCTTTACGATGGAAACAGCAACTAACAACAAGCTACCCTTTGTTGGAATAGAAATTGAAATTACAGGAAATCGGCTAGTAACACGCGTCCACAGAAAAGCAACAAACAAAGGCCTCTTACTGCACTATCAAAGTCACGTTGACAACAAGTACAAGAATTCACTCCTGAAAACAATGTTAATTCGTGCTCATCGTCTCTCATCTTCTCCAGATGTTTTTGCCAATGAATGCAACACCTTAAGATCAATGTTTCTTAAATTAAAGTATCCTCCGCGCCTTATTGAATCAACCATCAACAACTTTATCCGCACACGAGATCAAGCAAGACCACCGGAAGAAGCCCAGCAAGACAAGCCCATCAGAATTGTTTTGCCGTTTAAAGACCAGAGATCGGCTGACGCTTTACGCCGTAATCTTAACGACCTCAGCAAGAATCTTTTTCAACGCATCGCTGAGCATAAATATTCTGCGATTGGTCAACACTTAAAAGAAGACCACAAGCTGCAAGGCTACAGTGTACAAAAACAGTTCACTGTTTTAAAGAAATGCCGCACGAAGCTGGATTGTTTACTTTATGAAATGCTCTTCATCAGGAACATAAAGCCAAAACTCAACACATAATCAGACTCCGTCCGTGCCAAACTGTTTACTTGAATTGACTATGTAAATAGATTTTCACACCCTAAATATTTTCGATCACTATATAAAGCGTCAACTTTGTATTTTAATTTTTAACTTGATAATGATGACATGGAGTCATCGAAACGTCGTTGTTCACTTTTTATATCGCTAATATTCCTTCTCAAAAGTATAATTTTCAGAGATGAATATCAAGAACTGCAAAATAACGAAAGAAAACATGGAAATCGCAAAAGTAAATGTTGGCTTGCATACATGTAAACCAAATTATTAATGGCGGATAATTAAATTTCGGTTACTCGATTTGACACAGTTTGTCATGGCTGCGTGATCTACGAAACCACTGTATTTAGCCTTGAAATGTTAAAATCGCCTATCGCGGGATGATTACAGTCATAAGCCGTGCTTTACGACCAATCAGAATGTCCGATTCTTATATTCACCTGTGGAAATTATACTAAATTCGATTAGCTATTTCCACTTTGTTGAGATGGTCCAATTTTTCGTATTCTGTGGCGAAAAATAAAAAAAAACAATCGTTTTTCGAGCCCTTACATGCATAATGATTGCTTGGTGAACTTTCTGCACCATTATCGAGCTCTGCTAAAACTGGAATAATTTGTTCTCCATTAATTCTGGGCAGAAATTCTCGAACTACCGGTGTCAAGTCTAACCATTAAAACACAGTCGCTACAAACTGGACTCGACTGAGTCATCGTGAATTAGCAACAGTTGAATTTGATTACCTTGATGACATTTTTCTTCACCAAGTCGATGGTTCTGATGAAATTAAAAAACTTCACCATCTGAAAAAATAAAATAAAAATAAAATAACCAATGATTATGAACATGAAATTTCATTTGACCTTGATTGCCAAAAATGTAGAAGCGCAATGTGGTTATGTCGAAATTATAACCGGGTTACATTTTTAAATTACAACTTGTGTTTTCTACGAACGTACAGCGGTGAGATATGTCATGCAGGCGGGAAGAATGTGAGAAATCCAGTAAAGGCAAAAATGTAGAACAGTTAATCAAAGGAAGAATGTGACGCAGCCGGCTGACTGAGACAGGCGACTGATGGGAAATGTAGGACAATTCATAGGTTACGAGCAGTCCCTATTTATTGTCCCAGTCTGTCGAGCGCGAAGCGAAAAAAACTGAAATGACCGCGCCTCGTCCCCATTTTTCGCGCGGTCATTGTTTTTTTTGCTTTACGCTCGACGGACTGCGAAAATAAATAGGGACTGGTCGTAGTCTAGACAACCCAAGTTAGTCAGCAGGTGGGTCATTATTTTCACCTACTGCGGAATGGACCCAGAAAGCAGAATGTGAGACAGTTAAAGAAAGGTAGCGTGAGATAGAATATGACTGACACAGGCCACTGATGGCATACGTAAGAAAAATCAAGTAAGTCAGCATGTGGTTTATTTTAACCAGAACAGAATGTCATTAACGCCCCAGAAGGCAGTATGTGAGATAATCAAAGAAGGGTAGTGTGAGACATCTTACCAACTGACAGAATGCGAGGCAGGCTTCTTCTAGATGTAAGACAAATAAAGTAAGAGAGTATGTGGGTCAGTTCATCGAGGGCAAAATGTAAGTTCAGTAGGGTGTAGAAGGCAGAATGCACGACAGTTTGAAGAAAGGTAGTGTGAGACATTTGACCGAATGCAGAATGTGGAACAGTGTACCAAAGGGCACAATTTGACGAGCCGCAAAGGTCCACTTAATCTGAGGGGCAGGGTTAAAATGACTCTCAGAATGCAGGAAAGGTGGATCCCCCCTAGACACTCATTCTAGACTTGCCTACAAGTCGAGCTCACGGAGTGCGAAGCGCGACAGTGAGCCAAACCGGAAACGAGAAGCGAATGACTTTTAGAAAGTCTAAGGCAATTCTAGAGAGGCAATGCATAAACCGGTACACCGAAAGCAGAATTTGAGACAAGCCCCTGAAGCAGATTGTAAGAAAATACAAGAGAGGCAGCATTTGAGAAATTTATCCGACGATAGAATGCAAGGAAAATTTGTTGAAGATAGAATATGAGAGAATTCAAGAAAGTCAATACCTGAGGTGCAGGTAATTATATTTTGCCCAATGAATATGTGTTTTTACAGCAACACGAGAAATGTAAATTTCTTACCGATTTCTCAAAATCAGGCAGAGCTTCCTTCATCTCTATTTCTAATTAAAGGAAAAAAAAAACCTTGTATTGACAATTGTTAACGTTCCGTCAGATTGAAACAATCGGTGATTTTTTAGAAGAAGAAATTTACAAACACCAGACGTCAAACTAAGCAACTTTGTAATAAGAAACATTCACATAAAAGAGGCGGAATATATGTTTATTCAGTGATTCGCCCCAGCTTTCTGTTGATGATAATAGAGAGTTAAAAACGACAAAATCACTGTTCATCTAATTGTTATGGCGTACATGAAAGGGCTCAGATTTTGAGTTTGCCGTATAATTTTTTCTCGATGGATATTTTCACAATTTAAGAAAAGGTAAAAAGATTCAACAACAAAGTTGCCTTAGAACGTGGAAATGTTGCTTTAGGAGTTGCTAATTTTGCTTATATAGGAATGCATTCATTGATATACTGTTGGGGAAACATCATTACCTATATCCTCTGAAGAATGGCAAGAACACTCTGTAATCTTGAAACAAACTCTGATACAAGGCCAGTTGTTAGCGCTGATGCTTATTTTGAAATCTCTGCTGTTGTTGGTGGACAGGCACCTCATCCTCAGACATGAAATTTGATCTTTTAGGCTGATATTTCGCGATGGTGGTGAGCATTTTTCCCTCATGAATCCCATTCTGTACCAAATTTGTTTTGATCCGTCTCTAAGTTGCTGGCAGCTGTTAAGTCTGATAACTATCGGACAAGGATCGATGACTAAAAGTGACAAACGAAATAGTCTCATTGTAAATTAACTGTCATTTATTTATTACAAAACCTAATTAAAATAGCCGCTTACGGAGTGTATAATTTTTGTGAGTACAGGCTGCGTTTGGCAGGTCACTCTTTAAAAGTTTTTATAGGGCGTTTAGAAACGCAGCGGTCACTAAACCCGAGAGTCACTTGTCTGGTAAAATACGCTGGAAGCGCGCTGCTTAGACTTGCCTACATGTCGAGCTCATAAAACGCAAAAGCGAAGTTGAGATCACAGGGCGCAAAGTGTGAAAGCTAGCGCGAAGCGCGCGCTCGACTGGTTTTCGCTGCTGGAAAGCGAATCAAATGACATCATGACATAATGGATTTTGGAGACAAACGCCACTCTTATTTTGCTAGAAATAAGAGGTAGAATTAAAAAGTTCCTTTTTCATTAGGTCAATATAATGCGTTATATAGATTTATAATGTTATACAACGCGCGGGTAAAACGAGGGGGGAAGTCATATGTGACACACCTCTCCAATGCGATAAATACCAACACTAGGTGTAGAAATGTACATTTTTACTCAAATTATGACTACGCACCATCTTTATTAGTACTCCCACTGCAATTACATTTAACAACCTTGAAGATGAAAACACTCCTCCAAAAAGGACGGCAACGGCGAACTAGGATTCTTGTAACAAATGAAGTGTTGGTGCTATCAGCTGTGATTTGGAACCAAGACAATTGGCGCCGGAACTTGATAGAACATCGTTCAGCCAGGTTTTCGTCGTTGAATCGAGAGGCAAAAAATTCGCACCAATTTGAACATTTAGGGATTCTACCATGAGACATGCAAAGGAATGACGATGAGCATTTAATCCGGTGCCACTTGCTATAGAGAAGCTGGCGATCTTCATCGTTCAATGTTATGGGAACAGTATTTGGGCATTTTTTTCCTGAAAAGCATGAACAAAAAGGTACGATATTACTTCTATCTATTGCAAGATAAGGGAACCTAATTAATAATCCATTATCATAACGGAAACACTCCCGTAAATTTCGGATAGGATTGTGCCACGAAGGTTAAGGTCCAGACTTCAAAGAAAAAATCTATATAACATCGCTTTTGCTTGAATGGACAGTTCAGTTTTAACAGACCACATTTTGTTTTTCGTTTAGCTGGGCGTTTGCGCACTGCATCCCTTAGCCTGTGAGCAGTCTCATCGCGCAAAAAAATGAAGAAAAGGCGCGTTCTCTTCATTTTGAGCAGACAGCCTGCTCACAGGCTATGTATCCCCCCCCACTCCCATACCAGGCAAATACCTTCATTCACAAGTATTCTCCTTGGAGGCTTTTGTACTGTTATAAGTTTACTTGTAGCAGAGCGGAGCCCCATAACTCTAGAATAGAAAAATCATGCACGAATAGAAATAGGAGAACCATGCATTCGCCATCTTGGTTTCTAAATGCGAGCAGAAACTTGGGAGAGTACATGGGTTGGGGTAAGGCTGGGGGCGGAAAAATAGGGAAAAAATATTTTATCCACTCCACCACCCCAAGTCTATTAGCCCCCAGCGCCCCTACCCACAGGCATTTCGCTCGCAAAAAAATACACCAAGATGGCGACCCCTCGAACTCAACGATCGACCTCCACGACTTCACGGAAAGACAAGGGACTGGAAACAATCTAACTCTCTTACTTCGAGGCAGCGAAACCGGAAGTGGCGTTGAATTTTGCGTTTGACCGCTGTGAAGGGCGCTTGGGCTAGGGTAATGATAGGCTCGATTACCAGCCGCTGTTCGGGGAATGAGCCCGAGAGGACGGCGGAAATCGAGCCTAGGGTAATGACAGGATTTTTTTAGCGGAATTTCTGCGATTAGAGTTCACGACTTATTTCGTCTACAGAGACTTAAGAATTTTTCTCCAATAGTTGCGTATAATGACTTCAGTAAGAGTATTTTCACAAAATAAATTAATTTTTAAGAACCAGCAAATGTATATTTGGAGCTCCGCTTTTAGGCTTGGTTTAATCTATATATTATTAACATTATTCGCCCTTTAAAATCCAACTCGCCTTTTAAACTCCATTTTGACTTCATACAGTGAGCAACTGGCGACGAAAATATACCTGGACGAAATAAGACAAGAAAGCTTAGAACTGCATATTAAACGTTAATGAAGTCAAAAATTATAAAAGTTCAACTGAGGCCTTACACTACTGTAAAACGGTAAAATTGTAAAATCCTAAAATCCAAGCTTTCGCCGATCTACGGCATCATCAGGGATAAGAATTCTAAAATGCTACTGAAGGACAACAATCAACGTTTATGTTAATGAAGTCATTCTGATAATTTACTGTATGCATGTATATATAGTGACATAAGTTTAGTTATAGATTTGCGAAAAGTCAATATCCAGTTTGAAATCTATCGTCAGTCACAAAATGTGTAAAGTGCGGATAATAAATACATCCGGAACATGTTTTCTAAATTTAAACAGAAATATACAGCTTTGTCTAATTTGTTTGGGTCCTGCTGTCAATTATCATACATTCTCATTCTGCTCGATGAGCAGAAACTAATTTTTAAAGTCGATGATTAATGTTTAATCCAGGAGCAACTAGCCATGAAATACTTTATTTACGTCATTTTAAAACTTTTTTCACAGTTTATGATACAGACTTAAAAACATAGTTGAAACAAGCGGTAAATTACTTTCTTGTGATTGGCTGAGAAGGCCATTTAGTACTGCACTTTGTTGGCTTCATGAAGCGCAAAAAATTGAGCAAAATGTAGAAATGTACGAATATTTTTCGAAACCATTTAGTTTAAAACTGTTTTCTGTTACGCCCAACCTACTAGAAAAAAAACCTGACGATTTTCCCTTATTCCATTCGAAGTGTGGCTGTGCTTTTAGTGCACTTTCTATTCAACAGTTCTTTCACCTGGTCAAATTTGAACAATAGAAACAGATGTTTGTGCTTTATGATCAGTCTTTGAGAAATGAAAATTAAACAAACATTTAACATTTTTCATTTGAAAATTAAGGGATTAAACGTTTTCGGCTTAGCATTACTCACGGAAATGAATCTCAAAACGGTTATGTCAGTTTTAATGAGCAAGAAAGCCAATAAAACTAGAGCGGGAAGTCTACTTAACAATTATTCTTTGAAATCGAGGTGAATAGTGGCAGAATATTTACCGAGCCGCGTAGCGGCGAGGTAAATATTCTGCCGCTATTCACCGAGATTGAAAAGAATAATTGTTTTAGTATATACACACGAAGTGATCTCAAAACAGACAATCTAGGCATTTTCAAAAGGAAACCTATGAAAGGCAATTTTATTGACGTCTAATTTGACGTCTCAATTCATGCGTGAAACACGTACAAAACTATTTACAGATTCTTTTAACATGGCAAATACACAATCTTCGATAAAATCTTCGTCAAAATGGTCCTTTTACACAGTTCAAATCGGGAACTTTAATCGAAAGTCTGCTTTGAAATCGATAGCTGATCAAACAAAGTTTTCGAAAGTCTTCGAAGTTATCGAGAAAGGCTTGTTGTTTGGCTCGTTGCGAAGGTGCCTGTCAATGGCGGCTCGAATTGAGGTGAGTGTTACCTTGTTGTAATATGACCTGTCTTGTTTTCTTGTTTTCTCTATTTCCTCGATTACGGTGAGAAATTCATTTTGTCTTCTGTCAGGCAAACCAGTCTACAAAAATACTCGTAATGAGACAAATTGTAGTCGTGAAGATTAATTGCTGCCTATTTAGCGATAGGTCGAACTGATCACAGTAATTATCTCGATAAACAAACTGAAAAACACTTGTTTGCAAAACATGACCTCTTCACTTATCTTTAAAAACTTTTAGGCCAGAGTTCGTTGCCTTCTTGGTGTTTTCTGGCTCGCTGTCGTCTTTTATTTTCACTATTTTTGATTCCGAAATGCTAGCGAAACGTGAGTTTACGCCGGCCATTTTGTTTCTGTTTTATGGGATAATGCATTATCCACTCGCTAGCGAGTGAATAATGCGGCATTAGCCCGAGATAGCGAACCAATCAGATTGCTGGAATAGCCAAGATCACTGAGTGTGTATATACTAACTTAATTTGTTCACACTTGTTAAATATTCTTTTTACAAGGTCCACGGATAGGACTTCAGTGTATGAACTGAAAATATTGGCGGGAAAAGCGCGACGGACCAATGCTCACCAACGCTCACTAGTTTTCGAACTTTGAAACCGAGAGTGCGTTGGTTTCCTTTAAAACTCTTGAAACATATGTACAGTCAAAACAAAAATATAGATCGTTTATAAATCCTGTTTAAGCTACTACATTTTATGCTTTTCATGCCACTGATTCAGAAGCATTGGCAAATATATATATTTTTTGGCGTAAGCTACTGTAGATACAATTGTCCCTTTTGATGCCATTAAAATTGCAATTTGAATAACAAATTAATTTCAACTTAAAGGTTTGTGAATATTAATTTTGTGGTTAAGGATGTTTTTATATTAGCCCAAAGCTATAACCACAAGAGAGACCGTAGACAAAAAGTACATCGTATTTTGGACGATATGTTGCTTTTCAAACACACATGACATCAATTTTAAGCAAGAGTTATTGACCGGTAACGGGATGATTAATTTTGCGATGTACTTCCCGCGTAGGCACGCCACAAGGAAAACGATTTCACCAGCTTTTCAGCTAGTGGAGAAAAGTCAGGGGTTATTTGATATATATTTCCCTGAAAGAATAATAATAAAAAAAATCCGGAGTCAACTGAAAACTAATAAAAACGTAATTTACACCAAACGTAAGTGAAACATCAAGGTATAAGTAAGAATTATCAAGGACCCGTTTTGTATTTTCATTAACGCTTTTACAAGTCAAACTTACTCGATCTATTTTCGGAGCAGTATCCCGAGATAGGCGAGATGTACGACGACAAAAGATCGTGCAGGAAGTTAAATAATATACAGCCGAAAAAAATCCCGAAATAATAAACAAGTCGGTCGTAAAAAGTTCATATGGTCGATGATACATCTGCTCGCATAAAGCTCAGAAAACAAAAAGAAACGATAAAAAATTTGCGAAGCACCGAACTAGCATAATTATAATTTCTGCCCATAACCAAGTTTTATTCGTCACTCAGTAACACAGGTATGTTCTGTTGTATTATGCGTTTTTAAAGTTAGTGCTGTAGTGGTTCGCTTTTAGGTCTAAAATGTTAGTTATTTTGATCATTTTACATTGTCGCCATCATATTGAAAAAAATAACATCTGATGATAATAGAGAGTAAACTACTCACTCAGAATCAACCCAACAAAGAGGGCACCATTTGTGACTGGTGCAGCTTTCATTATTCCAGCTCAAGTTTGACTTATGGAGCTAAAAGTCGGATCTGTTGCGTCTAGTAGAGTTCTTTATCTTTCCAAATATTAGCCGCTCTGATCTGCATTTTCCCGTTCTGTTTAATTTGAGCATTTGTCACGAAAGCTGTCACCGTTAATTGATTCTAGCCAAAGGAATTGTTTTACAGCTCGCCGCAGGTGCAAGCTATATGACGTTGGTACATTCGATTGTTAAACTACTCTAAGACAACCGCAAGCGTGCGGACATGACTCTTGGAGGGGGCGGGGGGGGGGGGGGGGGGGGGTAGATTTGCTTTTGGAAATTTCGCGTGCATCCGCGAAAACCTGGCAATAGAGGTATTATTTTCTCATTAGAATTCCTTTTGTTTGTTCCAACTCCGATTCTTAAGTGCCACGTTCACTTTATTAATTATCAACCGCATGTGAAAGTAAAGTGGGAGGCGCGGTGGCCTAATGGCTAGTGCGCTGGACTACGGATCGGGCGGTCCTGGTTCGAACCCTGACCGGGGCACTGCGTTGCGTTCTTGGGCAAGATACTTTACTCTCATGTGCCTCTCTTCACCCAGGTGTATAAATGGGTACTGGCGAATCTACTGTTGGGGGTAACCCTGCGATGGACTAGCATCCCATCCAGTGGGGAGTAGCAATACTCCTAGTCGCTTCATGCTACGGAAACCGGGATAAGCTCCGGCCTGATGGGCCACTTGGCTCGTATACAGACTACGTAAAAGTAAAGCCTTCTTTTTTGACCCAATTGGCTTACAAGTCGGCGTTTAACTCCGGTTTCTGTAGCATGAATCGGCTAAGAGTATTGTTACTCGTCCTACATGGGATGCTTGGATGCTTGTCCATCAGAGGTTACTCCCCAGTAATTCTGTCACTTTACCCAAAGAGAGAGTGTAACTTATCCCTGTGAGAGTAAAATACCTTGCCCAAGCGAGAACCCGGGCCGTTTGATACGGAGTCTAGCGCACAAACCATTAGGCCACCGCGCTTCCAACTAACCAAATGTCTTGCAGTATATTAATCACAGAAACCTTGCGCTAATATTAAGTTTTTGCACTTATGGGTTGACAATCAGAAAGAATGATGTACAAATTTCAGGGGAAATGTTAACGAGTTTACAAAGGAAATGTCTCAACGAAATGCTGATCATCGAATTTATTGTTGGCGCGTAAGACTTATTCTGGACACGCTATCTACTCGCATCCGATTGGTTGATAGATAGTCGAATTGGGTGGGCCTCATAATAGCCTGTGCATACGCCAAACCATGAAAACATCCTTTTAAAAGAGTCCTTAAGTTCCCATCATAGTCTCTCGTTGCTATGTTACAGCTAAGGCTAGCTACCGTCTAGATTTTGTTAAATTTCGAATTACAATGAACTGCGGATATATATGAATCATTTCATATACATTACATCATTTCACTCCTTTCACAGGAAAATATGAACTCACAATTGACCTCGCTTTCAATGTGTGGCTTCATAGCTCAGTTGGTAGAGCATCGCACCGGTATCGCGGAGGTCACGGGTTCGAATCCTGTTGAAGCCCTGATTTTTATATCAGGCTTCTTTATTCCAATTGCTTAAATTGGAAATTCTCTGCGAAGATCACATATCACCTTCATATATATCCGCAGTTCATATATGAATCATTTCATATACATTACATCAGTGATGGCTTTATTAGTCGAGGTTTAGAGAGACCAAAAACCGAGAAAATATGCTATGTACCTACCCCACATCTGAAAAATAACTTTTTGTGCTGAGAAAATGATAAATCTGGGTACAAGACGGCGTAGCTGCGCGAAACAAAAACTAAACTGGACCGAAACCGGAAACTGCCCACGAAGAGCCTCTGACTCGCAGGCTACGAAAATGAAGCAACAGACCACTCTTTGTTTATCGGCCCAATAAACCCCCGCGAGAGCACGAGAAAAACTTGTAAATCACTCGCCTGGCGGCTCGTGATTTACAAGCTTTTCTCGTGTTTTCCCAACATCCCGCTGGGGTTATTGCGTCGGTAAACCCCTAGAAAGAGTGGTCTATTTCATTTATGAACAATGAACCACGGAAAACGTTTTTTAAAGAAATGGGAATCTATTTTATATTTCGTGATCAAATGCCTTATTCTCAACATGTTCATCGAATGAAGCCGTAAACCACTCATAGCGCCTGAAAGAATAAAACACAGGTTCAGCTTCACCGACCGTTCACACTAAAATCCACGAACAGACGCGACAAAAATATTGTAGATCAATACCGAATTCCACGGAGACGTTGAAAAGTTTGTTAAAGCTGTAAAAGTCATAAGAAAAGAAAGGGAAAAGGCGAACGGTTATAGGAAGAAAATGTATTCAACGATTAAAAGTTAAAACTGCTGGAGCGATCTGTGGTCATAGCTTAAAAAATATAAACGGTTTAAACAGATCTAAAAATATAAAAAGGGATACTCTAAATTTTCGATCGCCTTCTGCGGTCTTCTTCAGAGAATGATGGATTTTTGCAAGGTTCGCAGAATTCTAATAAGTTGCATTGACGTTATTGTTCGTTGCCCCCCTGGGGAGCAATCAGCGATGCATAAACCCTTGGGAAGGGCGTTCTTTCGTTTACAGTGTTTTTGTCGAGGAAAGAATGTAAAGACTCAAGAAACAGTCTTTTGTTCTTGCTGCTTACACCTGTTTCAAGAATTTCGGCGTAACTTGGATGTATGTCGTGGCCGATTTCTGCATGATGTTTAATCGTGGAGTTGATATTTCCGTTTGGTCCGGGCTTGTGTTCGGCTCCTCGCGATTTCCAGCTTCTTTTGTTTTCCCCCACTTAAACTCGATAAACGCGAACATTCAGTTTACAGTGGAGATGCCTACAACAACTAGGGGCAAAAACAGCATAGCCTTCCTGGACACCAACAACACCGTTAATGAGGATGGTAGGATCGAGGTGGGTGTATACCGCAAGACCACACATACGAGCAAGTATTTAGACTTCCATTCACACAGCCCAGCGCAAAGCAAGAGAGCTGTCGTTAAGACTCTGATGGACCGAGCTAAGTGCATCCCATCAACAACCGCGCAAAGACAAAACGAGAAACAACGCGTTGTTAATGACTTAAAAGCTAACGGTTATCCCGAGAGCTTCATCAAGTCAGCTGGCGAATCAAGCAAAACAAACACGCAACCAAGAACCCAGGAGAATCCGAAGACATACACGTCCATCCCGTATGTGAAAGGAGTGTCGGAGCGCGTTCTACGGATTTTGAGCCGCGAAAACATCAAGACAGCGTTCAAACCAGTACGAACGTTAGGAAATATCTTCAAAAAACCCAAGGACCGACCGGATAAAGGGCGGTTGAAAGGAATTGTATACAAAGTGACTTGCAGGACATGCTCATTTGCATACGTTGGGGAAAGCAAAAGAAGCTGGAAATCGCGAGGAGCCGAACACAAGCCCAGAACAAACGGAAATATCAACTCCGCGATTAAACATCATGCAGAAATCGGCCACTACATACATTCAAGTTACGCCGAAATTCTTGAAACAGGTGTAAGCAGCAAGAACAAAAGACTGTTTCTTGAGACTTTACATTCTTTCCTCGACAAAAACACTGTAAACGAAAGAACGCCCTTCCCAAGGGTTTACGCATCGCTGATTGCTCCCCAGGGGGGCAACGAACAATAACGTCAATGCAACTTATTAGAATTCTGCGAACCTTGCAAAAATCCATCATTCTCTGAAGAAGACCGCAGAAGGCGATCGAAAATTTAGAGTATCCCTTTTTATATTTTTAGATCTGTTTAAACCGTTTATATTTTTTAAGATTAAAAGTTACTTTTACGAGGAAATCTAGCGATCTGTGGCCGGAGTCATTCATCGCGAAAGAAAAGGACTGCGCGGAAAGTTTACGGTCGTTTACGAACGTCACAGACTGCCTAAGTCATTTAGAATAAAGGTAAGTGCCAGAAACTCCGCTTCGGAAATGTTATCTCGAATTTATTTATCTGTAGTCTTTCGTTTTCGCCGAATGACAGACTGAAAGCGCATAAAACTAGAATCAATTCAAGCGCGTACAAGCACATTGATGGCTTTTCTGCCATCAAAATAATTAAAATGAACTTTAATCGCAACCAATTTGAAGTAGTTGTCTTCTTTCAAATAAGGTTCCCGAGTAAATTTTGAACTAAAAGATATCCGTGTCATTAATGAGGCCCTGTTAGGGGGGGGGGGGGGGGGGGGGGGGTCCGGTTATCCCTTATCCCTTTAATTCGGAGCACAGTTATCCCTTATCCCTGAAAGTATCAACAGCGTTATCCCCAAAAATATCTCGGGTAGAGTTTTCAATTATCCCTTAAGCTAATCTTCTTATCCCTTATCCCTTAAATATTTTTCCCGTTATCCCTTATCCCCATAATTATTTTTCCTGTTATCAGTTATCCCCAAAACCCATAACAGGGCCTCATTAATATTATTCCAACCCGGTGAAAGCGTAACTGTTCATTGTGTTCCTTATGATTGTTTCTGAATATTTTTTCCTCACTGCGTTGTGCGACAAAATTCATTCAAGTGAGCCACCCTTAGTAAATATTCATTATGATCATTTATTAGAATCATATCCTCCTTTTTCATAATAACATAGACCAAGATAAGGCAAAAAAGACATTTAACTAACGTTTATTATTCAATTCGTCCTTACGCGTAGTCAAGCGTATTGCTGTCTTGTCGAAGAGCGGGAGTTTACAGGTACAATCCTTTTTGATCAATCAGAGTGCGAGTAGTATCTGAGTTAGTTCATAATGAAAAATAAAACAAAACAAAAACAACAAAAGAAAAAAACATGAAGAGCGACCTGCTTCTGAGTAAAGAACGCCCAGCCTCGGCCGAAAAACTACACGGGGTGTATACTGTTTAGACACACATAGTTTATTGACAAGTTTTTGTAAAGTACATTTAACTGTTATTCACTTTAACTTTTTTAAACACTACAATCTAACTCTCCATTAAGTTCGATTTTTATCATGACTAAAAGCAGAGTCTTTCCTCATGGGATTTCAAATCCCTCGAGCCTGCGGCATTTTGGTCAGTAACGTCGCTTAGCAGCAGAACAAAAGATATAGCCTTGAATGATCGACAGTTAGTGGACAATAGTGATAAAACGATCTTCCACATAAAAAAAAAAACGATCAAAGAGTTGAGAAAAAAAATCGATATTGTTAATGCGAGTTATCGTAAAAATTAACAATCGCCTGATCGCTGAGAAGTTTCAGTTATGATCATTACAATTTGCAGAAAAAATAAGAAATCACCATATTTTACTGGCGCTAGTCTTAAGGAAAAAAAATAATTGCTAAGAGTAAATTGAGTTATAATGCTCAAAATATTTAGTTCACTTGTTAAGCACATCTGATATCGACCCCGTATATCTGACATATCCTGAATCGAATAATATAAGTGGTAATCTATATTACTTTTTATAACACCTAGTTTACTCTGATTGGTTATGCGGTCGTTTGATATCAAACTATAAGAAACACGTTTATGACTTATGGTTACATTTTGCTGGCTTTATGGAATGGGTATTCTCCCAAATTTTCTCGATACGATTTAATTGATAGCTAAGAATTGGTGGACATTTTTGCTGTCCGCTGAGTATTAGGGTAAAGTCTGTATACGAGCCTAGGGGCCCATCAGGCCGGAGCTTATCCCGGTTTCCGTAGCATGAAGCTACTAGGAGTATTGCTACTCCCCCCTGGACGGGATGCTAGTCCATCGCAGGGTTACCCCCAGCAGTAAATTCGCCGGTACCCATTTATACACCTGGGTGGAGAGAGGCACTATGAGAGTAAAGTATCTTGCCCAAGAACACAACTCAGTGCCCCGGCCAGGGCTCGAACCCGGACCGCCCGATCCGGAGTCCAGCGCACTAACCATTAGGCCACCGCGCCTCCCGCTCCGCTGAGTATTAACGGGTTTCTTAAAGTGACAGAGCTACACTGAAATCTGAGAACTATAAAATTTACTCATATCTGAAAGTTTTTCTGAGAGGTGAAAAATCTCCGAAAATCTAACAGATAATCGAGATACCATGGCCAGCCCCCCATCCAGAACTCTTTACATATACGCACAAGCCTGTTCCTTTTTCTCGATGGTACATGAGTACGAACTTTTATTTTTTATACCAGGTCCGACAGACCAATTCCAACTACGTCTATCGCAATTCTAGCTTGGGCTTCGATGCAAGGGACGGACCATCATTATATTGGTTAGGAGAGTACGAAAAAGCAAAATAGAGCAAATGAATTGTTTGGAGACATGAAAAAATTTTCTACAGGAAGATGCCACTGGAAAAAATTGTTTGCACAGACTATGACCTTCACCTTCACCTATCCCCTGGCGCCAAGTTGGCGCATAGGGCCTCACAGACTATGACACTAGAAAAAATTTGTTTGTGTTTGTGTTCATCCCCCACTTCCAAAATATATGGTTGGTCCCCAAGCACTAAGGTGATCAAAATAAAGAAAATCCTCAGCTAAAGGATATTGACTTGTATTACTAAATACTCATAACTAACACTAACATAATTGCATGGTAATCGAAGAGGAGAATTAGTCCCTCGAGCTCGTGTGTTCGCGAATTACACCTGCAGCTCACAAATGCTGGTTGGATCAGTAACATCGGCACCTCTAGTCGCAGCTTCACGGCTCTGGCTTGCCTCAGAGATTCTTTTGTCAGGAAGAGGTTTGCTCACTGCAAACGGACAAATTGTTTCCATTCGTCTTTTGAAACGCTCCCTGATCTGTATATGGTATAAAAACGAAATAAAAGGTTATCTGTATGAGAGCCATAAAAAACGCCTCAAGACAATCTGCGGCCAACGTATCTTTTCTTTCCAATAGTATTTCTATTTTACAAATTGTTCTTACCTCACTGTTCCTCAAGCAGTGAAAGAAGAAAATGGAGAATCCCTGTTAAAATGCCAACAATTAATTTCCAA
The DNA here is from genome assembly GCA_963693305.1 of Meandrina meandrites. Taxonomy (NCBI): domain Eukaryota; kingdom Metazoa; phylum Cnidaria; class Anthozoa; order Scleractinia; family Meandrinidae; genus Meandrina; species Meandrina meandrites. Next base: position 4,753,340 of record OY855907.1, read on the forward strand.
AATAAGTGACAGAATGATATGACAAAGAAATAACTCTGTGTCTAACTGATTTTTAAGGTCAAGTTCGCGTAAGGGTTAAATTGGCGTTACACCGCCGAAAGCTATTCCGATCGCGAATTATGGAGCATAAGAGACTAATAGTATTGAATCTCCCCCCCGCCCCTGCGTGGGATGTTAGACAATCCTTCGAATGTTGACACCAGGTTCGTATAAGGTTGCTGTACGTAACGGTTCGCTGGTGCTCATCCAGGTGCTCCAGGGAGGAACTTTTGAACACAAAATAGCTTGAATAATGGATAATGAGTGACCTTACTTAAGATGTACGCAAAATGAGTTGTGTAATATTTGTATAATATTTCAGGACTTCCTGCTGTCATTGTGGCTACTTCTCTGAGTATTGCTGCCGGAAACGATGGAATACAGCAGGAGGGGCTGCTGTCGAATCGGCGGCAGACCGGGATGGATGGCACAATATTCTGGCCGGCCTCAAAAGTCCTCATGGGCCCGATGAGGATAAGCAAGTAAGTAAGTAGCTTAGGGCACGTTCGTTTGGGAATATTCTGGAATAAGAATATATTCTGGAATATATTCTGGCAATTCTTCTCCTGGGAGCAGAATAGCTGGAATAGAAATCCAAGTATTCCGGAATAGGAAGAGCAGCCAAACGAATTCCAATTATTCTTATTCCAGATTGATCCCAAACCAACGCGCCCTTAAATTATGACTTTTGGTTAGAAATAATAATAGTCATCAATAAAGCGCACCTCTTTCAACATAGAATACTTCATGCAAATTTATGATTCATTGTACCTGAGTGGAGTTGAGGATCACAAATATGTAAGTGAAAGCAATACGGGATGGCGATAGAAAACCAAACAACCACGTGACACCCAGCAAGGGAACCAACACCACGCATGCTCTGATGCCAAGTCTGCAAGTAAATAAAACGATAATTAAGTTCAAAGACATTCTCGTCCCCAGAGGGCGCGATCCTTCCGGTCTGCGCTAGGAATCAAGACCTCTGGCCGCCTCCAAAACCGCGAGTCCGCGATTCATGGACTCATTGTCAAATATGACAAATCTTATTGGCCGAAAACACAGAACGAGTACTCTGCGCATACTCAGAAATTGGGAGCGGTCAGAGGTCTCGATTCCTGTCGCAGACGTGAAGGATCGCGGCCTCTGGGGACGAGAATGGTTCAAAGAGTGCTGTGGAAAAGAACTAAATAGTGCGCCCTTGTTAGAGTAGCTCCAAAATGGTCCCTGCGGAGGTCGGAGACCAGCTTTATCTTGCTGAAGGTGTCTAAAAGACCTATAAGGCCTGGGATTTACGAGCTAAAAGAAAAGAGAAAACTACAATGTAGGAGTTTTAAAGGCGTTTAATTAATTCACTCCGCTGAACGGGATACTGAGTATCTACTGAGCGTATATGCGTATTCCTAACTTTGATATAGTAAATATATGAAATGACATATATGAACTGCAGATTAATGACGAAATGAATGAAATGAACCTCGCAGTGTGAAAGCAATTTAAGGAATTGCATTTTTTAGCCTGAAAAAAAAAAATCCAAGGCTACAACGTGATTTGAACCCATGACCTCTGCGATTCTCTACTAACTGAGTTATAAAGCCTTGATACGTTGGGAACAGGTCAATTGTGGGTCCTAATGTCCCGCATATGGATTAGATGACATGAAATGACATATATGAACTGCGGATTATGATGAAATGATTGAAATGATCCTGGCATCGGTATCGCAGACGTCATGGGTTCAAATCCCGTTGTAGCCTAAAAAATTCAATTGCTTAAATTGCGAATTCACACTGGGAGGATCATTTCATTAATTGTATTCCTAACTTTCCTGAGAATATTGTAAATTGATATTGATAATAAATAATATTGTAAATATTGGTTAAACTCGATTGAGTACCTCCACCCCACCTCTGCCTAAATCAAACTATCACAACTTGCGGAAAATTGCGTAAAATGTATTAAGAACAGTGCATGATGATTAGGGCCCTTATATTGTCTCACCTTATCTGTTCGGTCTGGCTGTCTTTTACTTGTTGCATTGCAGACATTTCCTTTATAACTCGCACAAGGATGACCAGGTTAATCTTTTAAAAAAGAAGGCACATTCTGTTCAATATAACACAATATCTATATAAAGATAATGATCTGCACTTTACGTCACCACCGGGAACTTTGGTAAACTCGAAGTTAAACATGAAGCGTTAGCGTCTGTTGTCAAAAGGTCAAAGAAGGATTTCACCAGGCCACGCGTATAGGGAAGGAACCAAATTAAACCGCAATACGACAAAATAAAGATTAGGTTTGCCGGCAACCATCAAAGGAAGAGGGGGACATTGGGGGAGGCTGAACACCGCATTACAGCGAAAATTTCGGAAAATACCGCAATTTCATAGCAAGCCTGTATAGTTGGCGGTTTCGTAGACGCGAGGGCAAAGAGAAGAAGCAAAAACGAGTGGCGAGACAATGACGGCTTTAAACTAGATTCAAGGTGATTCAAAATGTGTGACAAAATAAGGTTACACTCTTTTTTATATAAGAACGTCTGATTTTGGCCGAGGCTTAGCGTTCTTATTTTTTTTTTACGATTTGAGGCTGAAAATGTTCTTAAGACGTTCTTAAGTTACATGCTATAGTATTTCATTAAATCAATTCCGACGAAACCAGTAAACGTATATATCAAACAGCATTGTTCGCTGAATGTGGTGTACCAAGTTGATGTTGACATGTTTGCGAGGCCTGTGATCTGGTGCCGCGGACAAATTCCTTTTAAAGTTAATTACTGTTAGACGGCCACAGTTTTGCATTTATTTATACTTCTCCTTTTACAAAAATTAAAACAAATGGGCAAAAAAAAGACGTTCTCCGACTCTCAGCCTGGGGTATGTTCTTAACATGTTAAAATTTGGGTAAAAAAATCTCAGCCTCAACGTTCTTATAAAAAGGTTCTTATAAAAAAGAGTGTATTTGCTTACGAAACGACACGAAACGGCTATAAATGGTAGGAATAAAGTGAAGGATAGTTTTTATTTCGACTATCGTTGACCAAAACGCAAAGAAAACGCTTCTTGCAGGTTTGAAGAATGCCGCAATACCGTAATTCAAGATTAAAATTACCGAAATACCGCATGAAAAATTGGCCAATGCCGCAATACCGCAAACCCCAATGTCGCCCTCAAGGAAGATCTAAATTGTCGTAGGGGTCAATAACTTGCCGACGCAGCAGGACGGATTTAGAATTTATGCCTGTGTTCGGACGGAAATACATCAGTGTTCCCCGGCGAAGGCGTCATGCGCCCAATATTAAGTGTCAAAGAGGACTTCTGTGAACTTAGGCTAGCTGAAGGGTCCCGTGTATCTTGGGATGATATGAGAGTTATTGGTTCACTTACAAGTTCGATCAGCCCAACAAATGAGACAAATATCCATATCAGATTGTTTGCGGAAGATATCCAGCAGCTTTGAGTTAAAATAACAAGAAAAGCGTCTGAATGAAAATACAGTATAAGTCGTATAATGACAACGTGTACTACACGACAGGCAGAACCTATATAAGAGCCCAACCATACACATTGAACACAACAAAAGATATAGTCCGTACTATTTATCGTTGACGAAACTCAGGATTCCATCTTTTCCGGCAGCAATACTCAGAGATATAGCCACAATGACTGCTGGGAGTCCTGAAATAATATGCAACAAAAACTGAGTCATTGTAATATAGCACACAAAATAGAACTCAAATTATTTTGGTTACATTAAATAAGGTCACTATATCCAGTGTAGTGCACCAATTTACTTTACAAAAATCACTTAAAAATTTCAGTGTAGTTTTCTAATTTCTTAATATATAGTTTCTTGTTATAAGTATATCTGAACCTTTGTTTTCATTAGTCACCTATATTGTATCTCAAATGGCTCTTTAATCGGTCCCTTAATTACCTCGGTTGGCCACTTTTAAGGGTCGCCCACTACCTCGAGGAACGAGCTACTTCATTGGTTCTTAAAACAATAGATAACAGGTCATAACAATGCCCCTAGCCCTGAATAACATTAGAGGGAATGTTTACAGCGGGCGAATGAAAATAGAGGTTCCAGAGACGGAGGTAGAATCTTACTGACTTTTGAGGGCCATTATTAAAACAATATACTTCAGGGGTAATATAGTAATATTACCATTTTGGTCCTTTAACTGTGCACCTTTTGCAGTTAACTATTCAGTTAAGCTAAAGCTATGTTCCCCTATTGATTACTTGGCTACATAAAGTTTTATATCTCCACTTTCCTTTCTCTTGCTTGTGCTAAGGGGTTTCTTGTGGTCAATCCCACAATCCCACAAAAGCAGTTAGTTTTTAAGTCAGTTATTTTAGAACAAAAATACCAGTCATTCACAATTAAAGAAACTGCATAACTGATTGTTCTTACCCCAGGAAATGACATGATAGATTTTTATTTTGTCGGCGATGTTGTAAACTTTGACAACGGACAAGTAGAGGTAAATTCCCTCGACGAACATCCAGCAGAAAGCTGCCATCAAAAAGTACTGCATAAGAGCTGCTACTGAAACACAAGCTCCCTGCAGAGAACGATACAGAGAAGAGATAAGTTAGAGCGATCCATATCACAAAAGAAACAGAACAATGTCAAGCTAAGTAAAATTGATGACTGTTCTCACCTTGTTTTCTGTTGCATCAATTCCGGCAAGAAATATGATATGACCTGCACCAATGCAAGTGGTGAGACTAACCCGGATGTGAGACAGAGGTGCATGCCTGTCTCTGCCAGAACCCAGAAAAACAAAATGAACAAACAAAGTCAAATTGCAAGCATAGTAAGCATAGTCAAATAAGCATAAAATACTATCGTGATGAAGATTAGAGTTTGTTTCAACTTTGGTTAGATAGGGCCTAGGTCGCGGTGGACTAATAATCCACTGGGTTATGTACAATAACTCGAAAAACGAAACGAAACCTCCAATACCACCGAAGCGGCCGAAACGAGCGGCGTCTCTTTCGCAGCCGTTGTTTTTGCTCGTCACAACATGTGCAAAGTAACATATACGTTACTGAGCCTGTCACTCAAAAATAAAGTATCATAGAGAACGTACGTGAGCAGAAGATAGCTGATTATTGTGAGAATAACTCCGGTTAGAGATAAAGCCATTCCCACGTGTGTAAGAATTGTCAGGATTTTGTCGTCTTCCTCTGATGGCTGGTTTTGGCCCTAACATGAGTAAAGAAAAAGCTTTAATACGACTGGATCTAAAAATAATTAAGTTAGTACAAAATATCAATATCAAGCCAGTGTTTTACTAACCATTACATTACTGATCATCTAATAATATTATTCACAAAGTTAATGTAGCCTAAAGGAAGATTTTTTTGTCATTTTTTTTTGCACAAAATTGTAACTTACTGGCACTGAGTCGCCGCTGTCGGTGAAATCCATGAGGACAGCAAAGTGTGTCAGGTGATTACAGACGCATTCTGTTTGGGAGTCGGTTATTATCTTCGTTTGACATCCTTGTCCTGACCAACCTTCAGGACTTGGAAAAACAATTTTAAGCATTTAATCTTCAAGTAGGGAATATAATTTCTCATGATATATTTTCAGTTTATTTTGTATTCTTATTGTTACTGACCAACCCTCGCGACTAAAGAAAAGAAGTTTTAAAACTTCTACAATCTTGGACAAAACTGTTGAAACACTTGGCCAAATTTGTACCAATTTAGGTGTCCCCGCTCGGTTTTTCAACCCCCCTCCCATTTCAATGTTGTAAATGTTTTGTTGCTGTAAAAACAAAGCCTGGTCAATTGCAAATTCCATGAAACAGCATTGAGCAGGGGGGAGAGGGGGGGAAATATTTTTTACCCGTTTGCAGGTCAAGGTATTGCCGAATAATGCGTAGAATTCGTATGTTTCAACTAGTTTTGTCCAAAATTGTAGTTATCAATCCTTATTACTGATTTTCGTAGCACTAACCTGCTCCACTCCCCTCCCTGCTCAGGTATAAGAAGTTATCAAGACAAGCTAAGCTATTAACATTCATAATGTTTCTTATGGATGGAGAGGAAACCGAATCCCTTGCTTACTTGTCTTCTGAAAAGTTCCAAAATACACATTGTCTATTTTTTCCTGCCGCCTGAAAGCAAACACATTGATTGATTTAAGTTTTTTCCGGAACGTGAACAAAAACACAAACAAACATCAACAACAAATCAAGTGTAAACAAAAAGGTAGAAGAGCAAGGGTCGGTAGCAGCTATTGCAATATATTAATGTTCCATATTCGGAATGCCTCGAAACCCCTTGACTAATGGACTATATAATGTACTAATAGAGCAAACAAGAGGAACAATGTTCCTGAGGACCAATAGAATCGCAAGGTTACAAGAGCTGCTACATTATACTGAAAAATAAACACATTGTTGTTGATACCTTTATGTGTTTGAAAACTAAAGTGACGTTCTCCAGTAATTCATTTGGCGGAGGGTAAATTACTGCTGACATTATTATTGAGTTGAGTTCCCTGAAAATAAAAATTAAGACATCAAATGGTATTATGCGAAGTTATTTATGCATTGAAGTAATTAGAAGGGATTGAAGGAATATTGAATAGAACAAACTGGAAATCTTTAAGGAAAGCCAGAGTTGAGTTAGCCATGACGAAGTTACTGGCGATAGAAAATTTTAGAAATGAGAGACCCTTGTTTACGTCAGCCATATTGGTATACAGCTTCAGCATGGCGGCAAAAATAAGCATTTCGGAGACGGTCAAACATGTGGAAACGGTCCTTATTATATTTATTTCAAATTTAAATGTTAGCTGAGAACGGATTTATAGATTGAAATATCAAGGTGAGCCGTCATTAACTTCAAAACGCTGTATTTCCAAATGAAAAAGTTTGGACACATGAAAAGTTGAATGAATGGTCATTGTTAATATTATAAGAAAATACGAAATGAACGGCTTTGAGAAGTGAACTGTAGCGACAGATGTATTCCACCTATGGTTTTGCTGGTTTTAACTGTCACGTTGCAAAAAAGTAAATTCAAAACTATTGAGTCAAAAAATCAAGAATAGTACAGGTTGGAGAAAATAACTAGATATTCTGCTTGTACAAGTCTCGGGTTTGTACGGTATTCCGATTTATCTGTCAAAATGTTCCACACAAATTTAGAGAGCACAGTATGGAAACGCCATGTTGGTGCCCATGCAGAGGGGCACCAACATGGCGGCTGGAAATCAATGAAAACATCTGGAATTCACTTCTGCTATAAACAGCGGTCATTTCACCCTCATGAACAAGGCACTCACATAAAAACTTCTCGCAAAACCTCAACTGTTCAGATTGTTAATTAATCACAGGATGAGATATTTTGTAAAAAGCATACGCGACAGCCTTCTGGCGGCCATCTCGATATCGTGTGGCGTGAAACTCCGAAATTCAAAATGCTCTATCTTAAAGACGGCGGATGCTATCGAGCTGAAAACCTTCAAAAATATATATAGTAAGGAGTAGCCAGAGAAGAATAAAGACTCAGGGGTCTTGCGATTCTGGATTTTAGAAATTGATGACGTCACGTGAAAACCAAGAAGAGTATATGTGAGCAACTGTCTCTCTCTTCTTTTTAACAAATGGTTGCCTTTAAAATCCTTAAAATGTACTTGTTCAAAGAAGGCAAAGTAATGTAATTTAACAATTGGTGGCAGGCAGAACACTGCATACAAACAAATACGAACCTGTTAGTTTTGTTGGTTGCGTTGGTGTCAACGGAGTGGTTTGTTGCAAGCAGTTCATGAAGGTTTTTGTACGCGACTCCAAGTATCACTGAGCCTGATTGGTGAGAAATAAGACATCAGCCAAGGAATAAAATGTAAATTTTCCATTCTAATTCTCATACACTCTTTAAAATGCAAGTTTTGAGAACTGATTTATTTTTAGTGGGTATTTTTTTCTCTATTCTCATCACCGGCCTGTTTTAACAATGTGTTGAAATGTTAGGAGAAACTAGATATTAGTCATGTACAGTTCGGAATTTTGGGTCAACTTTCCGGCTTGTTCGATTTGTATAGGTAATCGCATGGGGCCGAGTGAAATTAAAGATTAATATCATTTGTGTTTCACGAGTTGCAACCTCTGAAAACACAAGTGATATTAATCTTTAATTTAACGAGCAAACATGCGATTTCTTGTTTATGGTATAGAGGGCAAATTTTTCAGAAATTCTTCAAGGTGCGAAGCTAAACTTAGCCGGCTGAACGAACATTCATTTATAAAATCACTTAGAAATACAACAATATCGAGGAAACCCTTTCGTTTAGAACAGGAAAACGTAACAGTTGAGTTTATGTAAGCTTAAATCTTAATGTAAGTCGTGAAAATTAAGATGAAACAAGCGTACAGCCAACGAGGCTAGTAAAACGTAATCAACATGATCAAACTGCAATTGACAGAAGTGAAACGAAAAAGTCAGTTGGCCGCCATCATTGAATTCCGTCGCAAACTCGACGATGTCTAGCTGATGCAAGTTTTCTTGCTTTCAATGCAAATAATATTCTGTTTTCCGAGATTCAGCTCTCGGTTTTGTTTTGTCATCCGGTTTCCATTCCTTGAAGTCAAATACCGAAGCGAGATACAAGCGAGGGCTGTGTTTGAAAATTCTGCTCAAAATCCCGCCGTAAATAAGCCAAACAAGTGCAGCGCGCTCAGCCAATTAGAAACGAGTATCCAGTCAGGATCAAGTAATTTTGTCCCGGGCAATTACCAAATTCAGAAAAAATGCCATTTGTCTCAGCCAATCAGAATTCAGTAATTTTGCTTTCTATGTTATAATTTATTAATCAGTGATATTGAGTCCCAAGAAGAGGAAAATACTTTATGGAAGTTTCCCTCATTAATCGATTTTAATGTGAAATGTCACATTAGAGTAAAACTAGATGGCTTAATACTCCTCTTGGATTTATCATGCACTTCATTCACTTCCAGCTCAAACGCCTGAACGTTCAATTCCCGTTGGGTGAACTTTGCATTATTTTAAAGGACCTTCTTGGAGTACCCACCGGAACTACCGGAATTACGGAATATGGCAGAATCAGGACCACCAACTTTCAGGAAACTAAGAAACTCGCGCCAATTTTGTAAATAACAAAGAATGGGATTACTTAAAGGCACTCTAATGTACCAACCGTTGTTATGTAAATTTGCTGAAGGAATCTTGATGAAGTTCTCTCCTCTGGTTTCATTGAAACGAAACTCATTCTCATTGTTGTGTAGAACACGCATCACACGAACATCTAGAACAAAAAGCAAAAACAAGCAATAAGTTATTAAATGAACAAAAGCTTTTCCTTGGACGACCGAAGAGCCGAGTCGGGGAGCAGTGCTTGGCAAATGACGTGACCCAGCAAAAAGCAAGGATGATTAATAAGCTCACGTGGGAGTTCCTCTGTCTTAATTACTGAGTACCTCCTCGTCGTGCTTTTTTTGTTTCAAAACATTACACAATGTTACACATTCATCCCACATTCCATCGGCACCCGCCACTTTGGGAATCTCATTTCCTTCCCACTCAATTCTGTTCTCTTGCCTCTCGTAGGTTTCCCGCTCATTTTAGTCCCAGGTTCCTTCCTACTACTAGTGGCGAGGTGGAAATGGGTTATGCTATGCAGTACAACCGGGCGTAAACTTAACCTCATCAACTTTTTTCTTTGAAATTTTGCTCTAATTATGCAGAGAAATTAGACTTTCTTTTTAAAGTTGCTTATTGCGTTTAGCTTTTTTAGTTTCTAATGTTGCTGCGACCCTGTCGCTGCAGTGTTTACGAAGAATTGATAGAAACGTATAAAACACATTTTTAATCCAGCATCGCTTCCACATATTATACACATCTCTCTAACTCATGTAGAAACCCACAACTGTGCTCTGAAAGGATATGTCATGTAAGCGTACACGAGATATGCCACAGTCGCTAACATGTTTTAAACTTTTGAACAAATACTCAGTGCTGGGTTTCGAATAAAACAAATCACCGAAAATAAGTTCATATTGAATATAAATTCAAGTAACCTCTTTCTACGGAAATTAAATCTATGGGATATTTTTCACTCACCTACTTTATGACTGTCATCGGCCGAGGATTCGGTAAATGTGGCGTTCAACTGTTCTTGCGCGAATCGGACGAAAAAGTCTTCGAAGGCAAGTGTAGTGAAAAAAGCGTTTTCCTTTGTTTGGTATTCTGTTATGTTCATCTGGTGATAGTTGAAAGATACGTTTCTAAACTCTTGGATCACAGTTTCGAAGACAGAGACCGCATCCTACATTGAAAATATGTTATTATTAACAGTAAGAAAACGAACTCGAGTTTCTATCAGCAAATAGAGCGTTTTCATATGACGTCACGGCAGCCATATTGGTGTTCCAAAACAAAGAAAAGGCGGCCATATTGGTGTACTAAGCCATTCCTCCGGGAATTAAACTCTATTTTTATGCAAAAACCGTCTTTTGTTTTAGCAAACCAATATGGCCGCTGGTCACGTGAATGAAAACGCTCTATAGTCAACGAGAGGTAGTAGTCAGTATAAACTAGAATATCTATTTTATCTAATGTATATTTGAAATATACATTATTCTCCTGGCGTCATGCATTTGAAATAAGAAATATACTCAGAATATGACAACTAGCAGTGCAAAAGTTAACTTCGGCGAATATTCCACAATTCTACAGCCAATCAGATCTACGGATTCGCAATATATTTACTAAGACCCATGGACAATTTTCTTTGGTCTGTTCACATGTAGGAGGGTGTGCAGGCAGATAGGACAAAAATGTAGAAAAAAAACTGCCGCATAAAAGAGCTAATAGATAGGAAGTTAGATCATGTTGCTCTTGTCTTATATTATGGCTTTACAGCTTCTTTAGAATTTAAATTCTCTAGAAGTTCTCATGATCAGCATATTTGTGCTTCACATCTGTCTACACCAGTACTGCTACACCGCAAATCTTAAGAGGCCGTCCGCGTAACAGCGGATAAGGCAAATTTTGGACCTTCACCGATTTCTCTAATATTTTCAGTGAAAGTCGACCATTATATCCCATGAACAAATATCACATTTATTTGGATCAAACCTTTTATTTTTATTTTTTGCGAGGCGGTTTTCACTGCAACCTCAAAACCACCCAATTTGCATTTGAAGACTCCATAATTTAGCATTAAATGTCGGTCGCTGCCAAAGCGTATTTCCTTAACCAAACAAGCTGAATATTTTATATATCAAGGTTTTATGTTTCTTCTATACTTTAACGGTTAAACAATTGTATTCTATAAAATTTTGACTGAGTTATGAATTTTCAAAAACACTTCCTAACGGACTCAGGAACGCGTGACACGTAACATACCTGTAGTTGAAAGCGATTTTCTCGAATGTGGGACCTGATCAGAAGTTAAGTCTATTGTATCTCGAAAGTACTAATACCAGTCTAGAAACCTATCGAATAAAATTTGTGGGCACTCTGCACTTCGCGCCGTACAGAGCAGCAAGATTTTCCCAAATTGTCGCCATTTTGATTAAAACCAAAGATAACGACGGTCCGATTTCTTTACAGGGAACGCCTATAGATACGATCATTACCACTAAACACCACACTGCGGTATGCAAATAAATAATATTTGTCGATTTAGCCGTCGTTTGAGGAAAAAATCTACCGTTGTTGCAGGATTTTCAAAAGAAACAGCCGTAAATACCAATATGCAAATTAGCTCCGAAAGCGACATTTTTGCTATATTTATCTCTGTAATTCCCGAAAACTTTTTTTCTTAAAAATTATTTTACAAGGCAAAGAAATGTTCCTTACCTGAGAAGAGATGCCTTTCAGACTTTGTAAAAGCGTTTCAGTTTTGCTGTGAGTGATTATTTTCATTTCCCACGCTGCGGCCGGTAACACAGTGTTTGTTTGCTAGGCTGTTGGTTTCACTCTAATTCAATTAAAAGCGGGCAAGCTGTCTACATTTTCAAAGCGCTCTCAGCTCATCCTTAAAATGTCTTAGGTACCTGACTATTTTTGTCAATAAAAAGTTTATTAAAATGTCGTGATAAAATCTATCTAGTCCACCTCTGTTTTGTACGAACTCAGTTACAAAGCGGATCATTGGAATTCACGGGAGCGGGGTAGCCGAGGCGAGGGGGGGGGGGGGGGGGAGGGTGACAAATTGATTTCCCCCTATAAATGTCGAAAAAAAAATCCTAAAGTTAAGCCGAAGTATATATTAAAACGAAACGTCGTTAAGAAGTGGATCTTAATGAGGTTAGCCGTTAGCCGTAAAGCGACCAAAAAATTAATTAGGCGTACCAGTCGTTGGCCGAAAAAAAAAAATTGTTAACCGTAAAAAGAAAATTCTAGCCGCAAAAGTGAAAGTCTCAGGATTTCTTGTCAAGACTTTTACGTGTTTTGGTACCGAGAAGTGTTACATTTGCTCCAAGTCGTTCGCTTTTTCTTTGTGTCAACAGAGTTATTTGAATTAATCATTCTGGCCCCCAGAGCCCGCGATCCTTCTGGTCTCCATCAGGGATCGAGAACTCAAATTAACAAGCATTAACAAGCGCAAAGCACTCGTTCTGTATCTTTCAGCCAATCAGATTTGTCAGATTTGACAATGAGTCCGTTAATCGCGGACTAACGGTTTTGGAGGCGGCCAGATGTCTTGATTTCTGCGCAGACGAGAAGGATCGCGGCCTCTGGAGACGAGACTGTGAATTGATCACTTACAAAACAGGAAACAAAATCGCGCATTGAAGTGTTCGCGCGCGAAGCGCACTATTAAATTCCAGGAATGGCTCGTTCCGCGAACAGTAGCAATTTATGATTTTCAAGCCAGACTGTGCACCCTCCTTATCCAGCGGTCTTTTGCGAATCAAACGAGGAAGCAACTTGGAGCAAGTGCTATGAATTACAATGTGCTACGGCACTTGCTCCAAGTTGCTCGCTCGTTTGATTCGCAAAAGACCGCCGGATAAGGAGGGCGCACAGTCTGGCTTAAAAATCAAAAATTGCGTCTGATCGTGGAATGAGCCATTCCTGGAAATCCTGCGTTTCGCGCGCGAACACTTCAATGCGCGATTTTGTATCCTTTTGTATGCTTTTTTGTAAACGATCAATAGACCTTTTTCGCTTGGGCGGTCTGTTTTCCCATTACAGACCACATGATATTCTCTAGAGAATTTTTCTTTTATCCACATAAAATTTATTCATTCATATACACGCGACTATTTGAAAATCAAATGGTCAGTAAGTGGGGCAACAAGTCGCCCAAGCGCAAAAGGTCTATAGGCCATCTACGAGTTACCTTTTGCCTCAGATTCAAAACGAGTCTTCGTGCGAAACCATTCAAATAAAAAGAGGTTTGATTTGCATGAAAATGGACGTGAAGGTGGAAGGCATTTTCATATGAATGGCTTCGCACGTAGATTCATTTTCAAAGGGAGGCAAAAAGTAACTCGATCCTTATGCTCTGCGGCAGGAATCGAGACCTCTTTCCGCCTCCAACACCGCAAGTCCGCGATTCACGGACTCATTGTTAAATCTGAAAAATCTGATTGGCTTAAAGATACAGAACGAGAACTCTGTGCATCTTCATGCTAATGCTCAGAAATTGGGAACGGTCAGAGTTCTCGAACCCTGATGGAGACCAGAAGGATCACGGGCTCTGGGGACGAGAATGATCAATTCAAATACAGTAGCTCTGTTGACACAAAAAGCGAACGACTTGGAGCAAATCTAACGCTTCTCGGTACCAAGACGAGTGAAAGTCTTGACACGAAATCCTGAGACTTCTGCTTTCGTGGCTAGAATTTTCTTTTTACGGTTAACATTTTTTTTTTCGGCTAACGACTGTTACGCCTAAGGCCTACGGCTAACCTCATTAAGACCCACTACTTGAAGTTTCGTTTTGATATGATACTTTCAAGATTTTTTTTTGACATTTATTGGGGGAAATTGTCAATAAACTTTTTATTGACAATTAGTCAGGTACCTCAGATGTTTTAAAGATGAGCTGAGAGAGCTTTGAAAAAGTAGACAACTTGCCTGCTTTTAATTGAATTAGGGTGAAACCAACAATCTTTCAAACAATACAAACACTGTGTTACCGGCCGCAGCGTGGGAAATGAAAATAATCACTCACAGCAAAACTGAAACGCTTTTACATAGTCTGAAAGGCATCTTTTCTCAGGTAAGGAACATTTCTTTGCCTTGTAAAATAATTTTTAAGAAAAAAAGTTTTCGGGAAGTACAGAGATAAATATAGCAAAAATGTCGCTTTCGGAGCTAATTTGCATATTGGTATTTATCGCTGTTTCTTTTGAAAATCCTGCAACAACGGTAGATTTTTTCCTCAAACGACGGCTAAATCGACAAATATTATTTATTTGCATACCGCAGTGTGGTGTTTAGTGGTAATGATCGTATCTATAGGCGTTCCCTGTAAAGAAATCGGACCGTCGTTATCTTTGGTTTTAATCAAAATGGCGACAATTTGGGAAAATCTTGCTGCTCTGTACGGCGCGAAGTGCAGAGTGCCCACAAATTTTATTCGATAGGTTTCTAGACTGGTATTAGTACTTTCGAGATACAATAGACTTGACTTCTGATCAGGTCCCACATTCGAGAAAATCGCTTTCAACTACAGGTATGTTACGTGTCACGCATTCCTGAGTCCGTTAGGAAGTGTTTTTGAAAATTCATAACTCAGTCAAAATTTTATAGAATACAATTGTTTAACCGTTAAAGTATAGAAGAAACATAAAACCTTGATATATAAAATATTCAGCTTGTTTGGTTAAGGAAATACGCTTTGGCAGCGACCGACATTTAATGCTAAATTATGGAGTCTTCAAATGCAAATTGGGTGGTTTTGAGGTTGCAGTGAAAACCGCCTCGCAAAAAATGAAAATAAAAGATTTGATCCAAATAAATGTGATATTTGTTCATGGGATATAATGGTCGACTTTCACTGAAAATATTAGAGAAATCGGTGAAGGTCCAAAATTTGCCTTATCCGCTGTTACGCGGACAGCCTCTTAAGCCGTCAACAGTGGAACAACTGTTATATACCACCACCAAATGATACTACGTACCTGTAAGGCACTTTTCTGTTCCAAGTCTATTTCGTTGATTGAGGTAAAAAATTTCACCATCTATAACGAGAATAAACTTCAAAACTAAAACAGGTTATTTCTTTCTAAAGATAATTATTAGTAATTATTTCTTTCTAAAGATAACCTAAAAATCCTCATATGAATATAACATTTCTTTTTAGGGCGTTTTCCACGTCGGTAGTAGATAAATACCGTAGTTCCTCGAAAAATGGCCGACCCTTTAATTCAAACACTTCCTCTCTGGAACGTCTATTTTTATTCGCCTGCTGTAAACTTAACACTACCTCTATTGTTATTCAGGGCCCGGGGCATTGTTGCGACCTGTTGTCTATTGTTTTAAGAACCAATGAAGTAACTTGTTCCGAGAGGTTGTGCGCGACTCCTTTGACTAATCCCTGCCCCAAGAAAACTTGTTCCGTTTGGTGAAAGTATTTGAAATAATCTCCTCAATCGAACTATCGCCCCCACTCCATCACCAATCCTTTAATCAATCAACTCCCCCACCTCCTGTACCTCTTCTTTTCTTTTACCCCCTCCCTGGTCAGTTTCAATTGAGATGGGAATGACTCGAAATCAGATACTAAGGAAGAACACATCTCTTAGTTCCTTGCCCCCAGGTGGGGGATAGGGCCGGACGTTAATGCTCGCCATCTGTCCCTATTCTTGGCCACAGCTGCTGCTGCGGCCCACGATTTTAGTCCCAGCTCAGCGCGTTCTTTCTCCACCGTTCTCCGCCATGTTTCCCTTGGCCGTCCTCTGCTTCTTTTTCCACTTGGTGCCCAGGATAATGCCACGTGTGGGTTGCGGTTTGGTGTCATACGTAGAACATGACCTATCCACTTCCATCGCCTACGTCGTACTTGTGAACTGATCTTTTCGATTCCCGCTTTTCTCCGAATTTCATCATTGGACACACGCATGGGCCAATGGACTTTCAAGATTCTCCTTAGGCATTTGTGAAGGAAGGTGTCAAGTCTTTTTTCATCCGCTTTTGTCATTCTCCAAGTCTCGCATCCATACAACAGGACAGCAATGATGTTTGACTTGAAGATCCTCAACTTAGTTTCTCGGCGGAATTCACCTGTTCTCCACACCTTTGAAAGTCGATGAAAAACACTTCTAGCTTTACCTAACCTACTCCGAATGTCCTGTTCGGCGCCACCCAAGTTGTTAACAATGGCCCCTAGATAGACAAAGCTGTCGGTGTCCTCTACATCAGTGCCACTTATCTTTATAGGATCTTGTCTCCTAGCATTGAGTCTAAGCACCTTCGTTTTGTTGATGTTTATCTTCAGAC
Organism: Meandrina meandrites; assembly: GCA_963693305.1. NCBI lineage: Eukaryota > Metazoa > Cnidaria > Anthozoa > Scleractinia > Meandrinidae > Meandrina > Meandrina meandrites. Next base: position 4,769,824 of record OY855907.1, read on the forward strand.
CCGTACCTTCACTATTTCTCCCCAGTCTTTCTAACTTCGTTTGTGCTTGCGTCCATGTGCTGGAAATGAGCGCAATGTCATCGGCATAGTCTAGGTCTTCAAGCTGTCTCATCATCTTCCATCGAATCCCTGTATTACCTTGCTCTGTAGTCCTACACATAATCCAATCCACCACCAACAGGAAAAGAAATCCCGACATCACACAACCCTGCTTCACACCTGCTTTCACGTCAAACCAATTAGACTGGCCCGCCCCATCGATCACTGCGCACTTGGTGTTGCTGTAAAACAATTTGACCATTCTTATGAATTTTGATGGTATTCCATAAGACTGCATTATCCTCCACAGTGTTTCGCGGTGGACACTATCAAATGCTTTCTCGTAGTCTACAAAACAGGTATACAGACTTGCATTCCATTCCAACGATTGTTCGATGACATTCCGGAGCACAAAGATGTGTTCAGTCGTGCTTCGCCCACTTCTGAAACCTGCCTGTTCTTCTCTTAGCATTCCATCCACTGTATCACGCAGTCTGGTGATAATTACTCCTCCCATAACTTTCGCTGGTACAGATAACAACGTTATTCCACGCCAGTTGCCACAGTCAGTAAGATCCCCCTTTTTGGGAAGCTTAACGATCAGACCACAATTCCAGTCCTCCGGGATTTCTTCTGACTCCCACACCGTGCGAAATAGGTCTTCTAGCACGCACGCAGTTGTCTCCATGTCAGCCTTCAGTAGCTCTGTTGTGATTGAATCCATTCCAGCAGCCTTGCCATTCTTCATGTTCTTCAGAGCCTGCTTTATTTCCTGTCGGGTGATACATTCGTCGCTGACATCTATTTCGTTTAGTTGCCTATCGTCGACAACTGCGGGGGCTACCGGCTCAGGCCTGTTCAGGACATTGTCGAAATGTTCTTGCCACCTCTGTTTGATCTCCTCTTCTGTTGTTAATAGCTTTCCATCCTGGTCTTTCACCATATTCATTCTTCGTGGTCTGTCGTGGCATAACGTCTTCGTTACCTCATACACCTCTTTTAGGTTGCCACTCCTTGCAGCCTCCTCGGCTTGCCTTGCAAGCGCATTTGCCCATTCCCTCTTGTCTGCTCTCAAACTTCTCTTTACTACCTTGTTCTTCTCATTGTATTCTATTCTCCTTCTTTCTCTTATCCTTTCTGATCTTGTTTCTTCCATCTTCTTCTTCAGTTTCCTTCTTTCGTCAATGTTGCTCCAACTTGTTGCACTTATCCAAGTCTTGCCCTTTCTTTGTCTATGACCAAGAACCGACTTTGCCGTATCGCTGTAGGCCTTCTTGATGTTCGTCCATTTCTCCTCGACACTTTCAGCACTCTGGGTGTCATCATTTCCTGTTTCATCTGGCTCAGTTTCTGCCAAGCAGCTAAATCTGTTCTTAAGCTCTAAGACAAACCTTTGTTTAATCTCAGGCACCTTTAGCTTGCTCAGCTCATATTTCCGTGCAGTAATTTCGCCTTGCTTTCTAACCACAGGAAGAACACATAGAAAGTTCGTATTCACTATACTTAATGCAACTATGCTCTATGATTAAATGAGATAATAACAAAATATTAACCGTATGATTTCCAGCGAGCAATTAAGATTTGAAATAATCACCCCCCCCTCCCCACCCCTTTCGAATAATCGCCTCGAAATATCGCCCCTTATTTGTACCAAAAAAAATGTCTGCTTGCAGCTGACATACATTCCAGGGGTATGAAGCATACCTTTTTTTTTATCAAAACACATTTTTTTTAGAAACAGTGCTAATTACTTACATGCGTACCTACTTACACTTTGCTATGTTACTTACTTACCAAAAAATACTTTCAATACAATTACTGGTTTACAATACATTGCTTATTATTTACAAAGAAAACATAAAAATATCTACATACATTACGCTGTATTTTTTATTTTTTTTTTCTTAAGAAAAAAAAAAAAACCTTTACTACACATTATTAATTAAGTGAAAAGAAAGAAAGACCAGGGGAGTGAAATTTGCAGAGTAATTGAAAAAAAGGGAAAATAGAATAATAATAAAAATAATAATAAATAAATACGTTAATAAAACAAAAAATAAAAAGGTTGATGTCGTCTTCCCGATGTAAAATTGCCCAAGTGTTTTCCAAAGAGACAATTGGAGGGCGTCATATGTTCACTTGTAATGTCCCCATTTCGAATTGATTTTTTTGACAGTGTCTGTCTTGAACGCATAAAGTCTTTCAATTTCTTGACATTATAGAAAAATCGTGGAAATATTTCTTTATTTTAGACGAATAGATATGAAACCTAGCAGTTAATAGTGCATGATGTAAGAGTGCATCTTCCATGTTACAAACCAGCCCCAAGCAGAGAGGTAGTGACAAAACAAAAGTTCTTTGGTTTCACCTAATGTTGGAACAACCAAGATTGAAAGTACTGCCAAAAAGTTTGAGTATATACACAATCGCAGAAAAGATGTATTAGAGTCTCTGAATTTTGTTCACAAAAGGTACAGGTATCTGTTCATGAGACCCCTATTCTATTTAGATACCTATTAGTTGCAATTCGCCTATGAAGGAGCTTGAATTGGAAAGTTCGTAATCTTGGTTCTTGGTACAGCGAAAAGGTAAAATATGATGATTCCAGTTAATTGAGTTTTCGTCAATATTACAGTCAAACATCCAGTTTTCCTGACTTTAAGTAGGTGTTGAAGAGATTTGTTTTATAAGGGATTTGTAAGCCTCGCTGCAAAGGTTTTAGGATGATAACAGCTTTTGACCACGAGTAGGTTGATTGTTAGAGTTTGTTGTTGTAGGAAGATATTTTCTCAAACTTTTATCGAGGAAACAACCCCATAACAAATTTAAGAAAGTTGGATTTTTGATCTAGTGTGTCTCTGACGTGATTAATTCCCGCACTGGACCAGCTATGGTAAAAAAAAACAAACAGGTTTGTTCGCAACTCTTATAAGGGAGTTGTACCAAATTGGAATCTTTGCAAAGTTTCTTGGACTTTCGTCGTAATTTATTTGTGACCAAATCTCAACTATTTCGTTTGTGAACGGGTCTTGAATATTTAGACTATCTACGTCAGTTGGCTTTATTTTACAAGTCATGAGTAGTTTACCGTTATGTTGTGCTATAAAGTAAAGTAATTTCCCACAGTAAAGTGGAGAAGCAGAAAGCATTTCGATTTGGAAAAATTAACTCTCATGAGTTCAGCGAGGTTAAGCAAAATCCAATATACATTAAAACAATAGGCAAATAAATATGCTTCATACACCTGGGATGGGTGTCAGCTGAAAGCAGATATTTTTTTTTAGCAGCAAAGCAAGGAGTGACACGACAATTGCAGCAGGCAAAATTTTTTTCATCTTGTACTGGACGATAAATCTCTTACCGCTTTCTCAAAAAGACGTTCTCTAGGACGTGTCTCTGGACTTGTAGATACTGGTGACGTTGTTGTTGGTTGAGACTCGCCAGCTCCAGGTGACTCTGAAAAGAAAACGGCAAACATGAATTGTCTTGTCAGAACTATAAATTCATTTGTTACGTTAGAAAATGGAACTTACAAAGAAAAGCTGGCCGTCAGGTAGCGAATTTATTTGTTGGGGGAGGGGGGAGGGGTGCTCTTAAGGGAATTTTTCCTTACGGCAGCGGGGAAGGACGGCACATTTATCACAAACAGCCAACCTAGCGCCTACGCCCTTACAGCTTACGCCCTTTCGGACGTCGCTGCTTAATGTATTCAACTTTGTTGTCTGTGTTGAAAAAGGTAATGTTCTAGCTATAGGAACCGATACAACATGTAACACAATGCAATCAAGCTAAGAACTAGGCTTGGGAACGAAGCTTGAGAAAAGTTTCATTCCATACTATAAAATGGCTTCCACTGCTTTTAAGCAGCTGCACTATTGAATGATTTCGGTAATTTAGTTTCTTTCTACGTTCTCTCGCACATACAAAACAAAGGGAAAACTATTTCTATGGTAAAACCGTTTCTCAAAAAGACGTTCCGTATTGCGTTTTCCTGGACTTGTAGTTAGTGGTGACGTGGTTGTTGTTGGACGCTTACCGTATGGCGCTGAAAAGAAAAAAAAAGGCAAGCATGAATTGTCTTGTCAGAACTATAAATTGATCTGTTACGTTAGAAGACGGAACTTACAAAGACAAGTTGTCTCACAGGGAGCGAATTTATTTGTTGGGCTAGGGGGGAGGGGGTGGCGGTGCCCTTAAGGGAATTTTCCCTTACGGCAGCGGGGAAGGACGTCACATTTATCGAAAACAACCCACCTAAAGCCTAAGCCCACCTAGCGACTAACCCCTTACAGTCTACGCCCTTTCGAACGTCGCTGCTTAATGTATTCAACTTTGAAGGTGATATGTGATCTTCGCAGTGAATTTCCAATTTAAGCAATTGGAATAAAGAAGCCTGAAAAAATTCAGGGCTTCAACGGGATTCGAACCCGTGACCTCCGCGATACACGGGTTCGAATCCCATTGAAGCCCTGAATTTTTTCAGGCTTCTTTATTCCAATTGTTTAAATCGGAAATTCACTGCGAAGATCACATATCACCTTCATATATATCCGCAGTTCATATATGAATCATTTCATATACATTACATCGTATTCAACTTTGTTGCCTTTGTTGGACAAGGTACTGTTCTAGCTGGGAACCGAAACGACATGTAACACAATGTAGTCAAGATAAGAACTAGGCTTGTGATTGAAGCTTGAGAAAAGTATCATTCCATACGAGCACTTTTGAGTGCCATTTGAAAACGGCTTCCATTACTTTTAAGCAGCTGCACTATTGGATGATTTCTGTAATTTACTTTCTTTCTACGTTTTCTCATACATACAAAACAAGGTGAAAACTATTTCTATGGTAAAACTGTTTGGAAATAAATATGTCAAAAATGCTTGATAGCCTGGGATTACTGTCTTAAAGACAGCTACGCGCCGGCCTAAAATATAAAACAAAAACAGAAAAGTAGAAAGGAAAAACAAAACAAAACAAAACACTGAATTGGAAGTGATTAGCCAAAAGGGAACAAATATCGAGACAGATTAGTAACGGCGAACTAGAAAAAAAATGTTAAGCTAGGCGTCCGTTTGCCGGAGTGTTACACATTTTTAACTACACTCTTCCTTTTACCTTGTGATACCCTGATGGTGAACACACCCTTCAGGAAAGGCCGGCAGGGTACAACCTCAATTGTATAATCAGAAAATGTGTCTTTAAACCGAGAAAATGTGCGAAACTTGGCGGAGCACTCAAGAATCCATTCTCCTCTCTTTTCCATACCAACACGCGAGCAAAGTAAATCACACCAACAGGAGCATTTTTGATGAGATCGAGAACTGCCGAGAAAGGGATTGCATTTTATCTTGTTCCATTGGTTCGTTGGAATTCCGTTTGATATAAACGCCTGGTAAGCTTCTTTACTTTTACAGTGAAGCTGTAAGGGCTTACTTTCGCACTCATTTTCTGCAGAATTAGAATAATAAAGTCTGTTAGCATTGAGGATTCAACAAAAGCTCAAATATTTTACCCAGTTAACAATGTTATACCGCAAAATTCCGAAAATAAGACTGATCACTCCCCTCTCAAAATGATAAGTCCCCAAATCTCAGACTCAGAAATCATTCTGAAAATAAGTCCTCCAGCTGAATATAAGCCCACGAGCTTAATATAATTATTTATTTTAAGCTCTTAAAACTATAACTTTTCCCATTATAAATCTCCTAGTGTGGAGCTTGTTATAACAGTAGAGTTGATGTTGGCGGGCGTAAATATGTTTTGGCCCGACTCAGGCTCATTTTAGCGGCGAGGGCTAAACAGAGCTCTGAGAAGGGCATAATATTTATGACCAAGAAAATCAACTATATAGCTATTATAAATATTTGAGAGGACATTTAGAAAGGGGATCATGAAAAACAGTAGGCGATATATTGAACACAGTACTAGTCGGCGTCGAGTCGATGTTTATTTCTGAATGAAAACCAAGCTTAAAAGATTACAAAACTAAGCAGAAAACCGCAAAATTATTCAAAACAATTATTGCTCCTAAAGTTCTCTTGTAAAGGAAATTACAGTATTCTACAGATAGTAAAGAATAGTCGGCATTGAGAAGGGTTAAAAATTTGTTTGGCCGGTAATGCCTGAACTGAGAGAGTGCCGCTCGACGAAGACAAACTAACATTCACTTTGCCGCCTGGATTCTTCTTCGAGTTTCTGTAATTCCTGAGGCAATCAAAGGCAATCATGACAGAAATTTCGCTGACAAAATCTTGGTAATACCTTAGACAGGAAAAAATATAGAACTTGAGTCTGTGATCCAATGGAAAAAAAAACATTACCCGGTCAGCGGTCAACTTCTAAAAAGCACGTGACCTCGATGAGTCTTACACCTGAGCCCGGGATATGGTCATGTGATACTGGCCAGTGGATACCATGGATGTCCAATGTCAACTATTTCTGGAGTATGGCCGTCATGTTGGGCGACGTCGTCGTTCGCACGCACGTACGTACGTACGCGCCCGCGAACCATGCCGCTAGCCACGATGACCATGAAATATCAAATGCATGGTTTTCCTATTTCTGTATATGCATTAAGGTTATGGGGCTCCGCTCTGCGGCTCTTCGGGCCGATATAAAGGAGCCCCGCTATTATGACAAATATAAAAGAAAAAAAATGTCCAAATGGAAAGGTCTGAGGTTATCCCTATCAAAGTCGTTCCGTCATCATCATCATTAATAATGGTAATAGGACCAAGTGGAGTCCAATTCGGTCTGTAATCATACGATCGAGTGATTACAAAATCGGACGACCGCGAAGCGGGAGTCCGATCGATTTATTAATCAAGAGTATACAAGTGTCTGATTACAGCCAACTGTCCGATTACAACTCTACAGAATAATTCGTGAAAAGCATAATTATTGTTATTGTTAATTGACAATAACCCTACCTGAAAGGGGAGTTGATCAAATAGAAGTCCTGGGTTTATTTTCGGAATTTTACGGTCTTAAAATTATGAGTTCATATGAACAGGAGTATGATTAAAAATATTTGGCAGAATTCAAAACAAAAGCACACATACAAAACTGAGCTTCTGGTTTGCATTTCTTTTTTATGTTTATTTTAAAGGGGCTTTGTCACGGATTTTAACAGATTTATTAGAGAACTGAAACTGTTAAAAAGCATGTTTGGCCATCGTGTTGGCTGCGGATGGCTTGAATGGAAAAGAATTGCAACTTGAAAAATTCAGGATAAACTTTTCAAGTTTTTTCCGAGCGTCGTCAAAACATCAATATTTATAGCTTTAGTTAGATGTTCAAAGAAAATGTTTTTTCATGGGTTAAGTTACCTAGCACTAATTTCAGAACAGTTGAGACCAAAAATCTGCGAAATCCCCGTGGCGTAGTCCCTTTAATTTTCACAACAACATTTTCTTGTTGATGAATTTATTTATTCTCATTTCCCGCATGACAATGTATTGATTAGGTAAGGAGAAATAAGCTGTTAGTCCATTGCGAAGTATTAAACTTTATTGATTCTTGTCTGTTTTTTTCTGAGCTATATGAAGAAAATAATAATAAAAAAATCACCTTTTGAGGAAGTTACTGCCCAGCAACTTTGAACAACTGCGGTGTAAAGAAAGGAGATTGGAAAAATTTAAACAAAACGGCAGCTACAAATTATTAATTTAATTTACTACTTATTTTCAGAAAATGTCACGGATATCTAAAAAAAGAAATCACGCGAATACAGAAATAAAAACCTTTGCCCTCTTGACGGTGCGTGTCTTATCAACAACATCGTCTACAAAGCCAATGTCACAAAAGGTTTTTATAAACCTGATTGAAGAATCGTTGACCCATGAAAAGCATAAACCATGAACGATGCGATCCAAATGGTTAATGGGAAATAGGAAAAAAATAATCGTTGCCTGTGACAGAATAAACGTTATTATAAGGCGGGTCGCTTAAATCGTGCTCTTAAGGCTCTTAAATAAAGAAAATATATTGATTATCATTAAAAGGAATGTTACTAAGCTTACCAGTGCTGTCTACCCAGAATGACACTGGGTCACATCGTTCATAGTTTATGCTTTTCACAGGGTCAACGTTTCTTCAGTTAGGTGTATACTGGCATGACGGAGCATAGTTTCAAAACTAGGAACAACAGCCACACGCCTTTTTTCAAGCATTGCAAGCACTCACAGTGGACACCGTCCTATTAAAAAAAAAACATCTGGGATCCGAAAAAGACCTGTTTTAGCTTCGTTTGTTTGTTGTCCCATTTCAGACCACGTGATGTTACGTGGAGATGAATGAGTGATTACCAGATGGACAACCGAACAACTCTCTGGAGAGTATCATATGATCTGAAATGGGCAATTTACATAACACCGATTTCTGGATCAAGTGGTCCATTGTCACGCAAGAATGCAGGGGAAATCCGTCACGCTGCATGCAATTTGTGTCTGATAGAGAATCTCTGCATACTCTCCACTGAGAGATCTACACTCCTAGACAAGAGATCTGAACTGATCACCAAATGCAGGCACGAATTAGCAAATTCTCTGCAGCCACCAGAAGTAGGATCGCTCCACCCGCCTTCCATGAGTATAGTTTAAGTTTTGGTTACATTCGGTTGGGAAATCTGGATTTGGATTTCCCAATAAAACAGAAAAATCCAAAAATGAAATTTGACTCACCTAAATCCTTCTCCGAGGGGTATTTCAAAAATAAATCCGAACTTGGATCTCGTGGATTTGTTATTTTGCGTTTTTCGGGAAATCCGTAAAAGGATTTCAAAGCTGTTCTCGAGAGCAGCTGTATATGCAAGCGCCAGCTCTGAATACGTAATCCAGAATGGCGAACGAAAGCACTGCGTTGGTGCGCTGTGAAATCAAAATAAAGCTGACGTTTAGTTCCAAACAAAAAATCGAAGAATTAGCGGTCTCGTTCAGAATACGCAGAATTTAATCATTTGGCGTTGTTGTTTTTCAGAAGACGGCAAAGAAATTCGTCAAGGGTTAGAAAGCACGTGCGCAGCTATTTTTCTGCTCATTGAACGTTTTGTTTGCTAAACAAAAGTTGTTTGCCATCGTATCGTTATCGTATCGTGGTTTGCTAAAGCTCCCCATTGGCTTGCGTGCGCAGAATTGGCAGATCATAGACTGCTGTTCACAAAGGCAGACTTGGAAATCCTTTTTCGGATTTCCCAGAAAGCGCAAGAAACCCCAAACAAATCCATAAAGTCCAAGGTTGGATTTCTTAATTGAAATCCACCTCGGAGAAAGATTTAGGTGCGTCAAAATCCGTTTTTAGATTTTGTGTTTTATTGGGAGATCCGGAATCCGGATTTCAAAGTCCAAATCCGGATTTCCCAATCGAATTCGCTTCGTGTGTGAAACTCGAGCAATTAACGGTCATCTTACAGTTTCTTTCTTTTATTGCACATTTCGCTCTGCACTCTTGCGATTGTGCGAATCTACTTAAATTTTTCTATTTTTAAAAATCAATATTAGTATATTTAACAATTGGTTCATGCTTTAGCGTGCACTATCGAGTTATGGAGCACGCGGGAAGTTTGGAGAGCACTCAAGAAGCGTAAGAGTTGCCCGAGGCGATAGCCGAATAGTGTGGTGAAAGCAGTTTGTAAAAATTTACTGTTTTTTGACTGACGTTTTGATAATCTGACGACCGGTAAAATCATTTAAACACAGGTTTATTGTCGTCCTAATGGGATTCCGTTATTCCGCTATTTTGTATACTGACGAACCCCTATCATCATCATCATCATTATCATCATCATCATCATCATCATCATCATCATCATCATCATCATCATCATCATCAGTATAGAGCGTTTTCATATGACGTCACCGCAGCCATATTGGTGTTCCAAAAAAAAGAAACGGCGGCTATATTGGTGTACCAAGTCATTCTTCCGGGAATTAAACTCTATTTTTAGTAAAAAAAATCCTGTTTTGTTTTAGCAAACCAATATGACCGCTGGCCACGTTAGTGAAAACGCTCCACACGCGGCCAAATAAGAAACTGCCTTCATGAAAGCACGTTCCTTTGACTTCGTGAGGAGCCAAAAGAACGTCTGCGGAGGAGGCTACAAAATTCCCAATTAAAAGAAAAAAAATCCAAAGTCGACCAAAACTGCAGACTAATTCGGTTGCCCGACAGAAGCTAAAAAAACAGACTGGAGAAAATATTTTTTCACTAGTATAAAGTTGTTCCCGCCGCTGTTAGTAAATTAGTCTTGCTTCGAGAACTTTCGAAACATATGGCAATATTTCTCCAAGATGTTACCCACTTTCTAAGAAATGTTTTGTACATTGGTGTGCCACTCTATACTGATGTATTTTTATTTTTTCTAGTTCTCACTTTTTGTTTCTGAGGCCTGTTCCAGACGTCGTGCTACTGCCGTGCCGCACTCAATTTGGTCTGGCAGTGGCATGACGATAGCACGTCAATGGTTTCAAACGTCGAATTTAATTCTGCCACGCTAAATTCAAATTATATCAGAAACAACAGAAAGCTGCAAAATAGCTTAAAATCCATTGAAATAATTTATGAATTCAGTCCGGCACAACATGAGCACGCCGTTTGAAGTCAAGTCGCGCTACTGCTGTGCGGCACGTCAAGCCCTGCTGTCAGTGGTCGTGCCGAACTTTAATAATTCAGCGTGCCGAACGTACTGAATGGTTTTAAACGTCGTGCTACTGCCGTACGCGCGCTCTGCAGTCTTCTTTGCTGATCCTACATGTGGTATTATTCTTCCCAAAATGACACCATGTATTGTAGGTTTTATTCTTTGGTTAGAATGGAATGTCAGAAAAAGTTAAAATTCAAAGAGTCCAGTTATTTTTGCAGGTTTTTCGTCATTACCATGAGAACCCACTTAAATGCAGCGCATGCGTAGTTGGTCAAGACATGAGATTGAATCAGTTTATCAGTTTTCTCAGAAATGCGCATATTTCTCGAGAACCACTCCTGAGAATTGCATAAAATTTGGCAGGAAGATACTGGCCGTGTTTTCACGACACCGATTGTCTCGCTTAACATTCCTGAATATGCTTTGTTTACAGACATCGTTAAGCGACTTAAAAATGATAGGTGTTTTCATGAGTGAGATTTAAGTAACTTGAGGAGGGCAGCAGCGCAACTAAATCAATTTGAATAATGGCGGGAGATGCCGACGAAGCTCGCATGTGCGTCTTCGCTTCTTCTTTTCATTAGTGTGTTTATGCGCTTTATTTGGCGAGAACATTTCCGTATCTCGAGGAATATGTTCCAGTTTGTTTACAATTTTGTTAGACCAAATCTACTACGACATGGCATGAACATGCGACGAGCGATTCCAGTGGCAAAGCGAGTATCTCTTGCTTTGTGGCGGCTTGCAACAGAAAATTCATACACGACTTGTTTTTGGAGTTGGAAGATGCACTGAACTAAAATTAAAAGACGAGTTTTGCTCAGCACTAAGTTCCGATTTGACAGCCTTGTCAGATGAATGACCGCAAGTTGCTTTTCACTGGCAGAAATTAATTGCCGACTCGCTTAAGCTACCTGGTTTGGTGGCTTAAATTTAATGAGAATTGCATTGAAGTTTGCCGACTCGCCTAACTTTAAGCGAGTGAGAAAAGTAACTGTTTTCACGAGATTTCTGGTTGTCACTCGCTAAGCGACCTGAAAAATCGCTCGTGAAAACACGGCCACTGTAGGAAATAAGAAAGTGAATTATTTCAGAAAATCTGAAATTTAACGTAGAGAATTGCAAATAATTTTCAGTCAACCTTTAACGAAGGATAGCTAAACATCTCTCTGTTAAAATATGATTAGAATTGTGTTAACATGCGAGCGTTGATACAAGTTTGTTACATGCAAATGAAGGAGAATAATGTTTATATCCAGTCATGTTACCATGGCAACGAAACACACGTCAACTAAAATATCAAAGTACGGAAGTCTATTTTTATATCTTATGTCTTGCTAGTTTTACAGACCCAGGGATGAACAATTTCGGAAAAATTGTAAATGAAGCACAGGTATCAAAAACTGTGCTTAGCCACCTTAAATCTTTAATTAAGTTCGGCACGGCAATAGCGCGACGTTTGAAACAAGCCTCAGTTGCATTATTGTATTAAAATTTTATCAGTCGACTTAATGTAAATTTCGTTTGAACACTTGCTTAGTTAATAAATTATCTTTCTTTGCCTTTGCTATAGATTTGCACGCGAATTACTTTAGATTACCTTTGAATTATCACAAAATTATTACGATTCTTGAAACAACAAAAGTTATGACAAAACAAAGATATTTGTATAACTTACGAATCCATACTTACTCAGAATCAACTCAACAAAGGAGACTGCATTCGGCACCATTAAGCCTGTCTTCATTTCAGCTTGAACTTTACATAATATGGCCTCAAGAGTGTACGTCTTTGAAATGTTAGGCAAATAAGACACCGAGTATATTTTCACTGAAGTTTTACCTGCATTACGCGCTCAATATTTTATCTTTGCACCAGGTTGATAATTTGGCATGAAAACTGACAAGTTAATCGATTTGAGCCCGTCATCGGTGGTAATACCTTATTGTCCAAGACTGACAAATACATTTTATGTCATAACATCGAGTCTACTTTTGTCTGTCAAAGGCAGCAGGTGATCCTGGTGATTGCAACACAGCTGGATTTTTTTCTCTCCAACAGCGCGCGCTCTTATTGGCTACTTCGAGGTCACATGACATCTTAAAATAAAAGTGTTTCCCGCCAAAGTTCTCGAGAGGGCAACACTGTAAAATCTATCACGCCAGAGGGTAAGAGTGCTCTGTTACCCGCGAATTGAACGAACCGCGGCGTTTGATGTTAAATTTAAATTCATTTCCACCAGGCAGCCCTGGAACTTATTCAAGAATCAACGGTAAACAACAAAGAAACAGAAAAAAGAAGAAAATGCGACAAGAGAATTTGTTTTTTGAGACAGCATGTACTAGAACCCAAAACAAGAAATGGCGAAACCACCGAAACGAAACGAAAAGAAACGAAACGAAGGGAAACGAAACGACACAAAGAGTATTGCCCTAAACAACAGATAAAAGCTAACCGCAAGCAAACCCCAGTAAAAGCTAACCGCAAGCACTTTTCGCTTCGTTGTTTCGGGTTTCAGTACAAGACTTTCTAGACTGTGGACGGTCTCTTTCCTCTCTAAGTGGAGAAGGAATAGACGGGAAGGGTAGGGGAGGGGCATTTTTCATAGTAATCTGTAGAGAATAAAGGGAAAAAACATGTATTAATGTATTCTCCCACAAATCCGAATGGTGCCAAAGCTTTACGGAGCCTGGTCACTATTGAAATGAAATTATTTACAAACGCCATTAATCAGTTAATCAAGGCAAATATTAATTATCTTCATTTTTATTTAATTTGATCGAACAATTTTAAAACTTTAGTAACTCTTTTGAATCATGGTTATTCTTAAATATTTGTTGGCGTTTTGTATTTACAAATGCAATCAAATAACTTGATTTCTTTCTTTTTCAACTTAGAGTTGGTTTTATTTTCTATTTAATTAGTAGCAGTTTTGACTGGTAGTGTGATTGTGGCCGCGGATGTTATCCGCCCAAGTGGTGCTGGTTTACACATGCGCTATTTTGCTTAAATAACTCTTTTAAATCATGCTTATTCCTTAATTTAATACTGGTTGTGTTTATTTATTAGTGATGTAATCGAAGAACTTGGTTTTTTGTATAACTAAGAGTTGGTTTTTTGTGAAACGTAATTGACAAATACTATTTTGGGTGCTTTTACTGTTCCGTTACAGACTAGGCTACGCACAATACCTATTTAAGGGCGAGGGCGAGGGCGAGGGCGAGGGCGAGGGCGAGGGCGAGGGCGAGGGCGAGGGCGAGGGCGAGGGCGAGGGCGAGGGCGAGGGCGAGGCTATTCTCGTCCCCGCAGCCCTTTTCGCTTCTTTTAGCCGGCGGGGCCTTGGCACGAGAAACGAAGGGCTGCGGAGACAAAGGATTTCCATCCCAGATTCTGGGACTTCTGGTCTTCATGTATGCAGTCGTGAGGTTTCTACATACTGTATGGGAGAGTCATTTGGTCATGGCGTTTTCTACTTCCACTGAAAATGTCTTTGTTCCAAACAGCCCATCAAAAAAAAAAAATCGAATTAATTCAAAAATCCCATGTCCCCAGAGCCCTTCGTCTCTCGTGCCAAGGCGCCGCCGGCTAAGAGAAGCGCAAAAGGGCTTTGGGGACGAGAATGAGGCGAGGCGCGACAAAAATAGCGCCTCGCCTCGTCCCCAATTTTCGCGCGGCCATTTTTTTTTGTCGCTCTACCCTCGACGGACTAAGAAAATAAAAAAAAGGACTGCTGGTAGTCTAGTTACAGATTGAACCGTTACCTTACATATGTACAATCCAACCTCTTTAATACGGACACCAAGGGGGCAGGGAATCGTGTCCGTCCTATGGAGGTGTCCGTATTACAGAGGTAGAGTTCAGATAAATTTTGGTTATTTTCCGACCAAATAAACTGTCCGTAATGGGGAGGTGTCAGTATTAAAGTAGAGTCCGCAAGGAGAGAGTCAACTTGACTACGTTTTAATATTGTTTAAAGTAGGAAGACTTTTCCTTGAAAGTACGAAATACGACAAATTGATGATCTTTAAAGAGACACGGAACTATTCAATTTCACTGTGTTAAATCTCCGACGTATCTAGTTAGACCAGACTTACTTGAAAGCGACAACTCTCTTAAACGTATATCTTGACTTTTTTCTCATTGGATTTGAAACTGTGCATGCCTGATACTGTGTATCCTAAGTGACTTATGCTATTCCTACATCGACGGAGTAGGTCTGAAACTACGATATGAAAAACAAAATGCAAACAAAAATTACAAGGGCACTTTCTGCACACCGCTTCCATTTTTCTTGCTGTTAATGTTACACGGCTGAACTTCAATTTTCTTCAGCGAGAAATTTCCACTGGTGCTGTCATTTAGAGCAGAGCTTCGTTTTACGCTGGTCCCATCGTTTATTCCTGGCAAAATCGTGTGTATCTTTCTCTTGAAGCGGGCCCTGATCTGCAGAAAAAGTTTAATACAGCATAAAATTACATTTGTCCAATTCCCATTGGAATTTTTCAGGTGAAATAAAAAACAAATGCTAAAACAAATATTGCGTCAAAAGCAAGTAAACAACTAAGGAAATAAGACAAATACTATGCACGTTTTGATTGACTATGCCAAAATCTCGGAAGACGACAATCAAATCGAAGTTGCAATTGTTTAGCCATTTTAAGTACAACGTGTTGTGGTTGATGTGGTTGAAGTGCCCCAGTGAAGTCCCTTTAATCAATTTTTAGCGGGATGATAGCTTTTAGGATGTGTTCTATACGAAATAATCACTTTTAACTGGCGGTTGGTTTTTCAGTTTTCTTTCTCTTCGATTTGGCAAAAAAAAATTCTTGCTTTATTTGACCATTAGTGAAAGTATAGTTGAATATTGTCCAACTTCTACCAACCAACAAAATAATACGGTTGCCTCCAAGCTTAAATCAATAAAACAACTTAAATTTTTCTTACCTCAGTGTTTCTTACGCAGTGAAGGAGAAAAATCAAGAAACCCTGCATGATGAATGAACAACAGATCACGTAGATTACTAAAGCCGCAAAACCACCCCAGAATCAAATAGCAGCTAACATGCAATTACCTTTTTACCAGATAATGCCTTATACTATTTTTATTACCTGCGTTGAGTTGAAGATTGTGAAAATGTACGCGAATGCCTTGTGTATTGGCGACAAAAGACCAAACAACCACGTGACACCCAGCAGGGGTATCAACAACACGCATGCCCTGATGCCAAGTCTGCAAGTAAAGAAAAAAATTGTTTCGACCTAAAAGACAATATTATGTTCAATTACGTACTCCATGCAACAAGACTTTACTTGATATTTATTCTAGAAGCTGTGCATATGCGAGAACAGATTTCTCCCACCCACCCAGCTCGGTGATTGTAAGTAAAATTCCGTTGAAATTCATCAAAACAGCAAGGCTAATAGTGCTCTATTTTTTTCATAAAAATCTTGTTTTACCTTATTTGCTCGGTTTGGTTATCTTTTGCTTGTTGCATTGTTGTCATCTCCTTGATAACTCGCACAAGTATCAGTATGTTAAGCTAAAAAACAAGGAGAACGAACAATGGCATGTTGATGTGGTGTCGCTAAATCATCGTGGTCGTCATAGCGATGATAATAATGATCGATGGTGATCATCATTATCGACTTCTAGCTTATTATCGTTTCTGTTGAGTAGGTATAGTCAACTTTTCGGACCTGTACATCTATGGAGTATAATCTAAACAAAATCAATTTTATCAAACGTTAATAAACAAGAAGTCTACATGTAGCATTTGGGCGCGTGCTATGTCTTTCGCGAGTAGACTATTTTAGAACAAACCTTACGCGCGAGAAAATGGGGTAGTTTATTTGCGACGACTGAAATGATGGTGTTCACGTGCAATGATGGCGTGCACGTAGTGCACGTGTAATGCCGGATGTTATCGGAGATTATTTCAAATCACGAACGGCAAATGCTTCAACGCGATTGGCTACTGGTTCGCGGAAAAGACATTCTAAAAATAGCCTACTCGCGAAGGATATAATATCTCAAGGCCCATTACCAGAGATGTAGACTTCTAGTTTATGAGCTTCTGATTTTATATATGGAGTAATTAGTTGTCTTTCAGTGTAAGAATAAGTTTTTTATGTCGCAACTAAGCGTTATACAAATGAATTTCACTTACAAGTTCAATCAGCACAACAAATGCGACAAATATCCAGATCAGATTGTTAGCAGAGGACATCCAACAGCTTGAATAAAACAAAGAACAACTTGTAGCAGCTGAAATATTACAAGTTTAGGAAGTTAAAGTTCTGCATCTCCGATAATAAAATACTCTGGGTTTTTCTCACGGATCTTTTGACATGAAAACAAGATAACTTAGGTACAACACCTGCAAGAGTTTCCTGTTGAACAGCATAACCACAAGTACTTCCTGTACTTAGTGAACATATTTTATCTTTGTTAGTAAGATCCTTAAACGAGAGGTAAATTTCTATCGTTCTTACTATTCATCACTGACAAAACTCTCTACTCCATCTTTTCCTGCAGCAATACTCAGCGATAAACCAACGAGGAGAACAGGAAAACCTGCAATACAAGAAACAAAAACAAATTGGTATGACAGCAAGCTTACCCTCTTATGACACGTTATGGCCATCGGTTTACCCGTGCGATTTCACGGGAATATAAAAAGTATCAAGAACTCTTAAGATTTTGCGGGAATACTCGAAAATGTTCAAGTACAGGCATTGCTCCTCGAAACCTTTCGGGATTCTCGGGATCTGTTTCAACAATTCCCTGCATGGATTTCCCGTGAATTCGCGGGACCCATTCAGAGTTCAATTTCAATTACAAATTCGCGGCGATTCTCGACGTTTCACGTGAATAGAAAACAGAATGTTTTAAGCATCACTAAAATGTTGAAGTAAAATATAAAAACTCGGTCAGCGTTGGTTCTAGTCGGCTTTTTAAGAAATGGAATATGCATGTACATGAGTGTTCTTAAACTGGAAGGACAGTGCAGGATAACCCGCAATAACCATTAGAATACAGTTTAATCTTCTAAAATGTGTCCTTATAACAATTTGAAGCAGGTTGTAGACGTACCCCATGAAACGCCGTGGCAAATTTTCACCTTGTTGCTAACGTTGTAAACTTTAACAACAAACAAGTAAAGGTAAATTCCCTCGACGAGCATCCAACAGAAGGCTGCCATCAGAAAGTACTGCACAAGAGCCGCTACTGTAACACAAGTTCCCTGCAAGGAATTTGATAATTAAGTTACCATTAACAAGTGTAAACAATGTCAGTAGTATAGGTTACATGTATTTAGGGCTGCTTCTCATGCGGATAAATGCTTGAAGGGCAAACCATCATAAACGGCTTAAATCAAATGAAATCTAATTTAGTTTGAACATTCCATAGGAAAGCGAAATCAAGTTTTCTAAAGGGAAATTTTTATATTCGGTGCTGTATTAACGCGCGCCGGTATTGTAGCTTATTCTGGATATCTAGATCTGCAACCAAACGTTACGTTACCAATCAGTACTTGACAGACACGACTGGAATAAGAGAGTTGGGAGATGTGGGTGGCCAAATGGTTACGGTAGCACCGTCTTAAATCAAATCAGTCAAAAGCACCGAGTTAAAGTCCTGGCTGAGGAGTTAGAATGGGTACCTGCGGATTCTTTGGGAATCCTGGGAAACAATATTCATTGAGTCGCCTTATGATTGGGAGAGTGATGAGTCATATACATTGTATGTGATTCTCTGATCGCTTGGATCTGGAACTCAAGATATTTCTTTTTACTGACGCTCCCTAAAACATCCTACCTTGTTTTCAGTAGCACCAATTCCGGCAACAAAGATAATTTGTCCTGCACCAAGGGACGCGACGAGACTCACTCGAATCTGGGATAAAGGTCCTTTCATGTCCCTGGTCAGCAAGAGATCAATAACTAGCATGCGGAAACAAGGTCGGTAGGAAGTACTACATAACACGTTTATCAAAATCAACCGATTTTCGTAGTAATGCCTATCTTTGTCGTGATGCGAGAAGCATGTGGGTAATTACAAAGGAGCGTGAACTTTCTGTACAGAAGGACTTCTTTTGGGATAGCGTTGTTTCTGAGGTAACTGGCAAAGTCGCTTTTAGTTTCATTATGTAGTAGGGAATTCATTCTTCAAATTAAGACTGTAAAAAACTCTTGGAAAGCATGTAATCTGATTGGCTATTGTAGCACACGCCCCAGTGAGCCCAATAAATCAATAAATCAGATTCCAAGATAAACAGTGAGACTGCTCTTGGTTTCTATCAACTTTGATGGTTGGTTCGAGGCTTCGCCCCTCACCGGCTATTAGCCCATAGAAACCTCGAGCTCACGGTCTAATTGTTAATTATACTTACGTTAGGAAAACATAGCAGATCATTGTCAAAACAATTCCAATCAAAGAAAGGGTTAGGCCCACATATGTGATGATTTCCAGAGCCTTCTTGTCTCTCTGCACATTGTAAATAAGAAGACACATACACATAGTTAGCTTTTAGTAAAACAGGTAACTATCAAAGTTGGCGTTGAATGTGTTAAGGAAGCTAGGTGATCCAGGTTCAGAATTTTCAGCACTTTTTGTTCTAATGGCTATCATTTCTCATTCATTGAAAAAAAAAAATGTTTCAGAGTGTTGTGCGCGCTGTGTTAAACATTCAATTTGCGTGAGGATTAATATTATAAATGATCGGCCAAAGTAAATAAGCCAGTTTCCGAAGTATCTGAGCATCTGACCGGTGTGCTAAAGGTCAACGATACGGGTTCGATTCTCGTACGTCGGGGACTCAGATTTTTCCCTACCCTTGAGACAAATGAATTGTTACATTTCTCATTTAAATAAAGTAAAAGTTTGGAATACGTTGCAAGCTTCGTCCTTAAGGACAGTGAATGGTTTCTACTGCAGCCGGCGCTATCAATAAGTAAGTCGCCTTGTTTCCTACCAGAGATATGGTGCTAGATCCAGAACCAGAGTCAGTATCAAACTGCATAAGAACAGCGAAATGAGTCAAATGATTACACGTGCACTCCGTATGTGATTTGTCCATCGTTTTTACATAACATCCTTTCCCTGACCATCCTGCAGGACTGCAGGAAAAAATAATTACTCTTTAATTAACGTTATCCTATCAGGGATACCTTCTTACTATTGTGGAAGGCCTGTAATCCCCTCAAATTTTCTTAAGTGAAATGTCACCTCAAACTTTCGTAATAACCAAACATTATGTGTAGACATAATGTTGTTTATGCCGAGGGATGTTCATTTGATAACCCGTTAGGAGGTTTCGTACCAGGTACAAAATTAAACCAATAAGATTGTAGGGCGGAGTTTGCTATGTAAAAGCAGGAACAATCGCTTAATTCGTCCTTCTATTCCTCGCCATTCAAATGTCGAGAGCTCAAGAAAATATTTCCCTCCACTATCCTTATAGACTCCAATTTAATCAAAATTCGCAGCATTCGATTATTATCTGATACAAAAAAAGAAAAAAAATTGGAGATTCTATTCAAAATAACATAACCAATCAGAGATTCGATGGGGTGATAGTTGATAAGGTCGAGAGAATAATCTTAGTGTTTCAGTAGAATTCGAACTTAACTTCCTTCAAATAACGATTTCCAATTCATTTTCTCTAACTCTGATCTGTTCACGCTTTAGCGCAATCACGCGTGGACTGAATCGTCATTTGAAAGTTGCGACTATGTAAACGTGCACATCAGTTCATTCCAAGTTTTACAGCCATGTGACGTTGAAGTTAGTCTTCTCGGGAATTGAATTGTCCAGTTACATTTCTAAATCTTTCTCCGAAGCTTTAGAGAAAGAAGAAAACGTGACCTGTGTGGCTACCGTTTTGTCACTTCCGGTTTTTTTACTTCCGGTTTGTAGTCACGTGACGATTCCCCAGGGTATCGCACGTGGAACGTTTTCTAGGCAGCTAGTTTGAGTTTTTGCAGTTTATTGTACCAAACAGTTCTTTAACGTGCCTTGCACGTTTTTTTTTTTTCGTTTATATAAAAGACCAGCTTACGGAAGCTACAACCAGTTTGAAGACGACCTCCAGAAACAGCACACTAATTGCTATATGTAAAAGCCATTCAAATTACAGTATTTTTTTTGCATCAGAACACTATACTAATCTAACGTTAAGATGCTACTCTACTCGCCTGCTTTCTATGACGTCCCAAAACATGCAGTCTCTCTTCTGCGTGGCCGCCTGAAAGCAAGCACAGTAGCATAATCTCTTAAAAATGACGTTGAATAACTCATAACCCAAACGGCGCAAACTTACAAACAGTACCAAGTGCAGGAAAACAGGTGTATTCTTATTTACAGTAATACCGTTTTGGCTTATTCCTTTTTGCTGCTGGCTACAGGTTCAAAACAGTATGCTTGCTGTGATCGGTAAGCGTACATTTGAAAGAAACATTTATCTTGAGTGATTGAACCGCCAAAGGAGACAACAAACAAACCAATCAAAAAACAAACAAACAAACAAAAAATAAAAGAAACAAATGAACAAACACACAAATAAACAACAAAAAACAACAGAACAAGCAAAAAGTCAAAGCAAAGTGAGTTTGTTTGGAGCTCAACAAATGAAAGACCCAAATATCAAACTTATAATGATTTAAAAATTGGCTGAAGTTGTTGCAGTCGCCCCACTACAATGTTCTGGCCATAACGGTATTACCCAGCGTATAAGTAAAACAGGTAGGCAATCAAAACTCGCTTTAGTTGACAATTATAATCGAAGCCAAAATTAAAAACAAACACATTGAAATCACCACCTTTAAGTTCGTGAACATCAAGGTGACATTCTGCTTCAGTGTAATTGGCTGAGGATCTATTGTTGCAGACATTATGATAGTGTTGAGACGTCTGCTGAAAAGTGACACACATTTTTTAACTATTTTTACACTACATAATATTCGTTGTAATTAATAATCTTGGAATCTTTAAGGTTAACTGTAAAGCGAATCAAGCTAGGATGGTTGACACTTAAGGTTAGAAGGAAAAGTAAGGAGAAAGAACAGCTAATTAAAGCCAAAATAATTTTTGCTACTATTGAACGTTGAATTACCATTGCGTTCCTACGTAGCCTTTTCCAGGCTCTCGGTCAGTGGAGCGCGTGAAGAAAAGAGAACGGCGCTAGCGAAGCAAGCGGAAGAAAAAGCGAGGGGGAACTGGGGGAGAGGCGGGAAAAAGAGCCTGTAGGCATTGTTTTAAAAACCTCATTCCGGTATAAAGGCTCCTGGTGTACCCTCCGATTGGTTATATTTTGACAGTTTACATCAACACTTTGAGTTCACGTCAACACTTGGCTTGACACGACAGATTGAAATATGGCGCGCGTGATTTCGGCGAGTCGGAATTCACTCAAATTGTGAAGTATTGCCTTCGGACTTTTCCACACATAAATGCGCTCAGAGAAGAGCAGAAAACGTGCCTTTTCAATCTAGCTCGAGGAAAAGACGTCGTTGCTATTCTTCCCGCTGGTTTCGGGAAAAGCCTTATTTTCCAGCTCTTTCCACGTTTAATGAATGAGTTGATATGCTTAGAAGCTGCAGAAACAAGCGAAGATGAGATGCCAATGTCTACAATAATCGTGGTTTCTCCGTTAATTTCTGTTATGAGAGACCAAGTTCAGCAATTAAGGCAGTTGGGATTTTCCGCTGCAGCCATAGGGATCGGCAAAGAGTGCCTCGAAGACGAAGAGAAGGCGAGAAATGGAGAGTGTGAAATGGTTTTCGGAAGCCCTGAGAGCTGGCTCTCCAAAACATGGATCAGAGAGCTCAAGGATGTAAAACTCGATCGACAAACGGTCGCATTAGCTTTGGATGAAGTCCATTCAGTTACAGAATGGTAATTCAAGATTTTTGTTTGTAAGTCTAACAGATTTTGTATTATTATAGTCGAGAACTTATCGTGTAGGTGCGAGACAGAATAAATAAAAACACGCCAGCGACAAAAGTCCGCGATCCCGATGTCAACGAAGAATAACAATGACGTAATATTCAAGGCGGCAATTCGTAGTTGAATACGTTATTATTATTCAAATAGGCGATTCGACTTGATCTGACATTTCAACATTTGACGTTGAAATTTAAAGGGTTTCCCCTTTCAAAGTGTGCGGAATGAGGTTTTTAAAACAATGTCTACAGGCTCTCTTTCCCGCCTCTCCCCCAGTTCCCCCTCGCTTTTTCTTCCTCTTGCTTCGCTCGCGCCGTTCTCCTTTCTTTACGCGCTCCACTGACCGAGAGCCTGGAACAGGCTAGTCCCTACAAAAATAGTAAAACAACAATAACAAAAGTTAAAAAAAAATAATGTAAAAAGAAAGCGGAAAAAGCCGGAAAGAGGAAAATTAAGTACAATAAAATATCTATAACTTTTACTTAAAACAAAGAAGGAAATTGTCTGAGCGCGAACCTGATTTTGTTTGTGTTATTGGTGTCAGTGCGGTTTGTTTCGAATAGTTTATTAAGATCTTTGTACACCAATCCTAGCACCACTGAACCTATAAATTAATGAAACAAATTAATAAAAACCAAATGTTAAGCCAAATGAAACTGATTTCAACATTTAGCCAAATTTGTAAAAGGCCTCTTACCGGATGAGCGCAAGTTGTAAGCATTTTAACAGCTAACTTAATTTCCTACGAGTTTGAAAAACGACAATTTATAGAAAAAGTAATGTTTTGTATTGTAAATCCACTTTAGGTATAAAGGAGCCAGATTGATCAACAGTGTGGCACTCAGCTACAGTTTCTGTACCAAGAAGCCATTATACTTAGTACTTCCCCTCACCCCTGGATGGCATGCCAGTCTATTGCTGATAACCCCTTACCAGCATTTCGTTGGATTGCCCTAATAGCTCACCAATACCAATTTATACTACTTGGGAAGGAAAGGCACTGTAAGAATAAAGTGAATACAGTAAAAAAGACGGAATGTAATGCTATAGTAAGCGTTCGGCTATTCTCCTGGTGTGTAATCCTCCTTCATCTTATTCTTAAATTCTCGAGACTGGATATCATCATAAATGACTGGAATGGTACTAAGGTATATATTTTTTAAATATGGCAATAGTCAATATATCTTATTAGAGATTTTAGTGTGTAGGATTTTATGGCCTTGTAGTACAGTAAAAACCCGCATACAAGAACATGTGGATTAAGAACACCCAGGCTGAAATTTGTTAAAAAAGGAGAACATATATAAGAACACATTCAGCCTGAAAAATAAAAAAAAATGTTCTTATATATAAAACCTCTTGCCTTTTACATAAGGAACATGCAGTGTCTGTTACCTCACTATGGCATAAATTATTGTAAGGAAATATGTACATAAATGCTAGTAATTTCATTATAGTCTAGTATGTCCCTTACAGTTAAAAATAAGAACACTTAAGAACACTTTCAGCCTGATTTTGCATTAAATACCCGACATATAAGAACCCAATAAGTCTGAATCCCAAAATTGGGTGTTCTTATATGCCGGTTTTTACTCAGTGTATTGATTTTGGCGAGCCCGAAGGGCTGGTCAAAACACAAATAGGCAACGATACTCACTGAACCATGACTTACTGTCCAACGTTTCTTTTCTCAAAATGCTCGCTTTCTAGTTGTATAATGACGAGCAATTATTGGACGAGGTTGAGCAAAATATCATGTTTTGTTAGTGGCGAGAAGATCACTTATTTGCCGAAGCCGAAGGTTAATACGAGCTGGTGTTCATCCAATTCTCTTTCTTTCAGATATTACCTAAATACATTGCGGGACATTTTCGTTGCCTTCTTTGCATTCCCGCTGTTTTTGCGTTTCTTGTTGACAAATCAAAGCGCTCTCTCACAACTCTGGAAAACGAGCTGCCATTTTTCTTAGAATTGGACACTTCTACGCAAGAGCAGATATTATTTGCGGCACAATCACTGTCGGGTGGTAATGCGCACGAGCAGACCATTATTCTTAGGCAGTTATTTGCAGGTCACGTGGTAGGCTCTCGGCCAATGAAAAGGAAGAGAAAAATGCATCGAATGATAATATGACGCTGTTTCCTCTGTTTCAGTGGCATGCCTGTAAACTAGCTATCTCGAAGAGATATGAAGCTAAGTGCATGACCACCTTAAACAGCATTTACATTTTTATGATCGCCTTGATATTTTTATAAATAAATGGCAAACAGTTGAATTTGTAAATAGTTGTTTTGGTATATACTAAGGCAGTGAGATAATATAACCGAAAAAAAGATTAGTTTTAACTCATTTATTCCTGTCAACTATTGCAGTTTTCGCGTGCGAGTTGCTCGGAGGTGAATAGCAAAGGATATCCGGAATTTGAGTAGCCAATCAGCGTGCGCCAACAACGGTATCGATCCCTTGTTTCAGTATATACCAAGGTCAAATAAACAAGGGCTGTACCTGATATGTCTCTAAAAATATTAGATGAACGAAAGAGTATTACTAAATCAATCTCTAATTACTGTAGTAATTAAGAAATTTCGTCACTCAAACCATTGTAAAAATTTCCTGAAGGAATTCTTATGAAGTTTTTTCCTTCTGTTTCCTCGAGATGGAAGTCACTCTCATTTTGATAGAAAATTCGTCTGACTTGCAAATCTGTTAGAAGAAATACAAGGAAACAAAACAAAACAAACCGAAAACAAAATGTCAGGAAAAACGTTTACCATTTAGCAGTAGTTGTATTTTTATTACCATGCAACTGAAATAAGAGATATCAATTTTATACTGTCTTTCTTCTTCGTTTTATCCTGGGTTGTTCGATTTTTCGGGGGATTGCGCGGAAGAGGAATGCTTATTGCTAGATTTTTATAACCTTAGAAAATCATACACAAGAATTAGGTTGGTTAGAAAAAACAAACAAATGGCAGATATAAGAACTACTGATGCATTGTTACTTACCAACGTTTTTGGTGCTCAAATGAAGTTGAGGTGTTGAATGATTGAGGTGGTTCTGAGAAAATCGCAATATAAATTCCTCCAAAACATTCGTGGCGAGAAAAACCTCTTTCATTTTTTCCTGCTCGGTATTATTAGAAGATGTAAAGTTTATATACTCTTCCATTATGGTGTCGAAAGATTCCAAAGCGTCCTAAACAAAGATGAATCAGATTATTTTATAGGTAAAAGTAACGTCTGTGTCAGTGCGAAGACTCGGCCCCGTAAGAAGTTTTAGCAACCACGACGGTCACACTGCGAATTATATGTTTTCGGTTAAATACGGAAAATAAATGATCAGTTGAGAGTTAAATCATACATGTGGTTTCTAGTGATACTATAAAATATTATAAATCAGTTTTTAGTTAACATTGTGCGGTGTCTTTTGACAGAACACCAACCGACCCAGCGAGCTTTGTGTAAGGGTGAAGGCTAACAACCCACTCCTATAAAAGACGTACTATTACGGAAGGCAATGATGGATTAGAAGTGAAAATGGCTGGACGGGAAACTAAAAGGATTATAGCTTTGTTTGGCAAATGCCAACGGGTGACCCAGCGGCAAATAAGGCCACTAGTAACGCCAAATTGGAAACTGGAATGTATGCACAGTGTATACAGCTGGTGCCACAGCACAAGTAGCAAGGGAGATGAGAGAGTATAAGATTGAGTTCCTTAAGATAAGTGAACGATACACATCAACCGAATCAGGAACAAAAAGAAAACGGCAGTAGAATTGGATTGGGCAAAACCCGCGTGAGGAGAGAGCGAGTGACTGCATGGTGACGTGAAGGGTCGAGACCAGAGGGTAAAATAGCGGTAGGAAGACGTAAAAAGACCCGGAGGAAGACAGTGGAAGTAGAAAGTAGGCAGAATGGAACGACCAGGGCAGTAAGCGAGGGCGGCGGCCAGAGACAAGGTGGAATGGATACAGAATATTGCGGCCCAGAATTATGCGTATAACGGCGCAAAGACAATGACGATGATGATGATGACGACGACGACGACGATGACGAACGCGACGACGATGATGGTGATGACGACAATGAAAATTGGGTTCAACTGTACCACCATATTCATAAACCTAACATGAAAAGAAATAGATGGGACATCCATAAGGAATTTTAAGATTTCAAACTTTAAACTAAAAGGTTTTGTAAGGTTAATAATGGTTATCATATTGCTTATACCTGCAGAGAGTCCTTCTTTTTGCTGTCAAGCATATTTATGGAATGAAGCATCTATCACAAAAAAAGTTGTTAATCTTACCGTGAGCTACCAATTAGATAGTGATACGCAAAAAGACAAGACAGGATACGAAAAATGGTTAGATTCAAACTCTTCTAAGTCGTTGATGACCAGACCAACTGCCTAAAATTTAGGACCGTTCATCCTACTGTTTTAATTTCTCAGGCAGAAGTCATGCAATTCCATTACGCTCTCGAATTCATCAGTTATTTATCTATCAGTCATTAAATCTTGTAATGATAACAATGCTGCCTTGTTGGATAATTGATGAATGTGTTTCAGAAATCAACGAATGAATTGGAAAGACCGTTAGGCGTCTACTCATAAAAGACGATGTTTTCACCAAAAGTGTGCGCTGAATACTTATATTTGATAGACGTTGTTTGTTTCAGTCAGTCAAATCAATATTTCAGACTCCCATCAGCTTCAGTCGTTTCTGCGTTTTATACCTGGTCTGTTCAGTTTTCTCTACTGTATCCCATTTCTTTTCAACAAATTCACTTTAAATTTCTACTTTTCATAGAATTATTCAAAGCTAACATGTACACAGAAATCGAGTAGGAGTTTCAGTTGTAGCAAGTAATTTCACATAAAACTAACTGCGTGAATGAAAGTCAGCCTCTGTTGGAAAGATTTTTAATTAAAAAAACTAAAGCAGGAACGCTGTAAAACCAAGGCTTTCTTACCTCGTTCTGTAAGTTATTTTCTGCCTCATCGTCGTTATCACTATGGTCATCAACAACTTCTACCGCACTTTCTGGAACGAGGAAGACGAAATCAACAAATTTATGATTAAAAGTATGTTTACGTCGAATTAAAGTTTAATGAAATTTAAAGCATGTCAAAAATCGTACTTAAATGTTGGGTAAATTTTATTGGATAAAATCTTATGAACTCAATCCTCAACTGAAAGGAGACTTTTTTAGATAATTCAGCTACATCAGGAGTTAATTTATATATGCGAAAGTGTTCACACCTAGGACCCACTCAATGGCACAGCACTGTGGCTGCACACTGAATGCCAGGAAATTTGGAGTAGTTGAATCATATTTTAGTTTCACAATCATCTAAAATGAGACTACAATCACATCCTACTATTTTGTTGCTATAATGACAGTAATCAACAAGTTGAAGAGGGGAAAAACATTTTCAATTGACTTCCACTGTTGCCTTTATCGCGATGCGGGGAAATTTTTGGATTCAATAAAGACTATTATTTAAGCCGCTCAAATGGACGCGGGGCGTAGACTGAAGTATACGATCGACAGTAAATCAAATACCAAAAAGTATCAGGACCATATTTTACAACAACTTATTTTCAGCATTATTTTTCTCGTCATTATGGTATCTGCATCACATGTAGTTAATTGATGCTTGTCCATCAGAAATGATATACATGTCACATGATGATAACACATACCGTTTCCGCATCGAATTATATTTAAAACAGCAAAATAATGGAAGAAGGAACTGCATTGATAGCTGATTTGGATCCGAGTATCAGACAAATAACTGATGATTTCCACTGTGAATGCCCGGTTGAAACTGAAGTAGAGGGAGTAAAATTTTAGTTCCCGCAAACATCTCCGCCTAAGTGCTTGAGACTGTATGCAGCTGGTTGCAAACGAGTCACACCATGACACGTAGCTTTTAATCTTGTACCAAACATCCTTTGTACCGTTAACAAATTTATCACATGTATCCATCTTGGAATGGCTCCACGCAGCTGGACTGAGGCATGGGCTCACTAGGTAAAATGAAAAAAGTCAGTTTATGGTAAGGTGGCAAACGTTTTTGTGCTAACAAACGCCTCCAGGTGCCCTGGCTTAATAAAATCAAGTAGAAGCCTAGCGACAATACAACAGTTTTTCTCTGACTTAGTAATGCGATATTGCTAGAATTTTACGTGTGTCTACCAGCGGATGTGCCATTCCAGCGGATAATTATTAAGATGTAGACGGCGTAGTAAATTTCGTTAAAAGCAGCTATCTTTCCCCTTCCCCCATGCGGAGGAGGGGGGAAATAACTGCAGTTTAACACTCATTAGTAAATCGGTCTATTCTACAACGTTTTACAGATCGCTGCGTCACAAGCATGTCGAACTAGTGATGCTAGTGGAAGTGGAAGTTCTCTGAATTCAATGATACTCTTCTAGTTACGGTGCGCGAAACGTATCATTACCATTCCGACACAATTTGTTAAGCTAAGAAGGGAAATACAAACCTTTTCCTGTGTACTTTGATTGGCATTCACTTTTAGTTATTTTGATAGCCACAGTTTCAACTAAGTAGTTCCGATCTTGTATTTTTCTTCCGCAGTATTGTACCTGAACGTTCTTGAGGTACGTTGCATTGATCCCTCCAGCAGCAGTGGCGATATCAAACCGAGACGACCGGTACCAAGAAAACTTCCTTGAGCAAAGTGTTCTCCATTCCAAAGTTTGCTCGAGGCACAAAGTGAAATATTTGCACCACAATAACCCGCACCGAAAAAAGTCACGAGACTGGCGATACCTATATATTTGGCATTTAATTGTAAGCCATTGTTCAGTGGTTTCTTTAATCTGCCGACACTTTCCTTTTGCCAGCTCTTTCAGTTTCAAAGCATCATATGAGGAACAAGGCTCACCTGTTAAAATGAATAACAAAGAGGTTTGCAAAACGACATTTGCTACCTTACTGCTACAGTCAGACAAGATAATCTGCAAACAATTCTCAATGCTCCTGACTAATTTCAAACAATTATAGTTTTGATAATTTAGTTTACATCAAGACCATAACGCTGAGATAGTTATTACATCTATTATGCTTTTAAAATTTTCCTGTGTTGTAGGGCTGTCCAACTGGTTTTATGCTCCTTTGGCCACAAAAACTGCGAACCTTACCTTTTACTGTATTCTCGACATTCTTGAGCACTGAAGAAAAAAAAAAACAGAATAAATGTAGAGCTTTATCGAGTAGAGCACTTGAGTTCATGATACTACAATTTGAAATCATCACGCGTACGTGCGCAAGGTCATAAGCAGGTGAATTTTTTTACCGATATTGGGTCAAGTCAGAGTGGAGGAAAAAATTACCTTAACGATAAAGGAAAGACGAGCGATATCTAAATGCTTTCAAAACTACTTCGGTCTTCATTCACGCCGCGTGCTAGTTGCAATAAGGTTCATTTGCAGCCCTGTTGTAAACATGCTAAAAAAAACGGACTCGAAGGAGACTTGTAGTTAGACCGCTAAAAAAAATTACAAAGCTCCATTTATTGGGTTTGGCTTTTAACGTACTGAATATTACAGCGTGGTAAACTCTCAAAGTCTACGAAATTCGTTGCTGTTTTATTTTCAATGCTTTTAGTTGAATTTATACATATCTATGAAAACATTGGTTTGGTAAACATTTGGGATTTTTTGAAACCTCTCTGGGGCTTGAAATAATAACGTATTAAAAGATTGGGAGTAGGAAAGGCTACAAAAAGCGAGCCGCCCAATCCTACATTAAATTTATAGAAATTTAATTTAAATTAAATTTATAGAAAAATAATACATGCCGAACAGAAACGAGCGGTTCCATTAACACTAAAGTAAACTGATTTACGAAGGGTTTGCTTAATTAATTCATTTTAAGTTCACGAAAAAATAACACGGAAAATAATTACATTTTTATCGATGTTTAAAAGTTGGATTTTTAGAACGGCGTCCATTTTTAATAAGTTTAGACGTATAAGTGTGCAATTTTGTGGGGAAGCCGCCAGTTTCATTTACTTCGAAAGCTCAATTAAGCTCTCCCATCCTCTCGTTTAAGACGCCCCCACCATTTTGAAGTTATGTTCACTTTTTTTTCTAAAGAAATTTCCCTGCTATCCTTACAGTGTAGGACATGACAAGACAAGAACGAGAAAACAAGGTGCAATTACACTTTTAAAGTTATCTCTCACCGCATTTACGCATTATTTTTTGGAAACTCAAGATGGCATAACTCGCCTAAAAGACGTCGGATCGGCTTGAAAAACGATTTCGCAACAGACGAGACAACAATGAATCGAGGTAAGTCGATATAATTGTCAAAATGTCATAATACTTAGCTAAAAATCCGAATGCGTTTCTTCCCATAGAAACCTTTATCAGTACGAACCTTTGTGATACAACACCTCCATATGGCGCAGGGCTAAAGTCACGTTTCGCGTATTCAAATAAGCCATTATGTTAATTACTATTACTCCTCTCAGCGTGACCTTGGGCTGCCTGTGCTCCATCCGAGGGAATTTTTTTTCCTTAATCGGTTTAAATAAGTTGAATAAATTTCGTAGGAGAAAAACCTGTTAAAATCTTAGTAAAAAAAAATATAGAAAGAAAATATACTCACCAATGTCTCGCGGAAGGTGGCATAAATTAATGAATTTTAAACAGCTTAGAGATTCGCCCATGTTCTCTAAACCAAACTTTCTCTGTGCTTGATTGCAAAACAAAATATTTGATCGTCAGTTGTTTCAAGAACAGATTTACTTGATGCTTGGTAACATGAACAGGTAGATCGCTAAGAAGGTAAGAAAATAAGTTATTTTCACCATATCATTACTAATCAGGGAGGCCCTATGCGCCAACTTGGCGCCAGGGGACAGGTACTATTACTAATCAGGACGTGTTTCGATTCTTTTCATCTGAAACATAACAGGTGATTCAAATGTGTTTTACATCGATTAGTCGAATCTTTCATTTGGACTGCAAAAATATAATATCAACTGATGTTCTTTCACTAAAAGAAGATAAATCTTGACACAGCATTGTAAAGAAAAGGTTGTTTATAGTGGTCATGCACTTAGCTTCGAGATAGCTAGTTCACAGGCATGCCACTGAAACAGAGGAAAGAAATAGTTTTAAATGAACATGACGTGGTTATAACCAGTTATCTATATTCAAAGCGTGACTGAGGATTTGAACTCGGGACGACCGAGAAAAAAATCCGGCTAGTGGCAGGGTGGAGGGCTTGAACCCGGGACCTCTGGATTTCTATTGCTTAATTATATGTTACTGATATATTTGGGATGAAAATTAAGCGACCCCAAAGCCAAACAGTTAGAACCAGGTGGTATGAACTTGGAGAAAAGAACAATAAATATATATTTTTTAATTTAGAGAAACGCTCATTCAGCAGAAAACACATAGATAAACTTAAGACCAGCAAGTGGGTGTGATTGAAGGGCTTCGAGAAGTATTGCTGGAAATGGAGAATTTTCATTCGACTCTATACACTTCAAAAATACCAGTAGAAGCAGACTGCAACGAGTCTTCACCAGACTTTTTTCCAAGGTAAATTGAATCCCACGATTAAAGAAAGAGCAACAGGATCTATGTGAGGGCCTGAAGAATGCTGGTCGGTAATTCAATCACTAGCCAAAAATTAGGGACTTTAAGATACACTACGGCGAGGCGCTACTACGGCTACCATGGCCGGAAAGGTCTGGGGGAGAGTACGTCTCGGCAGTCTCCCAAATTTAGTGTAATGATCAAAACAAAATTCAAAGAAGCACAGTCTAAGGAATAAAAGGTCTATATTTTTTAGTTTCTCACAGCCGAATGGCTTCGCTTAAAGAAAGATTGTCGTTGTTTACTTTGGTAGGTCCAAAAGATTAGTTCTGAACGAAAGCTTATGCCATACACTTTCTACGCCATGGTAGCCATGGTAGCCGTAGTAGCGCTTCCATTTCTAGATAATCATAACGAAAGATTCGAAAACGGAGAAATGTCACTTGGCTCAAATTCGCTGCGACAGGTACAAATAAACCAAAGCAATTTTATTCGGTCAGCGGTCTTTCGAAAATAGTGCCAGACCTTTCTCAGAAACCCGGGATAATTTATTCAAGGCACCGCGAACAACCACGCTGCCAGTAATGTCCTTTGTTTGAGGACGTATGCATACTTCCTCGGTTGTTGCGTGACGACAGACAGGATGTATATATACGTCCTTGGTAGGCAAAGGGTTTTAAAAGCCCGTTGTGTTTATTTTAAAATTGGTCAGGTGATTCTGTTTTTTTTTTTAATCCCGAAGTTTTTTAAAAAGGGTCGATGTTCATTCAGCAAGGATTTTTGTAGATGATAAATTATTTCGGCAGCATTTTAATATTTTCATTAAAATGACAGCTTTTTACTCCTCTACAAGAGTGTCCTAGAGCGTCTTTCAATTGTTAGGCAAATAAAACAGCGAGTATATTTTCACTGAAGTTTTACCTGCATTACGCGCTCAATATTTTATCTTTGCACCAGGTTGATAATTTGGCATGGAAACTGACAAGTTAATCGATTTGAGCCCGGTAACGATGGTAATTATTTATGGTCCAATAAGACTGATGAATGGATTTTATGTCAAAACATCGAGTCTACTTTTGTTTGTTAAAGGACAGTTGCGTTAAGTAATGGCAGCAGGTCGCCTGGTGATTGCTACACAGCTGGATTTCTTTTGTCTCCAACAGCGCGCGCTCTTATTGGCTACTTCGAGGTCACATGACATCTAAAAATAAAACTGTTTCCCGCCAAAAGTCTCGAGAGGGCAACATTGTAAAATCTATCACGTCAGAGGGCAATAGTGCACTGTTACCCACGAATGTTGAACGAACCGCGACGTTTGTTAAACTGAAACTGGTCTGGTTAACCTACTTTTTTTATTCCTGCAGTTAATTCAAGTCCAATGCTCATTAAGCAAGGGTTTTTGTTAATTATACATTATGTGGCAGACATGCATATTTCCATTATAACTGCAGCTTTTTGCACCTCTAGTAAATGTCTTTGGGCGGGGCGGGAAGGGGGGGGGGGGGGTGGCTATTTAAATTCATTTCCACCAGGCAGCCCTGGAACTTATTCAAGAATCAACGGTAAAGAACAAAGAAACAGAAAAAAAAAAGAAAAAGCGACAAGATAATTTGTTTTTCTGAGACGGCATGTACTAGAACCCGAAACAAGAATTGGCGAAACCACCCGAAACGAAACGAAAAGAAACGAAACGAAGGGAAACGAAACGACACAAATATATAGAGTACTGCCCTAAACAGCAGATAAAAGCTAACCACAAGCAAAAAACGAAGTGAAAGCTAACTGCAAGCACTTTTCTCTTCGTTGTTTCGGGTTTTAGTACAAGACTTTCTAGACTTCGGGCAGTCTCTTTGCTCTCCAAGCTGAGAAGAAAGAGACGCCCCCCCCCCCCCCCCCCCCCCAAGGGTAGGGTTGGGGAAGGAGCATTTTTTGTATAATAGTAATCTGTAGAAAATAAAGGGAAAAACACGTATTAATGCATTCTCCCACACATTTGAATGGTGCCAAAACTTTACGGAGCCTGGTGACCATTGAAACGAAATTATTTACCAATTCCATTAATCAATGCAAAATTAATTATCTTCATTTTTATTTTATTTGATCGAGCAGTTTTAAAACTTTAATAACTCTTTTGAATCATGGTTATTCTTAAATATTTGTTGGCGTTTTTTTTTTACAGATGTAATCAAATAACTTGATTTCTTTCTTTTACAACTTAGAGTTGGTTTTACTTTCTGTTTAATTAGTACCAGTTTTGACTGGCAGTGGCCGTGTTTTCACGAGCGATTTTTCAGGTCGCTTAGCGAGTGACAACCGGAAATCTCGTGAAAACAGTTACTTTTCTCACTCGTTTAAAGTGAAGCGAGTCGGCAAACTTCAAAGCAATTCTTATTAAATTTAAGCCACCAAACCAGGTAGCTTAAGCGAGTCGGCAATTAATTTCTGCCAATGAAAAGCAACTTACGGTCATTCATCTGACAAGGCTGTCAAATCGGAAATAGAACACGCATTCTTTTTTATGCCTCTTGGGAACTTAGTGCTGAGCAAAACTCTTCTTTTAATTTTAGTTCAGTACATCTTCAAACTCCAAAAACAAGTCCTGTATGAATTTTCTGTTGCAAGCCGCCACAAAGCAAGAGATACTCGTTTTGCCACTGGAATCGCTCGTCGCATGTTCATTCCATGTCGTAGTAGATTTGGTCTAACAAAATTGCAAACAAACTGGAACATAT
The DNA here is from genome assembly GCA_963693305.1 of Meandrina meandrites. Lineage (NCBI taxonomy): Eukaryota > Metazoa > Cnidaria > Anthozoa > Scleractinia > Meandrinidae > Meandrina > Meandrina meandrites. The sequence continues at coordinate 4,804,772 of OY855907.1, forward strand.
TCCTCGCGATACGGAAATGTTCTCGCCAAATAAAGCGCATAAACACACTAATGAAAAGAAGCGAAGACGCACATGCGGAGCTTCGTCGGCATCTCCCGCCATTATTCAAATTGATTTAGTTGCGCTGCTGCCCTCCTCAAGTTACTTAAATCTCACTCATGAAAACACCTATCATTTTTAAGTCGCTTAACACGATGTCTGTAAACAAAGCACATTCAGGAATGTTAAGCGAGACAATCGTTGTCGTGAAAACACGGCCAGTGTGATTGTGGCCGCGGATGCTATCCGCCCAAGTGGTGCTGGTTTAAACATGCGCTCTCTTGCTTATGTAACACTTTTTGAATCGTGCTTATTCTTTAGTTTAATACTGGTTGTGTTTATTTATTACCGATGCACTCGAAGAACTTGGTTTCTTGTTTTTTACGACTAAGAATTGTTTTTATTAAACGCAATTGACAAATACTGTTTGGGGTGCTTTTACTGTTCCGTTACAGACTAGACTACGGGTAATGCCTATTTAAGTCCACGAGAAAATTGGGAACAAGGCGAGAGCGAGGGCGAGGCGAGGCTATTCTCGTCCCCATAACCCTTTTCGCTTCTCTTACCGGCGGGGCCTTGGTACGAGAAACGAAGGGCTGCGGAGAAAGATTCTGGGACTTCCGGTCTTCATGTATGCAGTCGCGAGGTTTCTATATACTGTATTGGAGAGTCATTTGGTCATGGCGTTTTTTACTTCCACTGAAAATTTCTTTGTTCCAAACAGCCCATCAAAAAAAAAAATCGAATTAATTCAAAAATCCCATGTCCCCAGAGCCCTTCGTCTCTCGTGCCAAGGCGCAGCCGGCTAAGAGAAGTGTAAAGGGCTTTAGGGAGGAGAATGAGACGAGGCGCAACAAAAATAGCGCCTGGCCTTGTCCCCAATTTTCGCGCGGTCAGTTTTTTTTGTTGCTCTACGCTCGACGGACTAAGAAAATAACAAAAAGGACTGCTGGTAGTCTAGTTACAGATTGAACCGTTACCTTACATATGTACAATCCAACCTCTTTAATACGGATACCAAGGGGGCAGGGAATCGTGTCCGTCCTGTGGAGGTGTCCGTATTTACAGAGGTAGAGTTCAGATAAAGTTTGGTTATTTTCCGACCAAATAAACTGTCCGTAATGGGGAGGTGTCAGTATTATAGTAGAGTCCGCAAGGAGAGAGTCAACTTGACTACGTTTTAATATTGTTTAAAGTAGGAAGACTTTTCCTTGAAAGTACGAAATACGACAAATTGATGATCTTTAAAGAGACACGGAACTATTCAATTTCACTGTGTTAAATCTCCGACGTATCTAGTTAGACCAGACTTACTTGAAAGCGACAACTCTCTTAAACGTATATCTTGACTTTTTTCTCATTGGATTTGAAACTGTGCATGCCTGATACTGTGTATCCTAAGTGACTTATGCTATTCCTACATCGACGGAGTAGGTCTGAAACTACGATATGAAAAACAAAATGCAAACAAAAATTACAAGGGCGCTTTCTGCACACCGCTTCCATTTTTCTTGCTGTTAATGTTACACGGCTGAGCTTCAATTTTCTTCAGCGAGACATTTCCACTGGTGCTGTCATTTAGAGCAGATCTTCGTTTTACGCTGGTCCCATCGTTTATTCCTGGCAAAATCGTGTGTATCTTTCTCTTGAAGCGGGCCCTGATCTGCAGAAAAAGTTTAATACAGCATAAAATTACATTTGTCCAATTCCCATTGGAATTTTTCAGGTGAAATAAAAAACAAATGCTAAAACAAATATTGCGTCAAAAGCAAGTAAACAACTAAGGAAATAAGACAAATACTATGCATGTTTTGATTGACTATGAAAAAATCTCGGAAGACCACAATCAAATCGAAGTTGCAATTGTTTAACCATTTTAAGTACAACGTGTTGTGGTTGATGTGGTTTAAGTGCCCCAGTGAAGTCCCTTTAACCAAATTTTAGCGGGATGATAGCTTTTAGGATGTGTTCTATACGAAATAATCACTTTTAACTGGCGGTTGGTTTTTCAGTTTTCTTTCTGTTCGATTTGGCAAAGAATCGCATAGCTCAAAGAATTCTCGCGCTCTGATTGGCTAGAGATGCGAGGGTATTCAGCGCGGTATTGCGACTTGAAAGTGAGGCTGCGCTAAAATTCGCAACATTCACCACATTTTCAATTTTAAAACGTTCTGCGATTCAAGGAAAATCCATTACCTGACTCGTGAATTCAACGTGAAATTTCACTTGAAAAACCGATATCGCACTCATCGCTTCGCGATTCGTGCGATATTGGTTTTTCGCGTGAAATTTCACGTGGAATTCCCTCGTCAGGTAATGGATTTTCCTATAAAATTCTTCGCTTTATTTGACCATTAGTGAAAGTATAGTTGAATATTGTCCAACTTCTACCAACCAACAAATACGATTGCCTCCAAGCTTAAATCAATAAAACAACTTAAATTTTTCTTACCTCAGTGTTTCTTACGCAGTGAAGGAGAAAAATCAAGAAACCCTGCATGATGAATGAACAACAGATCATGCAGGTTATTAAAGCCGCAAAACCACCTTAGAATCAATAGCAGCTAACTTGCAATTACCTTTTTACCAGATAATGCCTTATACTATTTTTATTACCTGCGTTGAGTTGAAGATTGTGAAAATGTAGGCGAATGCTTTGTGTATTGGCGACAAAAGACCAAACAACCACGTGACACCCAGCAGGGGTATCAACAACACGCATGCCCTGATGCCAAGTCTGCAAGTAAAGAAAAAAAATTGTTTCGACCTAAAAGACAATATTATGTTAAAAAAATTTCAATTACGTACTCCATGCAACAAAACTTTACTTGATACTTATTCTAGAGGCTGTGCATATGCGAAAACAGATTTTTCCCACCCATCCAGCTCGGTGATTGTAAGTAAAATTCCGTTGAAATTCATCAAAACAGCATAAGGCTAATAGTGCTCTACTTTTTTCATAAAAATCTTGTTTTACCTTATTTGCTCGGTTTGGTTATCTTTTGCTTGTTGCATTGTTGTCATCTCCTTGATAACTCGTACAAGTATCAGTATGTTAAGCTAAAAAACAAGGAGAACGAACAATGGCATGTTGATGTGGTGTCGCTAAATCATCGTGGTCGTCATAGCGATGATAATGATGATCGATGGTGATCATCATTATCGACTTCTAGCTTATTATCGTTTCTGTTGAGTAGGTATAGTCAACTTTTCGGACCTGTACATCTATGTAGAGTAATCTAAACAAAATCAATTTTATCAAACGTTCATAAACAAGAAGTCCACATCTAGCATTTTGGCACGTGCTATGTCTTTCGCTGAGTAGACTAGGTTCGAACAAACCTCACGCGCGAGAAAATGAGGCAGTTTATTGCGAAGACTGAAATGATGGCGTTCACGTGCAATGATGGCGTGCACGTGGTTCACTTGCAATGCCGGAAATTATTGCAGATTGTTTCAAATCACGACTGGCAAATGCGGCAACGCGATTGGCTACTGGTTCGCGGAAAAGATATTCTAAAAATAGCCTACTTTTTTTTTCAATTTTTTTTCACAACTACAAAGGTTCCTTTTACAAATACACATATAAGTAAAAAGAAAAAGAACACAAAATGACAATGGCGAGAAAAAAAAAACACACTGCGAATATACTTTACATTTCGCCAAATGCTACTTACCTACCAATACATACAAGGCTATCAGCTAAAAACATACATCTTACTAACACTACAGGGCACTACAGGAGTTTAACATTGCTTACTAATTGTACTTACAAAAGAGAAAAACAAAAAAGGTCAATATTTAAAATCAAAAAAGTTAGGAACACTGTCATTGAAATATAAAGGAGAGAAAAAGTGGCAGGCTTAACTAGAGAGCTGTAGTTCAGAGTCTACAACATTTTGGAAAGAAGTACTATACAAAAGCAGAGATAAAAGAACTCCATTCACTAAAGTGCTTCAAAAGAGCATCGTTTTTTCTTGCAATAAAGGTTTCTAATTTGTATATTGCTTTAAGTTTAGCCTTAAATACCGCTAATGATGGATTAATTTTGTCCAATTTACACCTGTAAATAAAGAATTTTGCTAACAAGATTATGTGATTTAACACCATACCATCCTCCCTTGGGTCGAAATTTCCGAACAAGACATCTAACAATGTTATCTCATTTATTTCAATACCATGAACAGACATCCATAAGACATCAATAACTTTACACGAGAAGAACAAATGCTCGGTGGATTCTACCTCTTTCTTACAAAACGTACAAAGAGGGGAATCTGTGATTTTAAAAATAGCCTACTCGAGAAGGATATATCTCAAGGCCCATTACCAGAGATGTAGACTTCTAGTTTATGAGCTTCTGATTTTATACATGGAGTAATTACTTGTCTTTCAGTGTAAGAATAAGTTTTTTTATGTCGCAACTAAGCGTTATACAAATGAATTTCACTTACAAGTTCAATCAGCACAACAAATGCGACAAATATCCAGATCAGATTGTTAGCAGAGGACATCCAACAGCTTGAATAAAACAAAGAACAACCTGTAGCAGCTGAATATTACAAGTTTAGGAAGTTAAAGTTCTCCGTCTCCGATAATAAAATACTCTGGGTTTTTCTCACGGATCTTTGACATGAAAACAAGATAACCTAGGTACAACACCTGCACGAGTTTCCTGTTGAACAGCATAACCACAAGTACTTCCTGTACTTAGTGAACATATTTTATCTTTGTAAGTAAGATCCTTAAACGAGAGGTAAATTTCTATCGTTCTTACTATTCATCACTGACAAAACTCTCTACTCCATCTTTTCCTGCAGCAATACTCAGCGATAAACCAACGAGGAGAACAGGGAAACCTGCAATACAAGAAACAAAAACAAATTGGTATGACAGCAAGCTTACCCTCTTATGACACGTTATGGTCATCGGTTTACCCGTGCGATTTCACGGGAATATAAAAAGTATCAAGAACTCTTAAGATTTTGCGGGAATCCTCGAAAATGTTCAAGTACAGGTATTGCTCCTCGAAAACTTCCGAGGATTCTCGGAATCTGTTTTAACAAAAAGTAACTCAGAAATTCCCTGCATGGATTTCCCGTGAATTCGCGGGACCCATTCAGAGGTCAATTCCAATTACAAACTCGCGGCGATTCTCGGCGTTTCCTGAGAATAGAAAACAGAATGTTTTAGGTATCACTAAAATGGTGAAGTAAAATTTTACAAAAACTCGGTCAGCGTTGGTTCTGGTTGGTTCTTTTTAGAAATGGAATATCTACATGAGTGTTCTTAAACAGGAAGGACAGTGCAGGATAACCCGCAATAACCATTACAGCACAGTTTAATCTTCTAAAATGTGTCCTTATAACAATTTGTGGCAGGTAAGTAGACGTACCCCATGAAACGCCGTGGCAAATTTTCACCTTGTTGCTAACGTTGTAAACTTTAACAACAAACAAGTAGAGGTAAATTCCCTCGACGAGCATCCAACAGAAAGCTGCCATCAGAAAGTACTGCACAAGAGCCGCTACTGTAACACAAGTTCCCTGCAAGGAATTGGTCAGGATAATTAAGTTACCATTAACAAGTGTAAACAATGTCAGTAGTATAGGTTACATGTATTTAGGGCTGCTTCTCATGCGGATAAGTGCTCGAAGGGCAAACCATCATAAACGGCTTAAATCAAATGAAATCTAATTTAGTTTGAACATTCCATAGGAAAGCGAAGTCAAGTTTTCTAAAGGGAAATTTTTATATTCGGTGCTATATTAACGCCGGTATTGTAGCTTATGCCATATATCTAGATCTGCAACCAAACGTTACGTTACCAATCAGTACTTGCCAGAAACAACTGGAATAAGAGGGTTGGGAGATGCGGGTGGCCAAATGGTTACGGTAGCACCGTCTTAAATCAAATCAGAAGCATCGAGTTAAAGTCCTGGCTGAGGAGTTAGAATAGGTACTGGCAGAAGTCCATAACTAAAAGTCTACATCTCTGGTAATAGGCCTTGAGATATGTCTTTCGCGTGTAAGCTATTTTTAGAACAGCTTTGCCGCGAACAAGTAGCCAATCACGTCGAAGCATTTTTCCATTCGCGCCTTTGATCGGTTGAACAAATTTTTGAAAAAAAGCAGAACTGCAGAGGACGAGGGAACGGCATTACGAAATTACTGTTTGTTGGTGATCATAATTTCCGTTTTGTGAGGATTAAATCGTCCGGACAAGAATCATCAGGCCATCTTTCATCGGTGGTGATAGCATCGAAGTTGTAAAAATTCGGAGCATCCAAATAAGCGAGAGGACCTCAGTGTTTTGGAGTCAGAATACGAAATGGCAGCAAGCAAGAGAGATTAATTCCGAGTCAAATTCAAAATGCGAAGACACTAAAGATTTACGGTACTCTCAAGATGAAGACAGGCATTAAGAGAGCAAGTACATTTTGGCACAGGTTCGTTGCTATTTTGAAAAACAAAACCGTCGTCCCTGAAGCGCTCAAAATTGAGCGCGGAATGAAGAGAATGAAGTTTGATTCGTTTGAGAACAACATTCAGAGAAAACGACAAGTTTGGCGAGTTTCGCATGTTTTTGGAATTATAAGGACGGCATGACAACAAAAGACTGACTAAGGTAATGTACTTGTTTTAATATGAATAGAAATACGAATTAATTCATCGAACAATGATGATTTCATTCACAGCCGTCAAAAGTTTAAATCAAGTTGTGCTTCTCGGGCACTTCGCAGTGTGCAGCTATCGTGTTGTGTATGTTGTTCAGTACAAAAAAGACACATTTTCCTACTAAAAGTTTGGGGTACTTCTGTTCATAATTCTCTCGACCTGCTTGTGTTTTGAGTTTGTCTTCGGAAACCCGGCGACGGGTTGCTTTTTCACTCGCCTTCAAATGCCACTGAACAGACGCTTAAAATCACTATTTACGATACTACTTCTGTCGAAATGTGAGAATTAAAGAGAATGGCCTCTCAAGTGTTTTGATGTGATTTGATTTATTTCACCTGCCACTTTCCAAAACATTCGGCCGCAACTTAGATTTCCAATGGTGTCGAAATAGTGGGTCACGTCATTTTCTCGCGAGCACATCAGTTTCTAAAAATAGCCTACACGCGAAAGACATAGCACGCGCGCCAATACCAGATGTAGACTTCTAGTTATGGACTTCTGGTACTGGCGAATTCTTTGGAAATCCTGGGAAAGAAAATTCATTGAGTCGCCTTATGATAGAGGACACGGGCTAGATTGGGAGAATGATGACTCATATACATTGTATCTGATTCTCTGATCGCTTGGATCTGGAACTCAAGATATTGTTTTTTACCGACGGTCCCAAAAACGTCTTACCTTGTTTTCAGTAACACCAATTCCGGCAACAAAGATAATTTGTCCTGCACCAAGGGACGCGACGAGACTCACTCGAATCTGGGATAAAGGTCCTTTCATGTCCCTGGTCATCAAGAGATCAATAATTAGCACAAGGAAACAAGGTATTTACATACCACTTATTGACCGAGAGTGAGGTCATTACAGGGAAATCTCAGACCGAGGCCTTGATGTATTGACCGAGATTAATAAGTTATTTATTATATGGCCTTTTTAGCGCTGAAAAAAGGGAAACGTTTTTTCAATATCCGCTTGCGCCCGCAAGAGGTCATTCGAGGTCATATTCACTGAACCGAAACGAACCCGGCCATGCGATTGAAACCAAAAGAAACGGTTTTTTTACATTGAGGCAATTTTTGTCATCATTACGCGAAGATCTAAGGCAAATTTAACCACTTTAATTTTCACAAAGCAAACTGACCAGTGTTTACAAGTTCCGAGAAAAATTTTCATAATGCCCGCTCAGCAGCCAATCAGAGCACGCGTACTATTGTAGCCATATGATAATACTAAATAACAAGTCGATCAAAGTCATTAATTTTAATTTGCGATGCCAGGAGTATGTGGGAAATTACAAAGGAGCGCTGAACTAACTGCTGAAGGCCCCATTTGGGATAGCGTCGTTGCTAAGGTCAAGTCAGCCTCGGACTGGTAATTCCTTGCAACTGTGTTGTTCACTTTTTATATCGCTAATATTCCTTCTCAACTGTGTAGTAACGAATTTTAATCCCCATATTTACTCCATCAATACTAAAATCCTACTGGATTTGCATTCTCTGAAAATGTTCGGGGATAACAGTGCTACTGAAGGTATTCGGGTGTCCGCCAAACTAGATATCGGCACGGCTGAAATGGTAAACAATTACTTTTAGCATAAACCGGAGACCAACAGTGAGGCCGAAAAATCAATAAATCAGCTTCATCGAAAAACAGTTAGACTACTGCTCTTGATTACTATTGACTGATAGAACCCTCGAGCTCATTGTAGTCTAATTGTTGATTTTACTTACGTCAGGAAAACATAGCCGAAAATCGTCGAAGCAATTCCAATCAAAGAAAGGGTGAGACCCACATATGTGATGATTTCCAGAGCCGTCTTGTCTGTCTGTAAGGTATAAACACGTTACCAAGTATTTAACTATCAACAATACACTCTTTAAAAAAATCATACTCAAAGTACACACTAAATGCGTTTAAGACGGATTCCTCCGAAGGATCGAGCAGTGAGTGCAAAAATTAATTACCAAATGTTGCCTTGGTAACATTTTGTATACTATTTGAAACATCTCGTTGTAATTCATTTCTCTGTTATGTTGTTTAGAACTCGGCTAACGTGAAACACTGTGTGAAACGTTCGTTTTAACTAAACCATGGATGACTTCAAATTCATTTTTCTCTTGCGGGGTCAGCTTGAGGACTAAAGTTTCGATAAGTTATTCATAACTGTATATATACGAGTTTTTTTTTGGTAACTTTATTTTTGCCCTTATTGCTCCAATGTTCAGCGGAATCCGTCTTAACCGCCATAGCCGATTGATACAAATTGGGAATGCTGGGAAAGCTTATCATTTAAAAGTTCTACTCGTGTTCGTCGTTTAAAATCGTTTGTCATTGCTTATAAACGAACGAATACGCCTCTCTGTAGCTCAGTGGTTTTAACATCCGAGGGGTACACTGAAGGTCGGGAGTGACTTCGACTCTTGTCGAGGACAAACACTTTTTCTTCCCTCGTGAAAACTGAGTTTAAATTTTTCTCCCTCATATTGCTCAATAGTTTAAAAAGGTAATTGCAATTGGGCAGTTGATAAAATTAAAATTGTAAGCTACGACATGACAGTGCCGGAATTGTCTCTACTGCAATGTTGATGATAAAGAACTTATGAAGATTGAGTTCCACCTTAGAAATGGTGTCGTATCCAGGACCATTTTCGGTATCAAACTGCATAAGGACGGCGAAATGAGTCAAATGATTACAGGTGCACTCTGTATGTGAGTTGTCCATCGATTTTACATGGCACCCCTGTCCTGACCATCCTGCGGGGCTGTAGACAAAAAAAATAATGCGCTTTTTATTCTGTCGATGTCATTTTCTCATTAATACGCAGTTCATAGCGGAGCTCCAGCGCGCGAAGCGCGCCAGCGGAGCACCATGGGTAAGAAAATTTGGTAAACCACCAAGCCGAGAAAATTTGGTAATCACGTGACCGTACGTCCGTCCGTCCGTCCGTCCGTACAGACTCTGGGGGAGGGGGAGGGGAGTCACAGAACAATTACCGCTTTGGTTACTGTTAAATCTTTGATATTGAACTTCCATGTCATGGTCAATTGACAGCTGTCAAAACAAGGTATCCGCTGACCAGTATCACATGACCATATCGCGGGCTCAGGCGTAGAGCTAATCGAGGGGACGTCTTTTTTGGAAGTTGACCGCTGACCAGGTAATGGTTTTCCAATTGATCGCGGGCTCAAGTACTCAGTTTTTACTTAGCCTGATAATTTTATCATCGCGTAAATTCAGATTTAAATAAAGGGCAAGGTAAATAACCCGCAAGCTCTGCTTTTAGGCTTAGCTAAATCTATTTTAGAAATACAGTATTTAGTTTAGTTTTTTTCACATGTTAAATAAATGATCTGGACATTTCATTTCAACTTAAACGAAGCGATTGTTCGAAAAGGCGGTAAATCTTTGGTACGCTGTTCACCTTTAAAGCTGAATGAAAGATGCGAAGAAAGCTGCTGGCGAACATCAATTTTCGCGAGTATTTCTCGCTTTATTTACTCATGCACATCATGGAAACTTATGCCAAATGATTTAGGACAACCTCTTAACGGGAAGATCCGAAATAATTGCCGATTTGAACATGATATACTGGATAACAAGTCAAAAAGAGCGCGATGTCCAGGGTTCGACCTGCGGCTGAGCAAGGCTGAATATCACTGAATTGAGCTCAAACAAAAGTGAATTCAGAGCCGATCAAGTTCACTGAAGTCAAGGATAAAAGAATGTTAAAGGCTACACCGATGGAAAGGAAGAAATTGTTGTTCGGTGATAATTCATATAATGAATATGTCGCTGGTGTTGGACTAAGCTTGCAACGAGACTGCCGTGTTCGTGTCCGATATTATTGGGCTGGTTTGAAAGCTTTGCCCTACAGAATTTATAAGCCTTCTTCAATAATGAGGTAACAAACGTAAATGTATGCACTAAGCATAAGCCTAATTTTATATTGAGATAATTTATATATTTCATTAATGAATGAATTTGAAGTTGTGTAGGTTTTCAGATCTTCACGTAAATATTTATCAAGCCTGTTCATGTTTGTACATTTTACACATTTATTTTGTTTAGTAAATATTTTGTTTAGACTAATTATTTTCAGTTTTAGTTAGTGGAGTTAACTGTGATGTTCATTATTGGATTTTGAAAACAAATTATTTAGCTTCACAGATCAAAATCACGATTTCGGCTCGCTTGCATTTGTTTTGTTTCTCTTATCTCTGCTTATTAGTGAGTGTGTTGAATTTGCCGGTTTCGTTTCGAGTTACCTGTGCTAGGCTGAGTGGGTTCAGACTTAACCTACCGCATATTTACTTAACAGAAATGAAGAAAATTCATTCAGTTCTCTACATAAAATTCTCTTAGGCATTTTAATAGCAACGCGTACGATGAAACAGAATTAGTAAATCATACAACCAAACCGCAACGAAAAGGAAGACAGTTCAAAACAGTCAAAACAACATTGTAAGCTTATTCTAAGTTAGCGTGCACCAGTTTCCAAATCACAAACTGCCACAATTCTTACACAAAAACTGCTTTAAAATGACTTACATAACCGGCACCATCAATTTGCAGAGTTTGTTTTGCCGCCGTGATTTTCTCAGTTTGCCGTGCCGTGAGTTCATTTTGTTTACTGTGTTAAGCAGCGAGTTCACTTTGTTTTCTGTTTTTGCCTTGAGTTGATTTTCTTGCTCTGATGGTTTTGTAGTAATAAAAACAAGGTCAAGGTTCTTTTTACATTGAATAACTCATAGAGGTCCTAGAGGTGTATTACGAATTAGTGTACAGTAAACGTTGTAAAAAGTTTGACTAAGATTTGTTTTGCACCTACGTGCATACGTGAGGAACCCAATAAAGTGCACTCGTCAATTTCAATTTTAGAACCTGTCACTAAAGGCAGGAAAATTTATACGGGTTAACCACGAAATATATTGACGTCGCTTTCGTCAACAAAATCATGAGAGGTTTTTTGTACCTATATGGGCCACCGTATAAGCTAAGAAATATAGTGTGGTTTCTTATTTGGTAACACAGTAATTTACTAGAGCAAAAAAAAGATAAATGCATGGGAGCTCCGCTTTTAGGCCTGCCTAAATGTATATATTATATGCCATTTCATATATTCACTATATCATCTACTCCATATGCGGACATTAGGACCCACAGTTGACCTGCTCCCAATGTATCAAGGCTTCATAGCTCAGTTCGTGGAGCATCGCACCGGTATCGCGGAGGCCATGGGTTCAAATCCCGTTGTAGCCTTGAATTTTTTTCAGGCTATAATATGCAATTGCTTAAATTGCTTTCATACTGCGAGGATCGTTTAATTCATTTCATCATTAATCCGCAGTTCACCTATGTCATTCATATATTCACTTTATCATTTTGTCAACTTTTACACCGTCTATTCCACCCTCAAAATATGCTTAAAGGAAACTGTGGATACCCTTCGACCACAACAAAATTTGACATATTCTGCTTTCTGCTATAGTTTAAGTCACCAACTAATACCTATTCTCGTTAGACCAGATGCAAAATGAAACGAAACCCGTGTGACATTTTTATTCCGTGGAATTTTATATAATCACTCGCCTTCAGCATTTACGTCACCATGGTTACCCGCTAGCTACGACACAACACTCCCTTAAATATCGCAAAACTTGTATAAAAATAGCGTAAGGCTAAATGACATTTACGGGAACCATCACATATTCCTACAGCACGTTCTACTGAACAGAGTAGCTGTTGAGTTTGGGAACCTGTAAATTGGTAAGTAAGTAAGTTAGTAAGTTATTCAGTAGTTTCACGGGGTCTCTTGGCCACCGGACCTGACGACGCAACACAAATAAGAAAGCCACTTGTTGCTCTCACCTCCAAAATAAGCTTGAAAGGAGCTATACTTTAAGACCACGACCATATCTATCATAATTTGTTTCCCGCTGAAGTGTAAATCAAAATTCTACAGATTCCTATTCTGGGGCCGGTTGCATAAAGCAACAAGCCTTAAAAGTCACCCCACTTCTTATTTGTGCTTTTTAGATATATAAATTTCCAAGAAAATGGTATATCTCTTTAAATTAATATATGATAATCAAGAAGGTACTCATCGAACCTGCTTCCTCTGTGCCAAAACATACAGTCTCTCTTTCGCGTTGTAGTCTGAAAGCAGAAAAACATGGGCCGATGTATAAAGTAACAACGAGGCCAACTAAAGCAGTAGATAATTAAATCACATTTCGACCCAAAATTTGAACTTCTAACAGTGCTAAATACGTTCGCAAAAAAAGTAAAGTTGTTAGCTTAGGAAAAATAGGTTTTGCGTATGTTTTGTCTTCTAAATACGTTCGCAAAAAAAGTAAAGTTGTTAGCTTAGGAAAAATAGGTTTTGCGTATGTTTTGTCTTCTGATGAGTTAGTAAAAAAATGATTAGATTATTGCAGTTTTCAATAACATGCGTAAATTCAAACCTCAACCAACGGTTTACGTTTTTCGCTGCCGTCAATCGTCTAAGCAGACCTCGCGGGAAACAGAAGTTCACTTCAGCCGTGGCAAAAGGTCACGTTTGTCGGTTGTGATTGGCAGATTTCGATCCATTTTGTTTGTTTCTGTTTTTCAAGGTTCGTTGGCTGTCGCCATAAATTTTGATTGACGGCAGCAAAAAAACCAATCGTCAGTTGTTCGCATGTTATTGAAAGGCGTAATAAGTATCTTGAACAGTTCAAAAAGGAAGCAAAAAACAAACAAACAAACAATGAAACAAACAATGAAACAAACAAACAAGCTGACAAAAAAATCCAAACGAATAAAGCAGAAGAAGCTCTGATCGTAGCTTAATAGATGCTAAGCGAATTAATTTTAGTTAACTCAATACACTATGGCCGGACATGGTCCAAATACCTTCAAGTTCATGAACATCAAGGTGACATTCTGCTTTAGTGTTACTGGCTGAGGATTTATTGTTGCGGACATTATGATGGTGTTGAGACGCCTGAACCAACATGATAAATATTAAAAAAAAAACAAAACAATGACAATAATCAAGTTAAAATTTATAAAAAAAATTGGTAAAGTTTCAAACCTCAGAATAATGAAGCATATAAGTGTTAAAATACATAGAAAATGTTATGAAACTTGTACTGCCGTTGAGAAAGATAGTGACAGATCATGCAAATTTTTGCACTCATAGACCATAAGAAGAAGTGTTTATAGGGATTCAACTCTTCACGGTCTTTCCTGAGCTTATAAAAAGCCAGGAAAAAAGGAAAGGTAAATAATTATGCGGAATTTATGTTTGTAGCCGAGGTTTTACAATCAACAATAAAGTCGATTAACGAGCGAGAAGTACAAAATAAGCGATTGACAAGAGGAACGTAACATGCAATATGACTGATCTTGCAAGCTCATGAATGGTTTCTAGTCCACAAAGGACTAATTAATAGTTTTTGCAAAGTCCGCCTGCCTAAATAAAGGGCATTCAGCAACAATGTCGAAGACGTGGATAAACAAAAACCGAAATTACTGACGTATACGAACCTGTTTTTGTTTGTATTGTTGGCGTCAGTGTGTTGGGCTTCAAATAGCTTATTAAGATCTTTGTACACCACTCCTACCACTGCCGAACCTGTTAAGTAATGATATACGATATCAACAAGTCTTCAATAACCTTATGTTAACGCCACAATTGGCTAAAGTGTTTTTCGCTGTGATTCTGGACAAGACACTAGTTGGATCAAAACTTCGTCTTTTACTACGCGTGGCCTATGAAACGTTGGGAAAACTTTGACATGTTCAGAAAACCTGTTCAACTCTTATAGTAGCGACTTGGAACATGTTTTCGTAAATTATCAAGCAGTTTTGAATTTCAAGTAACTGCAATCATTTTTGGCATCGATTTTTGCTGCTGTGTAGTGATTGAACTGGGTAAATTATTGCTAGGAGTATAAGCTACTTCGACTGAGTTGAATTGTTTTGATAATAATAAATGCGAAATGAACACGTGTGACAGTTTTTTTTTTTTCTGAGAATTCGCGCCTTTCGTTACTGACATGAGCGCCGACCATTCCGAGAGGGGAGGAAGATGGACGTAAAAACTGGAACTGTTGAAGCTCGCCTTACAGACAGGCTGACGCTTGTAACTGCGCAATCAGTATTCAGGAACGATTTGATACTTTCTTTAACTGTATAACACCAGGCCCAACTACAAATTAGTTGCTTCATAAACATCTTACCATTACGAAAGTTTCCCGAAGGAATTTTAACGAAGTTTTGTCTTTTCGGTTCCTCGAGATGAAAGTCGCTCTCATTTTGGTAGAAAATTCGTCTGACTTGTAAATCTATACGAAGAAATATACAAACCGTGAGAAAAAGGGTTTATAATTTACCAATGCATTTTTGTTTTAGGCTCGTGTTTTGAGTCATGCTTAGTTCTAGGGGAATGTTTAGTTCTAGATTCTCCAGTGCCCCAGAAAATTGTATATAGAACGATTAAAGCGATTTAATCAAACAAGCAGGAAAGTTCCGCTATTTCTATTTAAGATAATTGCGAACTATACGTGACAAAATTTATCTGCCATTCCAGTAATACGTTTTATTCAGAATGTGGTCTTGTATAAACCATTCACTTCTTATCTGCTCACTTTTCGAAAAACTCAAGATGGTCTAATCATGTGACAGAATGGAACCTGATGATTGAATAGAAGGCGGATCATTGGTAGAATTCAATTTAATCCATTATTAAGGGAGAATTGAGTGAACTATGCAGTTATTTTACTTACCGATATTTTCGCTGCTTAAGTAAAGTTCAGGTGTTGTCTGATTGAGGTGATACTGGGCAAATCCAACAGCAAAATCCTCCAAAAGATTCGTTGCGAGAAACACTTCTTCCATTTTTTCTTCAACGGTTTTATTAACGGACGTAAAGTTATACTTTGTCATTGTTGCATTAAAAAGCTTCAACGCTTCCTAAATATAACAAATATCGAATCATGTCAGTGATCTTGCAGGTAAAAGCAAACACTTTGTTAGTCTTAGAGCGCAACTTTACAGAGGGTATGAATGGGGGTATCTCGATAACACTAAACACTTAATTTTTAGGCCCTGTAACATGAAACAGTAAAATTTTAGGCATTTTAAAACTAACAGTAAAAAAATTCACTGTAACAGTAAATTTTATCCATAAAAAAACAAAAACGGCTTGTCAAAAGCCAACATTGTTTTTTTAGTATATCAAGACATTTTCCGCCATTTTCCGACGATTCTCGATTTTCGAAGACTAACGATGATCACCGGAGACTGTCGAAGATGTCCGAAGGCTGTCGTAGGTATCCGAAAAATATTGAAGATTTTCGAGGAGAAATCCGAAAATTGTTTCTATCTTTTCGTCGTTCTCTTCACATATGAAAATAATATATTTCTGATAGCGTAAAGATACGAAGTTTTAGTGAGAGAAATTCTTGTTGCTCACTGTAATTTATATAATAACAGGATATCAGGCGTAGAAATAGGATAGAAATAGGATTCAATGATAAAAAAAATGGTAGTTATTTGTCATTTTTGAAAGTTAAACCAATGGGCAGCACTTCTGCGAATTATACTTGAGTTGTAAAACTTCTTTATTTTCTCCTACGTGTTTCGTGTGACTAGCGACTCGACCCGTATCGCTCATTGACGTCACGATTCGCGCCTTTTCTTCTTTGTTGAAGGAACTTGGTTTCTTGTGTCGTTTGTTGTTATAACTCCAAAAAGTTGTTGTTAAATGCGCGAAGGAATTTTTGCTCTGACTAAAATATCTTTCAGAGACTTTTCCTTCCGATAAGGGACAATTGGAGGTTAAGGAAGTTTAACATTGCAATCAAGTATGCCTGATTATTATATGTAGGAGAGTGTTTTACTGGGGACTAAACCACTCGTAGAATCCATACGCCACTCTATCCGGGACCCGAGTGGCGTATTTTCCGTATGACGCGCTTGCGAGTGGCGTATCGCTCATTGACGTCACGATTCGCGCCTTTTCTTCTTTGTTGAAGGAACTTGGTTTCTTGTGTCGTTTGTTGTTAGCAGGCACCGACAAGCAGGTTTAATTTGTTTAATTGAGCGACGAAAAAGAATGAGTTTTCTGAAAAACTTAAGAACACCTTGACCATTTCAAGGTTTTTAGAGGGAATTCTTCGCAAGCAATTTCACAACGTGCAAGGTGTTGTAAAGATGAAAACAAACCTGACAAAAGCATTCGAAAACTATCGGCCGTCAAGAAATTGCCGCATCGGATTCAAGTCAAAGTCAGTGATGTTACGTTAATTGGTTGAAAAGTATTTCATCATTTTCATGTGTTTTGTTTCATTGGAATTCAGTTAGTGTTTCTATATCCTGGACACGGGTGCTTTGTATTTTCTATGAAGAAGAACGGTGACTTGTAGAAGTGGCTCGATTGATTCGAAAACAATGAAAAAAATTCGGCAATATCAACTACATCTGGTCTAAATATAATAAAAAGAACATTACACGTTGGCTCAAAGATTTGAATTTTATGTTCTCGTAGCAGAGACGATATCTCACTCGTTCGCTGCGCTCACTCGTAAGATATCTGACATATCGTTTCTGCCACTCGAACATAAAATTCATATCTTCTCGCCACCGTGTAATATTCTCTCTCTATATACCTTAAACACAAACAGAATTCATCATTCCGCGAAAAGACACACCTACGGATTTGCGTATACAAACCACTCGCTTATGTGTCTAGGAAACAGGCGGAAAAATATGAAAGGCGTTACATATTTTAAGCGTAACATAACTATTTGGGGTCCACAGTTTTATCTAAAACTCTGGGTCCCAAATAGTTATGTTACGCTTAAACTCCCTGATGAAGTGTGGTCTAGTCACACGAAACGCGTAGGAAAAAGTTTCGCAGAATTACTGCTCACTGGTTTCACTAAAAGTAAAAACTGCTGCCATGTCTGCCGCCATGATGTTTCCACCTACAAACTGAACAAAGGATGGCCGGCTCTTGGTGCGAGATTTGTGCCCATTACTCCCCGTGTTTTCCAGGGAGTGGGTCGCAAAAGAAGACCACAACCGACATATCGCAGCTCAAAGTTCACGAGTGATTTTATTAATGATTTTTGAAGAGCGGGTAAAAATTTACAATGCTTTAAGACGGAAAAAAGAACTCCAAACACTTAACAGTAATTCTTACGGAAACAGTAAACATTGACAAAATGGCTAATATAACAGCAAAAATTAAAAAAATATGGGCAAATATCACTAAACACTAAACCCCATTCATACCTCTTTACAGCTACGGCGAGGCCCGTAACAAATTAGATAAATTTGTCTGTGTCTGGGATGTGTGTGCAACACGACACCACATGACACGACACGACACGAGACAACACAATACAGAGAATTGCAATTTTCTTCAAGAGTCAAATGAGTTGTGATTAAAAGGCCCCGCCCCCTAGTTGTTGGAATAAGTCTGGTGTGTTGTGTCACGTCGTGTCGTCTGGTTTGCACTCTATCAGCACTTCAATGAATTCATTCAGTGAAATTATTTTTATACATAAACCTGGCATCACTTGAAAAAAATGTGGCTACCATGCATAATACCT
Organism: Meandrina meandrites; assembly: GCA_963693305.1. NCBI lineage: Eukaryota > Metazoa > Cnidaria > Anthozoa > Scleractinia > Meandrinidae > Meandrina > Meandrina meandrites. The sequence continues at coordinate 4,823,090 of OY855907.1, forward strand.
GCAAAGAATCCTTGTTTTCAATGTCGAGAGTATTAATGGCATACAGCACCTGCCAAGGAAAAATACTGCATATTCAAACATTGAAACACGTACCGAAACCGTAAATATTAAATGCCATACACCCGAAATAAAACAGTACCTCAAGAGTTGTCGTACAAAGCACAGTACACCCATTCAAAGAAACTGTCTAGTAATTATGTACACTTTGTATAGTATTACAATTAATAGCTTTCCTCTACATGACAAAAGGTCTTCGCTATTGACAAAAGGTTTTCACATTGGGAGCACTCGCTCCCAATGTGTGGCTTCATAGCTCAGTTGGTAGAGCATCGCACCGGTATCGTGGAGGTCACGGGTTCGAATCCCGCTGAAGCCCTGATTTTCTTTTTTTCTGGCTTCTTTATTCCAATTGCTTAAATTGGAAATTCACTGCGAAGATCACATAATTATCACCTTCATATATATCCGCAGTTCACATATGAATCATTTCATATACATTACATCATAAAAAGTAATGATAACAATAGGTGAGAACTGAGAACTAAGTTTTTGATTAAGTTACCAGTACCTTGCTTTATAGTTATTGTGAACAATTACCTCTGTATTTAGGTCATTTTCTGACTCGTCATCACCTTCATCATCGTCATCATCGATTTCTATTACACTTCCTGGGAATCGAACATTAAAAATCGTCCAGAAAATCATACAACGTTATCCATTATGAATCCAGGTCCTTTGATGCACGTTACTAAACAGTAATTACTTATAGGTAGCCTACGGGCGTGAGTGTAGAGTTTTAGTGCACTACGCCAACGCGGTGGTTTCCAAAACGAAGAAGTGAGTTGACTCCATTAGGGTTGCTTTGTCAAATAACTAACAAAAATATGTTATAACATTTGTTTATATAGCTTTAAGTATTTTAAATTTTCTTTCTACATATTTTTAATATCTGATTATCATAAATATTTTAGATAGCTCGAAGTATCTTAAATTCTCTTTTTACATCCCCAAATTAGTATGGGATTTTGCACTCACAAATTGTTTTACTTACTATTTTTACTAACGATATTACTTTTTAAATTAACTACCTACACACAAATTTCCAATGGAGTCGATTTTGGAAAACACTTAACACGAAAATCAACGAAACAAAAATGACTTGACGTAACGACGACCTTATATTGGGTACACACGCCGCCATCTACACCAATGTGTCGAGGAGCACAAATATTCCGTAATCGGAAAACACCTTAAGGACCAACATAGTGTAAGACCTTCCAACCACCGTGAGACCTTCGCCATTCTTAAGAAATGCCGAAGCAAGCTTGAGTCTTAATCTTCGAAATGCTATACAATCGAAAGAAAAGACCGAAACTAAACACTCAAGCGGACTCTATTCGCGCGAAACTTTTTGTTTAAATGTAAATACGCGCTAATCATGCTTTATGTAATTATGTATTTCTTTTTCACGCTCCTATTTTTGTGTATATATATCTCTATCTTAATTTTTTCACATTTCACTTTTGATAAGGGACGGACCATTAGAAAACTGATGGGGGGGGGGGGGGGGGGGGAGGGGGATTTTTGGCCCATTGCCTGTGCAAGAATTTTTTTTTTTGGACTGCAGCCCTATGCACGAATTTTTTTAAAATTAAATCTGCTTCATGCACAATTTGCTACTGAATTAATTAAAAACAGTGCTACCGGTACTTTGATTCATGAAATACATAGCTTGTTTACATTACTTTCCATCTATTTTATGACATAAAAAGTAAGTAGCAGTTTACAGGTGTATAGTGAAAATTTGCGTAATTTATATACCTGTCAGGCCCGCAGGATTGCATTTTGAGGTGAGGGGACCCAAGGTTAGCACGGATTGTGACGGTATTAAAATCGGCAGGAGTAACTTTGCGAACACCGAGCACAGAATGCCGAAAGCCGAACGAGAAACAAAATCACTGAAGCAAGCAAAGCCATTACCATTACTGAGAGCTAACCGTAAACAGGCTAACCTGGGCCTTTTTTAGGCTAACTTAAGCGATATTCAGGCTAACCTGAGTGATCTTTAGACTAACCTGAGTGCAAGATACACTCCGGTTAGCCTGGACATAGGCGTACAGGCCGGGGGGGCTGGGGGGGCTGCAGCCCCCCCAAATTTTGGGCAACTCAGATTTTTTGGGCAGCAAAAGAAATTTGGGCAAAGCCAGTTTTAAAAGAAGTTTCCGTGTTTTTGTTTTTTGAGGAGATAGATATTTTCTATTTTAACCTGAAGTCGGCATGGTAAAGCCAGTTACATTCACACGAGACAGTGGTTACCCAGCACGTGATGAGTTTCTGGTTATTAATGTACTACATATCCTTGCAGTGATACCTGCTACATCGTGTTCAGCAGAACGATCATTCAGTGCGTTGCGCAGATTGAGAACTTACCTGCGCAACACCATGGGGCAACAACGTGTCAGTAATGTTCATCCCACTTATTAACATTGAAAGGGCATATGCCAACTCTGTACGTAGTCAACAATGACATGGATCGTATCATTGATATCTTTGGCCGTCGAAATGGCCGAGACAGCTATTTCTTTAACGAAATTATGAGCTCATATGATAGATTAATTTTTTGTAAGAATATTTTCACTTCGTAAGTAGGCCTATGTTAGAGCATCGTATATGACCCTCGTTTCTTATCAACTTTTTCGTAAAAATTTGGGCAACTTGCGAGAATTTTTTGGGGCAAATGGTTCACCGCCCCCCCTCGTAAAAAATTGCCCGTACGCCTATGAGCCTGGATAGCACTCCGGTTGTTTTTGCTTGTTTCGGTGATTTTGGTCCGCGTTCTGCGTTTGGCATTGTGCGTTCGGCGTTCGGCAAATTACCGCTGCCGTATTAAAATGTTGGGAGGCCCATTTCCGTTGGGGGTCCGGGGGAATTGTCCTCCGGGAAAATTTTGAAAATCTAGACATGCTCTAATGCGATTTGGTGCATTTTGAAACACTCTTCGAGAAGAATTATAATTCTGGCTTAATATCAAAATGCGACCCATCTTGTGCATGAATTTTTTTTCGTTGGGTTTTTCCATGAATGAATTTTTTTTTCGGACATTTTGCCTTGCATGAATTTTTTTTTGTTTTTTTCCCCATCCCCCCCATCACTTTTCTAATGGTCCGTCCCTAATGACGGCATGAGGTCGTCGAAAAGTCAAGTTACTCTTCTCTCGTTGACTTTCTTGTTAAAATACATACAAATTAAATATTTTTAAATATAGTTAACGTACCGTTCCTGTTTGCTCCACGGTCACACTGAATAATATTAACAGCGAAGAGGTAGGGATATCTGCACTGATAATTCACCTGCATCCGAGCATCAGGTAAATAACTGAATATTTCCAATGTGAATGTCGGTTTATTCCGCAAGAAGAAATAGAATTCCTTCCGGCATCTGTATTTTAGTTTGTGCGACTGAAGACAGGTCTTAAATGATTCACACCATTTTCTGGTAGAGTAATATCCGACCGTGTACCAACTGTTTTTTGTGCCATTGGTAAGTTTGTCGCACGTGTTGGTATCTATCCATTTGTCTGGACTGGAACACGGCATCGCTAAGCGTGAAATTTAAGAAAACCATGTCAAAAGCTAATTACCACACAGCAGTGCGAGAATAATGTCTCTAAAGTTAACTGGGCAAAAACCGAAAGCTTTCTTATAATTTTGTAAGCATATTGGCCGGCAAACTACTCGTTCCTGATTGGTCGCACTGAGTTCTGTTCTAAGTAACACGCCGCTTCACAGTTTGACTTTTCAACTACTGTAAAAATATATCTAAAATCAACATTAAAAATGCTGCAAAAAATAAAATGCAACACTTGTAATTTGAGCAGTAATACTCAAGACAGCATATTTTCTTTTTTCTGACATGCACAATTTTTTTTGTGCGACGATTTTCAATTAATTTGTGTGTGACAAGTTTCAATTAATTTGAAACTGAATGACGCCTTGTTGGACGGCCGCAGGTCAGGAAAAACGTCTGTTGATGAAGCCATTTTGCCGTGCTTATATAATGTCGAGGTTTAATATTTCTTTTTTTCAAATTCCAAAACTATTTTCCAATTCGTGAAAAATTGAAATGTAAATAAATCATTAGATGAAAGGAAATGTACATGTAGCTTAAGTTGAATTAAGAATGCCAAGAGTCTATACAAACCTCTTTTTGTGCTTCTTGATCCGCATTCAAATTCGGTTACTTTAATGGCGAAAATTTTAACAAAGTAATAGCTGTTATAAGATCTTCTTCCGCAGGATTTTACACGTATGTTCCTGAAATACGATTCGTTGATTCCTCCTGCTGCAGTGGTAATGTCGTATTGAGAATATGGGAACCAGTAAAACTTTTGCGAGCAATGGTGTTTCCATTCTGAACTTTGACTGAAGCATGAAGTAAAATAATTGCACCATGTTGATCGGCACTGACCAAAGTGATAGTATCGGTAGCGAATCAGGCATTCCATTCTAAGCCATTGTTGATCAGTTCCGCTAACAATCTGCTGACAGTTTCCTTTTTCCAACTCAGCCAGGTTCAAAGCGTCATAAGAGGCGCATTGTTCACCTGTGAAATAAATTACAAACAAGTAAGCGCAGCCCTAGTTTAATAAAAGTCAGTGGCGGATCCAGGGGAGGGGTCCGGGGGCCCACCCCACTTATTTTTTCGGAAATCTTTGAACTACCTTCGCATACTTCAACATTTATAGTCAAGCCTTCAAAAGCGGTCTTCCCCCTTAGCTGAAGCTCTGGATCCGCCACTGAAAGTGATAGCAGGGTAGTCTTCTGCTTCTGATTTACATCTATTTATTTGAAAGTTAGGTCTGAGAGTTAAGTTCTACATCAAGAAAATATCACTTAGCTGACTATTTTATTTAATTTCGTCACGTGTGTGCGTGAAATGATGACACAGCTCTAAAATATTCCTGTTTTAACACGCGCAGACAATTAGCATTGTTTTTTTGTGACATAGTCTATCAAACTTGTTTAGCTCTTCTTTCACCAACAAAACGGCGAAACCCACCTTTGATTGTGTTCCCGACTTGATTAAGAACTGAAAAAAAAAGGTGTTAAAAACAGTTTTATAAAACAAAGGAAGGTCATAAGCAGGTGGAATAATCGGATCAGTTTATGTTTCTAGGAAACTGCCCACCTACCCCTCCCCAAACCTGACATTTTGCCCAAAGCGAGAAGTAAGTGTTAATGTTAGGTTTGGGGAGGGGTAGGTGGGCAGTTTCCCAGAAACATAAACTGATCCGAATAAATAAACATTTCTTTTGTTGATATTGGGACATGAGTCAGAATGGAGGCAGAAATTACCTTAACGAGAAAAGAATGACGAGCGATATCTAAATTTTTGAAAACTGTGTCGGTCTTCATTCATGCCGCGTGTTAGTTGTAATTAGTTTCATTCGCAGCCGTGTTGGAAACAACCCCGCCCCACCAAAAAATAACGGACAGCGTTAAAAAATTACAAAGCTCCATTTATTTAAGGTTTGGCTTTCAACGTACTGAATATTACAGCGCGGGAAACTTTCAGAGGCTAGGTCGTTGCTGTTTCATTTTCACTGTTTTTAGCTAAATTTATTCATATTTATGAGAAGATCGGTATGATTAATATTGGGGAGTTTGAAACCCTTCTGAGCCTTGAAATAAAAACGAATTTTAATTTTAAAGGTATGGTGTACGAAAGGTTACAAAAGCAAGCCGCCCAACCCGACATTAAATTTATAGAAATACCTCCCCCTGTTATTAATACCACTGGCATCCCTGAGAAAAATAATACATGCCGAATAGAAACGAGAGGTTCCATTAACACTAAAGTAAATATATTTACTAACGGTTTGCTTAATTAATTCATTTAAAGGTCACGAAAAAATAACCCAAAAAATAATGACATTTTTATCAATGCGAAAAGTTGGATTTTTAAAACGATTGTGAAATATGTTACTCTATCTTTCATTGCCCCATTTGGAACATTTGTGCAAGTAGTTTTATATCTAAGGTAAAGTCTGCTTACGAGCCTAGTGGCCCATCAGGCCGGAGCTTATCCCGGTTTCCGTAGCATGAAGCGACTAGGAGTATTTCTACTCCCCCCTGGATGGGATGCTAGTCCATCGCAGGGTTACCCCCAGCAGTAAATTCGCCGGTACCCATTTATACACCTGGGTGGAGAGAGGCACTATGAGAGTAAAGTGTCTTGCCCAAGAACACAACACAGCGCCCTGGCCAGGGCTCGCCCGATCCGGAGTCCAGCGCACTAGCCATTAGGCCACCACGCCTCCCATTTATATCTAAACTTCGCTTAAAACAGGGTATACTTATAATCATGTAAATACCTGAATTTTAATCGGACTTTCCGAATGACTACTTAATAGCGGTTCTCAATGCTTTTTTAAAAACAGTTACGTAGGTGGGTTCGAACCTAAACTTTTAATTAAAATCTTTGCAAAATCTTTTTGAAAATGCAAATATCGTTTAATTTACACAGGTTTCGATCCATCTGTCATTCGCACTGTCTTAGTTAAAAGGTTGATTATGATTAGCTAGGAAACACATTTTGACAAAATAAACAGCAGTTTGAAAACGGGCGACCACGGCCCCTAATGCATTGAATACGTGAATTATAATGGTTTATAAATTCACAATTGCGTGTTTTTAAACTGGTGGTTTAGAATTATTTAAATATCTATTTACTTGTATTTTCCCAAACGTTGTGTCTAGAAAGTTTATTATTTCAAATCTTTTACGTAGGAAGATCAGGGATCGAGAATAACAAACCATTTTCTTCCTTTTTCGGTAAATATAACCCCACGAACATGACAATCTACGCGAAAAACTTGCCAAGGACAACTGAGGAGAAATCCCAAACCAAGGAAAAACATCATTCGTTATTTACCCAATGTATCGACAATAACCGACGTGGAAATTAAAATGTGAATTTCTTTCATACTCACCCAAAATAAGTCCACAAAAAAGAGCTCCGCGGGACATCTTTCAAAAATTTCTTCTTGACGAAGATACCTCTGCGTAACCAAAAAAAAGTTTATCTTTGCCTCTCTTACACTGACGAATGATATAGCAACAAGATTTTTTTTTGGGTAGAGGTGAAAATAATTCCATAAAAGCTGATCGTTTGACGGTTCACCAGCTCGATTAGAATACGATCCTTGAGTGTTAAAATTGTACTTTGTGCGTTGTCGAACGCTGGCTGTAAATGATAGTTCCCCGTTTTTAATTTCCATATCTCCTGAAGACAATTAAATAATTGCCTTACCATGGTATTATATTGACTTAACGTCTTAATATTGGACTACGCTATGGAAACTACAATTACAGGTGGCGGTTGCAAAGTGAGATGCAATATATTTCACGCAGCTGCGTTCATTTGAGCGTCATGAAACGATGGATCTTGAATTAACCTCACGTTTTTTACTATAAAAAGTATTTTTTCAACACATTTTTCGTTTGACTGAATGCAAATAAAAAACAATTGTTGAAGTGAATATTTAATGCAAACTAGGGCGTCCGTTTTTAATAAGTTTAGTACGAATAAGTGTGCAATTTTAATTTGTGGGGAAGCTGCAAGTTTCATTTACTTCGAAAGCTCAATTAAGCTCTCCTATCCTATCTTTTAAGACGCCCCCACCCTTTTGAAGTTATGTTCACTTTTTTTTCTAAAGAAATCTTCCTGCTATCCGTACAGTGTAGGACATGACAAGACATGAACAATAAAACAAGGTGCAATTACACTTTTAAAGTTATCTCTCACCGCATTTACGCATTTTTGGAAACTCAAGATGGCATAACTCGCCTAAAAGACGTCAGATCGGCTTGAAAAACGAGATAGCAACAGACGAGACAACAATGAATCGAGGTAAGTCGATATAATTGTCAAAATGTCATAATACTTAGCTAAAAACCCGAATGCGTTTCTTCCCATAGAAACCTTTATCAGTACGAACCTTTGTAACACAACACTTCCATATGGCGCAGGGCTAAAGTCACGTTTCGCGTATTCAAATGAGCCATTATGTTAATTACTATAACTCCTCTCAGCGTGACCTTGGGCTGCCTGTGCTCCATCCGAGGGAATTTTGTTTCCTTAATCGGTTTAAATAAGTTAAATAAATTTTGTAGCAGAAAAACCTGTTAAAATCTTAGTAAAAAAATATAGAAAAAAAAATACACCGCGGAAGGTGGCATAAATTAGTGAATTTAAACTGCTTAGAGATTTGCTCAAGTTCTCTAAATCAAACCTTCTCTGTGTTTGATTTCAACAGTTCCAAAACAAAATGTTTGATCTTCAGTTGTTTCAAGAACAAATTTACTTGTTTGGTAACATGAACAGATAGATCGCTAAGAAGGTAAGAAGATAACTGAGTTTGTTTTACCATATCATTACTAATCTGGTCGTGTTTCGATTCTTTGCATCTGAAACGTGACCTGTGATTCAAATGAAATCTGGACTTCACGAATATGATATCAACTGATGCTCTATCACTAAAAGAAGATAAATCTGGACATAGAATTGTAAAGTAAAGGTTCGAGATAGCTAGTTTACAGGCATGCCACTGAAACAGAGGAAACAAATATTTTTAAATGAACATAACGTGGTTATAACCAATTAGCTATATACAAAGCGTGACTGAGGATTTGAACTCGGGACGACCGAGAAACAAATCCAGCTAGTGGCAGGGTGGAGGGCTTGAACCCGGGACCTCTGGATTTCTATTGCTTAATTATATGTTACTGATATATTTGGGATGAAAATTAAGCGACCCCAAAGCCAAACAGTTAGGACCAGGTGGTATGATCTTGGAGAAAAGAACAATAAACTTTTTTTTAATTTAGAGAAACGCTCATTCAGCAGGAAACACATAGATAAACTTAAGACCAGCAAGTGGGTGTGATTGAAGGGCTTCGAGAAGTATTGCTGGAAATGGAGAATTTTCATTCGACTCTATAAACTTCAAAAATACCAGTCTATAACAAGATAAATATCATCTCAGATATGCCTTAATGTGACTGCGTGATGCAGTTATGAGTCATTTGTATCTGTCCTGATTAGTTGACTATGTGACCGCGTGATGCGGTTCTAGTCATATATCCACATTTGACCCTTGCTCACCATAGAGTCTCCAGTAGCTCAGTGGTTAGAGCATCCGACTAGATCACGGAGGATCGTGGGTTCAAATCCCATCTGGTGCTCGGTTTTTTCCGAGTTCCCATTTAATGATGCAAATATTTATCTTGTTGTATTTCTTCTAGACTCACTTGGTGATTATCTTTTTTATTGTACTTAAATGCTAAAGAATTATTTGTTCTGTAATCTACTTCCTTAATTAAGTGTGTAAAATGTAAAATGCCTTTTTTCTGACCTTAAATTTACTTTAGATTAATAAATGTGGTCACCCAACTAGGTTAGCTTTTTAGCTATTTTGGGTGACCAACAACTGTATGTATTTTTAATTTATTTATTGTTTAAATATTATTAGCAATTTTGCAGTTCAAATAAACCTTGTTGTTGCTGTTGTTGTTATTTTCTAACGAGCAGCCTCTCTCCCCTCCTTGCGGAGAAGAAAGAAACGTCCCCAAATGTTGTGAAGGGGTGGGGGAGGGGGGGGGGGGGGGGGTCATATAACATGAATCTAAAAAGTATTAAGGGGAAATAGGTATTAATAGATTCTCTCATACATCTGAATGGCCTGAAAACTCTACCGGGCTTGGTGACCATTGAAACGTAGTTATTTAAAAACTGCTTTAATCAATGCCAACATTAATTATGTTTATTTATATTTTATTTCATCGAACAGTTTTAAAATTTTAGTAACTCGTTTTATACATTGTTATTCTGAAATATTAGAAGGCGTTTTTTACTTACAGGTGCAACCAGATAACTTGGTTTCTTTCTTTTACAACTTAGAGTTGGTTTTATTTTCTATAATTAGTACCAGTTTTGACTGGCAGTGTGATTTTGGCTGTCGATGCTATCCGCCCAAGTGCGACTGGTTTACACAAGTCATGCGCTCTATTGCTTAAGTAACTCTTTTAAATCAGGCTTATTCTTTAGTTTAATACTGGTTGTGTTTATTTACATGTATTACCGATGCAATCGAAGAACTTGGTTTCTTCGGTTTTTTTTACAACTTAGAGTTTTAGTTGCTTTAAGCACCAGATTTCAATCGAAATATGATTGCTGATTTGCACATGCGCTCCCTTACCGCTTAATCATTTGGCAAATCTCGTACTCGCGGACTTCGTACTACGTGACTGGAATGTGTCCTGTAGTAGACTGGTACCGTTGATCACAGGTGACCAATGAACTTGCAGGTCAGCTTTTTGCTCTTTGATTGGCTGATAAGTTTGGAAAATCAGCAGGCAGGCACTTAATGATTGCTTATGGTGTACAACGTTAAACGAAGTTGATAAAAAGTGTTTGAGGTGCTTTTACTGTTTCGTTACAGATTAAACTACGAGCAATCCCTATTTTTTTCTGCATTTCGTCGAGCGTGGAGCGAAAAAAATGACCGCGAGAAAATTGGGAACTAGTCGAGGGCGAGGCGAAGCGCGAAAAAAATAACGCCTCCCCTCGCTTCGTCCCCAATTTTCGCACGGTCATTTTCTTTTTTATCGCTCCACACTCGAAGGACTGCAAAAATAAATAGGGACTGCTCGTTGTCTAGTTACAGGTTGAACTATTTACATATGTACAATTAAACCTCTTTAATACGGACACCAAGGGGGCAGGGAATCGTGTCTGTCCCTATTACAGAGGTAGAGTTCAGATAAATTTTGGTCATTTTCGGTCCAAGTGGACTGTCCGTAATAGGAAGGTGTCAGTATTATAGAGGAGTCTGCAAGGAGATATTCGACTTTACTACGTTTTAACATATTTGAAGGAGCCAGACTAAGCCTTAATTTCTCTGTACGGCTACCAAGTTGAAAGAAATCTGAAGACATATATCTCTGTTTACATTTCTAGTACAAAATACGACAAATTTATGGCCTTAAAAGAGACACGAAACTATTCACTTTTCACTGTTTTAAATCTCCGACGCATCTAGCACGAGTAGTCTTATTTGAAAGCGACAACTCTCTAAAACTTATCTTGATTTTTTCTCACTTGATTTGAAACTGCGCATGCTTCATTCTGTGTACGTACGCTATTCAGGCGGGATAGGACTAAAAATACGATAAGGAAAATATGGAAACAAAAATTACAAGGATGGTTTCTTCACACCGCGTCCATTACTCTTGCTGTTAATGCTACACGGCTGAACTTCAATTTTCTTTAGCGAGATATTGCCGCTGGTGCTGTCATTAAGTGCAGAGCTTCTGTTCATGCTGGTCCCATCATTTATTGCTGGAAAAATCGCATGTATCTTTCTCTTGAAGCGGGCTCTGATCTGTTAGAATGTTGAAAAAAAACCCCAATAAATTTAATTCTCCACGCTAATCTTTAAAGTCGCCTTGCGGGGATAATAAAGCGGACATTGAAACAAAAATTGCTTCAATAGGGAATGGGCAATGTATATATAACACATAAGATAAAGACAGTGCAAGCTCTGATCGACTAAAACCTTGGAAAGCTTCAAAAAGCCACCTTTAACAAAATATTTAAGTTGTGCTTGTGTAACGGTTTGAACTACGACGTCATTTGGCTGATCTGGTTGAAATGCCTTATAAAATGCAGGTTTGGTTGAAACAGCTGACAACTGCATGTTGTATTCTATGGAGCGTTTTCACATGACGTCATCAAAAATCTAAATTCAAAACTGTTGAACCTAGAAAGATTAACTTTGGAAATAAAGCGTTTGAAATTTGATCGAGACAACGTGATCTGAAATGTCACAGAAAGCAATATCTCCACACTTTCAAAACTCTTTTTCAATTATTCGAATAACTTCTGTTGTTCTGGGGGTAAAACTTTGGTTAATTTTACCGAGTTTGATTCCAGTTTATTTAACAAACCATCACCGTAGATTAAGTTGTTGCCCTACAAGCTCGAATCGTTAAATGGAAACATCTAAGTTTTTTTTCTTACCTCAGTGTTTCTCAAGCAGTGAAGAAGAAAAATCAAGAAACCCTGATAAACAAACAACAGAGGTAGTGGGTTACTAAAGCAGAACCACAGAAATTAAATAACAGCTAACTTGCAATGAGTGTGGTAAAGGGAGGTTATAGATCACGTTTTACGAAAAAAAATAACAGCCCTTTTACAATTCGCCCAAAAATATATCAGCATTTAACGCTTCCCTAAAAATAAAAGAAAGTTTTGGAAAATAACGGTTCACGGCGACTATGGAAATCACGAGTCACGAGGAAACAAAAATAGCCATTTCACATTTCACGGGAAATATAAGAGGCCGATCATGGGTCACGAAAATACCCCTTTCCACGCTCTGCAATTACCTGAGTTGAGTTGAAGATCGTGAAAATGTAGGCGAATGCTTTGTGTACAGTCGACAGAAGACCAAACAACCACGTGACTCCCAGCAGGGGCATTAGCAACACGCATGCCCTGATGCCAAGTCTGCAAGTAAAGAAAAAAATTGTTTCGACCTAAAAGACAATATTATATAGACTCTTGGTTTTAGGCCATCGTAACTTGATTAAAAACATCAAACAAACAGCGGTAATAAACATTGTGAAAAATCGCATTTTACTAACTTGACGTTTCGTATAAGCGATAATAGAGAGGTTAAGCATGACGTTTACGGCAAACGGAAAACGGCAAAAATCGAACTTTTGGTGTCTGATTTTAGCCGTTTGTACAATTTAGGGAAATTGTTTGCATTTACTGTGATTAAGGGATTTTTTTCCTATTTTTCGACTGGCTTTATTTAAGTGCTAAAGAAAACGTGAGCAAAATCAGAATTATTTTTGCCGTTTGCCGTTTGCCGTAAACGTCATGCTTAACCTCTCTAATATTAAGTTACTGCTGTAGATCAATTGTCTCAGTCTAGGTTCCAGACCCTTTTCATAACAATATATAATAGTCGTTAAAATTTTGTAACGGTCATACTTTTGAAAATGTATTTTGCATAGCATACGAAACGTCAAGTTAGTAAAATGCAATTTTTCACAATGTTTATTACCGCTGTTTGTTTCATGTTTTTAGACAATATTATGTTAACAAAATTCAATTACGTACTCCATGCAACAAAACTTTACTTGATATTTATTCTAGTAGCTGTACATCTACGAAAACAGATTTTTCTCACCCACCCAGCTCGGTGATTGTAAGTAAAATTCCGCTGAAATTCATCAAAACAGCATAAGGCCAATAGTGCTCTATTTTTTTTTCATAAAAATCTTGTTTTACCTTATTTGCTCGGTTTGGTTATCTTTTGCTTGTTGCATTGTTGTCATCTCCTTGATAACTCGCACAAGTATCAGTATGTTAAGCTAAAAAACAAGGAAAAAAAGTAACATGTTGCTACATTGCTGATTGCAATTGCAAGTCTTGTTATTATCAAAGAGTGAATATCGTTTGTTAAAGACAGTGGTAAGACCAAAGTTATTGGCAATGATAAGATCAGATGTTAACATGCCAAATGGCTATTACTTACCAGTTCAATAAGCACAACAAATACCACAAATATCCAGATCAGACTGTTAGCAGAGGACATCCAACAGCTTAAATTAAACAAATATAGAAGTTTTAACAGCTGAAATAATAGAGCTTGGCGAATTTTTAAGTTCTTCATTTCTAATGAAAGAAAAATTAAAAAGCATTCGGGAAGTTTCTGATATTTTGGTACATCAAACCACAAGTACTTTCTCTACTTATTCAATTTATTTATCTCTATAAGTTAGAGGCAAATAACTGTCGTTCTCACTATTCATTGCTGACGAAACTCTCAACTCCATCTTTTCCTGCAGCAATACAGAGCGATAAGGCGACAACGAAAACAGGAAAGCCTGCAATACAAGAAAAAAATATTTTATAGCGAGCTCTCTCTTTTGCGAGAAAAATTCTCAAGAACTCATGAGATTTTGCTGGAATCCTCGAAAATTATCGAGTACAGTATTTGCATCTCCAAAGTTCCCCAGAACTCTCGGTATCTGAACAACAACAAAAAAATGCATGTTAGAAATTCCCTGGATTTCCCCAGAATTCGAGGGACTCATCCAGATTTCATTTTCCATTACAATTTGCGGCGGTTCTCGACGACATTTCCCCACAATATAAAACAGATTGTTTTAAGGTATCACTATTGATTAACTAAGTTCAATAAAAGAAATCGGTTAGTGTTGGTGCTAGGTCTGAAATACTTTACCGCACTTAGTCGCTTTTTTAGAAGTGAAATATGTTAATAAGTATCCTAGAAAAAGGGGAACATTGCTGTATAAACCAGTATTTACCATTACATCACAGCTTAATCGTTTAAAATTGGCCTCTTAACAATTTGTAGAATTTCGTCAGACATACCCCATGAAACTCCGTGGCAAATTTTCACCTTGTTGCTAACGTTGTAAACTTTAACAACAAACAAGTAGAGGTAAATTCCCTCGACGAGCATCCAACAAAAAGCTGCCATCAGAAAGTATTGCACAAGGGCTGCTACTGTAACACAAGCTCCCTGCAAGGAATTGGATAAATATGGTGTGAACAACGCCATAGTAGTATTGTTTGCGTGGAAGTAAGGCTGTTTCTCATGCGGATACGCCTGGGCCTACCATGCATTACACTGACAGTCAAACTGCTAAAATCACATGGAATCTGAACATTTTGCGGGGAAGCTAAGTCAAGTTTTCTAAAGGACATTTTTGGATTTAATATTATTTTGACCCCAGTATTAGCTAATGTTGAACATCTAGATCTCCAACCAAACGTTACGTTACCAATCAGTACTCGACAGACACAGCTGGAATAAGTGAGTGGGGAGATGCGTGTGGCCTTATGGTTAGCACGTTTTTAAATAAAAAAAAAAATTGGAGTTAAGTTCTGGCTGAATTAGAATTGGCACTGGTGAATTCTTTGGGAATCCTGGGAAACAATACTCAGAATTCTCTTATGATAGAGAACGCGGGCTGGATTGGGACAGTCATGAGTCATCTACATTGCATCTGACCCTCTGAGTCGCTTGGACTTGGAACTCAATGTATTTTTTTTTTCTACCGACGGTCCCTAAAACGTCTTACCTTGTTTTCAGTAGCACCGATTCCAGCCACAAAGATAATTTGTCCTGCACCAAGCGACGCGACGAGACTCACTCGAATCTGGGATAAGGGTCCTTTCATGTCCCTGGTCATCATGAGATCAATAATTAGCACAAGGACACAAGGTCGGTATCTAGTACTAAATAACACTCACACGTCAATTACTTGGGCCGTTGTGGCCCCAGTGAAGCTGATAAATCAATTTCTCATATACTGCAGTCACAGTCTGTCTTCTCACTGTCTGTCTTCTCACTAGCTAAGAGGCTACCGCTAATTTTGGGAATCCTCGCAACCTACGGATTATTCACTAGTCTGCTACCATGTGCTACAGATTAGTGAACAATTTGTGAGTTGCACACGCAATGAAAGATTTCCAAGAGACTGTTAAGTACACGGGTGGTATCTTGCTCACAGCGAAGTATAAAAACGTGGCTGGTCGATTCGCTTCTTCAAGAGTGCGTTTTTTCGTGATTTTCTTTAAAACAATTTATAATAAAATAATCATTAGATTCGGTTTTGTTATGTCCGGAATAAGCAAGGTCTGATAAAATGCTTCGCCTGATAACATTTTCCCCGCCCTTGATTGTTGGGGATATCACAACTGACCTCATCCAATAATAGTTTAAAACATTAAGGCTACTCTTGGTTACTATCGACTTTGACACTTGACTCCCGGCTTCACCCCTCACCGCTTATTAGCCGATAGAAACGTCGAGCTCACAATCTAACTATTCATTATACTTACGTCAGGAAAACATAGCCGATAATTGTCAAAGCAATTCCAATCAAAGAAAGGGTCAATCCCACATATGTGATGATTTCCAGGACTTTCTTGTCTGTCTGTATTGTTTTAACAATGAGGCATATCACATAGTTAGCTTTCAGTAAAACAGTATGAAGTTTTAGTGTGTGAAAAAAGTAAATTTTAGCGAAATTAAAGTTGGTCATTATATAACTATTAAAGTTAATTCTGTTTTTGTTTTTTGTTCTATACCTCATTTGTTTTTGACTCAATAATAAAGGGATAATCAGTTAACTCTCGGATAAATTAAAGTACACTATTTTAGGCATTCAATTTGCATGCGAATGAATTGCGAATGAATATTACAAACGACCAAAGTAAAAACACGACACTCTACATAGCTCAGTGGTTACAGTCATGGGTTCGACTCCCGTTGGGGAATCAAATCTTATGCCAAACCTTTAATGTGACAACATTTTTCTCAATTATGGTAGAACAAGTTTAAAATTAATTACAAGCTACGAAAGGACAGTGAATTTTTTCCGACTGCAGAGCAAAAGCTGTTAAGAGCTAATAAGAAGTGGCGAGAAAGTCGCCTTGCGTCCTACCATAGATAAAGTGTCATATGCAGGACTACCTCCGGTATCAAACTGCATAAGGACGGCGAAATGAGTCAAATGATTACAGGTGCACTCTGTATGTGACTTGTCCATTGATTTCACATGGCATCCTTGACCTGACCAATCTGTCGGGCTGTAAAATAATTTATATAGCTTAGTTATCGATGGAGGCCTTGATAAATCCAGCATTCCCAAAATGTGTTTCGAAAAGTCCCCCATCGTCAGTGATCTTGCAGAATTTAATCTCAAATCCCTCATGTTAGGTTTTTTACAAAGTTATTATAAGTAGCTAACAGCTACTTACCAGGCATTGGGAAAGGGGCAAGTGTATGATGGCAGCGCTCGAAAAATGATCGCAACTCGAGCGCTCTATTCGTAGGACCACCGCATACCATACACATACTTAATTACCTGTTTTCCAAGAGGTTCCAAAACACACAGTCTCTCTTCAACGTCGCAGCCTGAAATTATATAAAGATCTAAACTGATGGACGAAAGCAGGGAACGGGCAACGATAATAGAAAGCTACATAAGTAACAGCAGCAAGAACAACAATGAACCCGACAAACAGCAGCAAAAAAATAAAAAAAAAACCGCGAAAACAACAACAGGAACAGCTGAAGCAGCTAAAAAAAATCATCCAGGCGAAGACCGAATTTAACTGTCACTTTGTTTACATTTTTAAGTTACCTTTAAGTTTCTGAACATCAAGGTGACATTCTGCTTCAATGTTATTGGCTGAGGATCTATTGTTGCGGACATTATGATAGTGTTGAGACGCCTGCTGCTGAAAAGGAAAAAAAAAACACGGTAAGAGTCGTTACAAGTGGTAAATGTTTCACAATGTATTATATAACGCGGTAACTTCGTTTATCAGACTAAAAAAAATAGTGATCGAATGTCATGTCCAAACTTATCAGTTAAATCTGTTTTATGTAAATGATCTTTCATAAAATATAACTATGCGTAGTATGTTTAAAGAATGACCACTGATTTCAAGGGCTACAAATGTAAGTGGATATACGTATCCCACAGGACAGAGAAAGAAAACAAACAAGCAAACAAACAAACAAGAAAACAAACAACTAAACATAATAAAATACTACAGCTGGTTAGTTATGATACATCAAACAATATACTCTCTTTATTACTCCACTATTGCGCAATTTTACCATATTAGGGCAAAAGAAGGCACAAAATATGCCAAGGTTTGACACTGTAGAACGGGGCAAAAATACGGACTGAAAGCGGAGCGACAAAATGGCCGAACCAAACTTTATTTTATTAGCGTAATAATAAATCCATATATTATTATTATAACATATATTATATTATAGTATTTTATACATACGAACCGAGTTTTGTTTGTGCTGTTAGTATCAGTATGGTTTGTGAGAAATATATCGTGAAGATCTTTGTACATTACGCCTAGCACCACGGAACCTGTTAAGTGTCGAAAAGAATAATGATAATGTTTATTAACTTTAAGAATGAGGACCGGGGGGGGGGGGGGGGGGGGGTGGGGGGAGTGTATGAGCTGTATGGATGTGCCGCCCGATAGGGTCCCATTTTTGACATTCCAGGTCTGTTTTGGGGTTCCAATTTCGACCTTTGGCGGTCTGCGATGGGATCGCTAAAATGGGGGAAAATTACGTCAAATTTATATCGTTCTGTGATCTTAATCCTTTCGTTTTGAAATTTGCGAAAACAAGTGGATGTTGAAGTATTGTAGAGACTAAAAGAACATAAACATCCTCCTGAACGTTTTTTTTACGTTCAGTCAAAGGTGGGCACTCTTTAGTCTGAGATGGGGGAGCAAATTTGAGCTTTTCTTGGTCTGAGACGGGGTGGGGGTTTCTGGTCCCCAGTGGAGCATCCCTACTCAAACTTTTCCAAGTTTATCCCCCGGGGGATGAGGACGAAGAGATGTGTTTTTATATTGCCCATAACCGCACCACAGGCTTTTTAAAGTATTTTTCGATTGGTATCTGCAGTAATGCAATGCATATCCTTAGTTTAAATTAAATGCTATTATATCATTCAAACCATTGTGAAAGTTTCCTGAAGGAACTCTAATAAAGTTGTGACGTCTTGTTTCCTCGAGATGAAAGTCGCCTTCATTTTGGTAGAAATTTCTTCTCACTTGCAAATCTATAAAAAAAATAACAAGAGAAAAATGCAATCAATTAGGCATGCAAGCGGTATCTTTTTGTCGCAAAAGCCTTGGTTGCATCTTGAGGTCTAACATGGCGACAACAAATTGTCAACAGATAGATAAAGGTGATATCTGGAAGGGTATAAATCATTTTGATCAATGGGAAGTGACAATAAATGTGACTTCTAAATTCAATTCAAGCTTAATACAACAAATGTTTGGTTAAAAAACAAACAAACAACAACAACAAAAAAAGCCAAAGAAAAATAGCTTTTATTTCACCTACCTGTAATTGAAAGCGTCGATGGTTTGGCGATTATTCCGGCCGGGGCAATTTTCTTGTAGCGAAATTAAAGTCTTAAAGAACTGGGACTGATAAACTCCCGACAATTCTACAACTTCTTCTTACATTTTTGTTTGACACTCGTATCCTTCTAGCCTTCAGACCATTTAATGGGAATGGTTTTGTATTTAAGTTCGTCGACAAAATGAATACAAGCCACTTTCACACCACATTTTACTGTCATTGCATTTCTGATCGTCTCTAAAAAACACGCGAGATCATCCACGCAACTCGCGTTAACATCCGCGGGTGAACTGGGTACCATGTCAAAAACAACTTAAGAGGAATTACCTTTGGAATAAGGCCTATATGGGGGATTAAGTCTCTCACTTCATGCTCTCTTGGTACCTACCAACATGTTTGCCGTTCAACTGGATATGATTTATTGTGTGATTGAGGTGGTACCGTGCAAATTCAAGAGAAAATTGTTCCAACGTAGTCGTGGCGAGAAAAACATCTTTCATCTTGTCTTGCCGGGTCATGTTTTCACCAACACCAGAAGATTGGTTTAAATACTTTTGGATCAAAGATTCAAAACTGTTCAATGCACCCTAAAGAAAAAATGGCAATTAAGACAGAGGATCAATTGATTTGTGAGGAAGTCAGCCTCTCGCGCATGCAAAACAGTAGTTACACGCGGTCTGCAACCTGTTTTACTTAAGATTTGCCATTTTATACAGTCCAATTAGAAGATTGTAATTAGCTCATATTAACCGAGCGGGAGGTAGTATGGGAGAATCTTGACCGAGGTCGTGAGTACAGACCGACCGCAGTGAGGTCTGTACTCATGACCGAGGTCAAGATTCTCCCATACAGACCGACTAAACTCGGCTAATACGATGTTTATTATATGGCCAAACTAGAAAACTTTTCAGGTGAAGATTTCGCTTTGGTTCGCCATACTCGCTGACATGTTGCTAGTGAACGGCGATCGCGGAAAAATTAGAACAAGAGAAGGACGATATCATCGGCAGCTATGTTTTCAACTTCTCTAGCCTCTTTAATCGACTGATAGGGTATTCTTACGGGTATTTAGTTGCTTTTAATCGTGTTTAGTGCTTTTAACTTCTGACCTCGCAATAACCCCGCAAATTCGTTTCTAGTTGATGTTTGATTTTGTGCCTGTAAACTGAACGAAAATTTGTTCGAAAGTTTGCTCGCTCTTGTTAATCTTTTTTCTCGTCAAGTTTTTTGGTTCTTCCATTTATTATTTTTTTTAGCAGAAACAAGTCCACGTTTGTGCGTTTTTGTTTTTAAACTTCTCAACGTAAGTTCAACCGGTCTAGATGCCGGTCTAGATGGGAAAATCTAGACCGCGGTTAACATCGATTTCAGCCTATCAAATTCGCGAATTTGGTAGTTCCCAGTCTTTGTGAGACACGGTCATATAACATTCGAGAATATAAACCTATATCAATGTATACGATGATGGGCATACCGACGTTTAGAAGATCACAAGTGCCTGTCTACTTTGTAAAGAGTTTATTCGAGGAACGCTGACTACATCAATTTTTTATACTAGATTGAAGCCAAAATCAACAAGGGAAAGTTCCAAGGAATCTACACGTCAACTTCACTCACCGCAGAGGGACTATGGTTTTCTTTGACAACTTCTGGGTGATTGGTTTACATTAAGAAGGGACATTCTCAGGCAAGAAGGCAACCAGCTGCATTATCCAAAATTTCCGACCATAGCAACCATTGCTGTTTGATCTCTCGACCACTAACTTTCGTTAGGAGTATTATATTATTTTACATTATTTTTTGCTTTGATTTTAAGTGTGTTAATTTCGAACGAACTAATCTTTTTACCATTAAGATGAGGGATATTTTATTTTTTGAAAAAAACATTTCAATCTTGTATTTTGATACTCATCTTTATGGAGTTGTTATTCTTCTCCTTTTCTAAAGGAAGGTCAAATGACGTCGAGGTCGTCGTAATTACACTTTTTGAGGGTCACTTACCGTCGGTATTTGCTAACAACCATTAAATTCTGTCGCTACTTTACTGGAATCACTACTTTCGGAAGCGTGGAACTGTAGGGTACATATATCTTATTACACGTTTTTGCTGTGTAGAATCGCCGAGTATTTTTACGAGTTGTGCCCGTAGGGCGAGTCAAAATACAAACAACGAGTAGAAATTCTTGGCGTTTCTACGTAACAAAACGTCTAATAAGAGATTTGTTAAAAAGAAAAACTTAAAATTTCGAAAAATGACAAATTTCATTACAATTTTTCTTGTAAAACAGTAAGTGTCAAAAGCAAGTTCATTCATCATCGTCCTCGTTGATTACGATTCTCTTTCGCTTGGAAGGAAGCTGAGGAGATCTTTCGCCGATGACAATGGTATAGTTGTTGAAAACTGCTCCTGAGAAAAGGTGATTCCACATGCAGTACTTGCAGTTGTTCCTTTTGCCACGGAACTCTGTGCAAAGCTGTTCAAACTCAGCTGATTTAGCGCTGGGCGAGCACCACATACATTGGCTGCTTATTTTCAACGAAATTTCTTTTGGATTCTCCACTGACACATTATAATAAGAATCTATGGATTTTTTATTCTTACGTCCTGATTATTGGCTGATATCCAACGGATTGACGTTTTCGTGGCGTAGTGCTGTAATGACGAGTGGAGTGGTTTGTGTGTTTGCCAGTAAGGTTTACGGCGTCTGCCATCGTCTTCATGAATTCACCCAGGGAATGGATACCAAGAGGCTGTCGTTTGTACCAGACGTAAGTTTTCGGACTTTTAACCACGGCCAAGAAGAGTGAGGAATCTGGTTTCATCATATTCGGTGGTCTTCGTGCCAGAAATGCCTTGGAAATCTTTACGGAACATCGATCTCTCCCTGTCGAGAAGATGCGTGGGCTAAAATACCTCTTTGCACCAAATTCTTTCCCTCCGGTTCTCGTCTTAGACCCTTGAGCACTCCGTCTTCCATATAATGTATTCTCTCCTTTCGCCGCCTTCTTCTTGTCGTAGCTCAAGGTCTCCTAGCAGAACTTTGCGGTGCTCGTCACGCGCACGCCAGCCGAAATGCATGGTGTTCTTCAACCAAACTGTACGGAGAAGAGCTTTAGGCGAATGGTCGCCAAGCTGTTTCTCGCTCAAAAACTTTTCAAGCTTGTCGCTTGTTAGACCCAGCGCCTTGTTTGGACGACCACCTTTACCTGACAGCCTAAGTTGCTTGCGTTTTGACTCCAACGCCTCGCGTGATTTTTTAAAGATCTTATCTTGAATGATGCTGTAATTCTTGCCATGTTGTCGTAGAAAGCGGTCGACGATTCGTTGCAATGAAGTTAAAGATGGGGGTGAATAGGGGTACGCAAATCCGCCGACCCGTGCAATTTTTTGGCCATACCCGTCAATCCGCCACTATTTTCGTTCAAATCCGAATCCTCATTACGTGAAAAGTTCGTGTGATATAGTTTCACTACAAGATCCTGCTACGAACGGTAGATGATGTTTTTATACAAATTTTTATAATAAGTTTCGTTTTATCGCTTCTTTGTGCCACAATTCCGCCAACATACCGACGAAGACCGTTTTGGTATCAACGATCCGAAATTCCTAACATAAAGAGTCCAGAATCTGGGCCAAAATTCTCAGCTAATCCACGATCCGCTCAGTGTACTTTCGAAATCCGCGAAACCGCTTAATCTATCCAAAAAATCCGCAATCCGTGCTCATTTTAAGGACAAATCCGTCGATCCGCGAACCTATTCAACCCGCTCGTTAAAATTTCTGGCTTGAACTCATCTCCGTTAAGATTTCTGACTTTGATGAAAAAATGGGCAAGGAGACTGTTCAGTTCCTAGGGAGGAGTATCCTCCATTGATGGAGTCCAAACATTGGGGTCAGTTTTCGTTTTCTTTGTTGTGTTGCTCTTTCTATTCTCTTCAATAAATGATGAAATTCCAATCTCGTCTAACTACTTTTCTTTGTTCGATTTATCTAATAAACTTGGATCAATACTCGCCTGCCATTCCAGCCCTTCTTCGTCAGAAAAATAATTTAGATTACCCGCCATTTTTTCGTAACTTCCACGTGTGATATCGTATGATATTTGTACTCGTTTTGGGCGTTATTTGTACTCTACGAAGCAGTGTTGGATAATTATATACAGTAACCAGTTAAAGATAAAAGAAACCCTTTGATCTATGCTGTTGTTTGCGTCGATCATTATAAACCTTTCAAGGTCATCACAATACCTGCAAGGAGTCTTGTTGTTGAACGTCAAGGGAATCAATAGATTTCTGTGAAGAAATAAAATTGCACTGCTTTGTTACAAAGCCATCTATGAAGCGACGAAAACGTACTTAAGAAGTAATGTTCCATTGGATATAGAAAATACCTCTGTCTTAAAGCCATCATTTTCTTGCTTGTCATCATTATCATTGCCATTGTCAATTTCTGGTAAGCTATCTGTGATAGGAAGAAAACATTAATAGCATGATTGAAGTCATCCAAATTTCAATTGGGAATGTACCAAGACCAATGTACCCATGCCCGAATCAAGTGATACCAATCAAAGGAAACAGAGAATCTTTGCCTCTGGTGGGATTTGTGTGAACATGAAAGACGCCTTCTTCTTCTTTATTGTGTGTATTGATCGGTTTACTTATCATCTCGCGTGATCTTTCCTCATACTACTTGTGGCAACGCCGGCGGGTGATGTTTATATGGTGAATAGTTCCCCCCCCCCCCCGGGCAAGCACCACATATATAAATTTCGCAACAATAATTTATTGACTTCGTTAAATCAAAGTAAGAGTTTAAAATAGAATCATACAAACCATTTTTTACGTTCTCCGATCCACTTTTATATTCCGTTACAGCGATGGTGTAAATTCTATGATAATAGTTCCACCAGTTTTGATAGCATAATTTAACCTGAACCCTCACAGACGACGAGTTAATGCCTCCTGCGACGGAAGTGATACTGAATTGTGAATACCAAAGGAACGCCCTCCTGCAAACATTTTTCCATTTCCGAGGTTTAAAGAGGCACGAAGTAAAGTATTGGCACCACAATTTACGACAGTAATAAAAGTATTGACCGTTGCATTCCAATTTAAACCGACGTTCAGCAGCGGCGCTGTATAAAGCAAGTTGCTGACAGTTTTCCAATGACACATAAGAGGAACACTGCTGACCTGTCGGTATAGTGTGAAAAAAAAAAAAATCAGTAACTTACAGACAGTCTGTATAGAGTGCATTTTTCTTAATTCAGAGAGCTTTCAGTGAGGCTCTTCAATAAAGTATTTTGCTAGAGTTAAATTTTGAGGTTGCCTTTTAAAGTTCTCGGATTTAAATTTCCCTTTTGCAATTTTGCGTCTGTTGCAAGTTAATGGTGGAATAAAGCATTTGACTAAACTTGACGTTTTGTATGTCACGCAACATATATTTTAAAAAGTATGACCGCTACAATATTTAGGCTGGGAAATTGATCTTGAGCAGAAACTTAACATTTACGTTGTTTCAAGCGGTAGCCATGGCATGTAGAGAACGGAGACGTCCATAAGTATTCATCTCTGGTAATTGGCTATTTTCACGATCCCACAATACACTTTGTTTCCCCCCCCCCCCCTCCCCCACCCCCAAAAAAATGTTTGCATAAACATTGTTTTCAATTTCTCTAGGGACGATTGTACGTCATTGTAAATTCCATGAGAAATAGAAAACAATGCTTATGCAAAAATTTTGGGGGGAAAACAAGGTGTATTATGGGAACGGTGAAAACAGCGAATGGGCGTTGAGACACTTCTTTCGCAAGTAGCCAATCGCGTTGAAGGATTTTCCGTTCGTTATTTGCAACAATCTCATTGCACGTGCATACCATCATTTATTCGCTTTTCTCGCGCGCAAACTTTGCTCTAAAAATAGCCTACTCGCGAAAGAAGTACGAAATATAGACCTTTAACTTATGAACTTCTGATGGACAAACAAGTTAACCGGGAAAAATTAGGCGGTTTGCTTCCAGTTTGAGTGAATATAACTGCAAAGTGTTTGTAACTGGTAGACGTCGTCTCCCTGCCATGCTTCTCCCAATTGATTGATGTGTATCTTAAAGGAATTTATAAACTTGCTATGCTCATTTAATTTTATCAGAAAATGAACCTACCTTGAACTGTATTTCCGAAGCTCACAATAACTGGAAAAGAAACAGACTGAGAGTAAAAGGTAGTTGTATGAGATTACAATAGCATACCAAATTCATGATTATATACTGACTAAAATCATTATGTGTGCATTGTCGTTAGCAGGTGGAATATAAAACAAATAAACATCTATTTTGTCGATATTGGGTCATGAGAGTGGAAAAGGCAATTACATCAATGAGGAAGGAGAGACATTAGTGATATCTAAATGTTTTGAAACCAGCTTTGCCGCATGTTGCTTGTCAATAGTACACTGAACAAAATTGCCAAGTCAAGATCTGCTTCCTCTATCTCGAAGTCTAAAGACCCATTGCTGTTCAACTTTTCAATGTTTTAGTTAAATTTATACATATTTATGAGAAGATAGGTATGATTAATATTGGGTTTTTCGAAACCCTTCTGAAGCTTGAAATAAATGATCGTTTTTGCTCACAACATATTTAATAAAATACATGGGGTATATAAAAGGGTTTTAAAATGAGAGCCGTTAAGCCACTCCTATAAATGTCTGGAAACATTTCCCCCTTTGTTAGAACGAATAAAAGACTAGCGGTTTTCATAAACTTTAAAGTAAATTGGTTCAGGAAGGGTTTGCCTAATTATAATTCATTTCTAGTTCACGAAAATATAACAAGGAAAACAATAACATCTTTATCAGTGTTAATTTATAAGTTGATTTTTACAACGACTGTGAAGTATGTTTTTAATTGCTTCATTTGAAACATTTTTGCAAGTAGTTTTAAACCTAAACTTCACACAACGCAGGGCATACTCATAATTATGCATGTAAATATCTGTATATTGGTCTTTGTGGATGATTACTTAATAGGTTTCTTTGAAAACAGTTACGTCGGTGGATTCGAACCTATACTTTTAATTAAAAATCTTTGCATAATCTTTATAGAAATGTAAATATCTTTTAATTTTACATAGGTTTCGGTTCATCTGTCATTCGCCCTGTCTTAGTTAAAGCGTTGGTTATGATTTGACAATATAAAGAACAGTTTGAAAACGCGAAACACGGCGCCTAATACATTGAATAGGTAAACTATAAATGGTTTCATAAATTCACCATTGCGCTTTTTAAGGCGGTTTTGAATCATTTAAACTTGTATTTCCCCAAACATTGTGTTCAGGACTGTTAATTTCAAATCGATTATGCAGGAGGATCAGGGATCGAGAATACCAAGCCATTTTCTTTTTCAGTAACTTGTGTGAAAAATGTTTACCCCACAAATCATGAAAATTTACACGAAAAACTTGCCAAGCACGACTGAGGAGAAATCCAAAACCAAGGGAAAACATTATTGTTATTTACCTAATGTATCGACAATAACCAACATGGAAATTAAAACGTAAAGTTCTTTCATACTCACCCAAAATAAGTCCACAAAAAAGAACTCCGCGGGACATCTTTCAAAACTTTCTTCTGATTAAGTGACCTCTGCCTAAACAAAATGAGCTTTTACACTGACGAATTATATCGCAAAAAGAACGGATTTGGGTAGAGGTGAAAATAATTCCATAAAGGCTCGTTTGACGGTTCATCACCTCGAATAGAAAGTCGATCCTTGAGTGTTAAAATTGCACTGACTCCGGAAGACTAACTGTAAATGATAATTCCCCGTATTAATTTTCCATATCTCCTGAAGACAATTAAATATTTGCCATATCATGGTATTGTATTGACTTAACGTCTTAATATTGGACGGCGTTATGGAAACTGCAATTACAGGTGGCGGTTGAAAACGTGACATGTTCCGCGATGCAATATAATTATTTTACGCAGCTGCGTTCATTTCAGCGTCATGAAATAATGGATCGTGAATTCAACTCGTGTTTCTCAGTATAAAAGGTATATTTTCAAATTAATCTTACGTTTGACCGGCTGCAAATAACAAATAATAATAATAATAATAATAATAATAATAATAATAATAATAATAATATAATAAAAACAATAATAATAATAATAATAATAATAATAATAATAATAATAATAATAATAATAATAGAAAATATATAACAAAGTTGACATTTGAAGGGAATATTTAATGCAAGCTAGGGCGTCTGACTGTTTTTAATAAGTTGAAACAAACAAGTGTATTGTTTTGTGGGAAGGCGCCAGAGCTATTTACCACGAAAGCTCTATTAAGCTCCCCGCCTCTGAAGTTAACTTTTTTTTTTGTAAAAAAATGCCCCCCCCCCCCACCTATCCGTACCGAGAAGATCGTGACAAATTATGAACAAGAAACAAGGTAATATGAAACGTTTAGAGTTATTCTTCAGCACATTTATTTTTAATAGTTGCCAGTTTGCGAAAATATTTACTAACCTACCAGCACTTAAAATAACAAAAAAAAATCCACTTTATTCCTTTTATTTGTATCCTAACTGAACTCTCTTATAAGCCCGCGTCGAGTGGTATTGAAACCAAATTCTTCCACAATAGACACTTTGCATTAATGGCGTCCAAATTTTAATAACAGTAATTTTTACATCCTTAGCCTTGTGTGGATGTTTATTGACAAAGGATTTTTTACATGAATGTGAGGCTTAGGATGTATAAGTATTGTTATTCAATGCCGATGCCATTTATGCAAAGTGTCTATGGGAGAACAATATATATTTCGGTAAACATGACTGATGACTGACGACATCTTTGTTTTCGAAGACGGGAGAGAGGCCGGGATGGGGGACGGGGGTGGGCGAGGGGGGGGGGGGGGGGGATAAAGGGACGGAATTACAAAAAATAAAAGGCCTAATCTAAACAAACTAAACTAACTACCTATTCAAAGACAAAAAAGTACTGCTTTTCAGGGATTCCGTGTTGTTTATTACTCAAAACTGAAGTTACTTAGCTTTGTCTTAAATTCACCTAATATTTTAGATACTCTAATATCAGTCGGAAGGCAATTCCACAACACAGTACTGCGATAAGGGAAACTTTTCCGAACGTAATCGGTGCAAGGTTGAGGGAAGCATATGATGGCAGCGGTTTATCACTGCGCGTTAGGCCTTAGAGGGCCTTTTCCATAGTAACAAGGAATACAGAAGTCTTTATACCCTGAAGGGAAACCGGCCACTGATTTACATGTAATGGATACTAGGTCCATAAATCTGTTCAGATATATACCTTTTCAGATTTCCAGGATGTACCGATGCAGACTGTTTTAGTTGACACTAATACCGACAATAATAACACATGTAGTTAGTGTTTGTACTTTTATTGGTTACATTAAAGGATACACGCAGCGAAAAAACTGAGTTACAGACTACGTTTACAACACTTGAAATAACTAAAGTCGTATATCATATCCTGGAGGTGGCGATCACCGTACGGGCTGTAACCTAGGGCCAAGATTAAAATTATCTCGGTACCTTTGACGTTATTTAGGCGAAAAAAATGAATTACGTTTGGATGCAGAGGACCACGCAACGGAGAATAAAACTGCTTGGTTTGTGTATTGCCGGATCCTTTTCTCACGAAATGCTCGTTTCTAACGTCGCTCTAAGTATATGTGTAATCAAATGGTGACGAGTGAAATAAGGAAATAATTTCACGCGCGCTTTCTGTCAAAATTCTAATACCCGAGCCTTCAGGCGCTGGAAATAAGTAGAATCTTGGCAAAACGCAAGTGAAAGTACTTCCCTAATTTGACGAGTATGCCATTTGATTACCTTTTAATATCCTGGGTGGCAAGTTACGCTTACGATCGCAGGTTTTTTATTTGTTTATTGTATCGAGAATTCCAAGCTTTGTAAATTTTAACTCATAATATCAGTGGTGACAAATTACTCCTTAATTTTGGCGCGAAATTTTAGCGCTAATTTATAATTTCACATGTGAAATTATAAAACTGCCATGACAACGTTTCCTATGTCTCAGTGTCAAGATGACGTACAGGATTTTAAAACATGATCTAATAGGTTAAACTTTGCACATTTTTGCTTGAATTTTACCTTAGCCAGTTTGTTTGGTCGTTTTATAACCTTTTAGCGATGGCTTGAATGGCATTGAGCGAATTTTTGAGCGTTTTACACGGGCGTCGTTTCCGGCAGCCGGTTCGTTCATGCCGATACAATAAAAAAGTTTAGAAACTAAGACTGTAAGCGTAATTTGTCACCCATAATATTAAAAGGTAACCAAATGGTATACTCGTGAAATTAGGAAATAATTTCACTTGCGCCTGAAGGCTCGGGAAATTATTAGAATTTTGACAAAACGCAAGTGAAATTATTTCCTAATTTCACTCGTCACCATTTGATTACCTATACTAACATATCGGCCATTTTCTGAATTTTTCGACAAAAATCCTTTCGATAAAAATCCTTTAGAATCCTTTCTGCTGTTTATAAAATGTTTCAAAGTTAAGTACTGTCGAATAGCCCTTACATTATTGGCTATAAGGAGTTCGTCATGAATGAACTGGAAACGGCGCCCGTGTTGACAACGCTCAAACATCCGTTCGTTACCATTCATGCATCCTCGGAAACCCAGGGCTTCAACGGGAGCGGGAAGGGAAGGGAAGGGAGAGACTGAACCTTTATTACATGACCAAAGCAAACTAGCCTTGACGAAATTCAAACGAAAATATACAAAATAGAAGCTATAAGATCATCTTTTAAAATCCTGCACGCCATCTTAGCACTGAGACATGGGAAACGTTGCCATGACAATGTTTGTAATTTGACATTCATGCTAAAATTTCGCGCCAAAATTTCGGAGTAATTTGTCACCCATGATATTAAAACCAATTGATTGTAGGACTGGTACTATGGCAAAATGGCAAAATGTATTGGCCAATATTTCAACTAGCTACTGCATGGGTTTCGATACGGCCGCTAAATCTTTTAAGGTATAACGCTATCGAAGCTGTGTATAAGAAACGAAAAAAAGTAGTTCATTAAAGGGAACCTCCACTCTCACAACAAACTGGCGTTGGATAATTTGAAATAATGCGTAATTTCCAAATTTTACAGCTCGAGGGACAAATGACATTTCGTAGTAACAGAAAGTGGAATAGTTTGTGGCTTTTAAATTCCCTGCGTGCCGCCATTTTGGATTTTATGACGTGTAATGGTTGCCCAATTGTTTCACACAAAAGGTCCTCTGCTTCCAAATAATAGCGGCAACCATAACACGCCACAAAATCCAAAATGGCGGCGCGCTGGAAATTTAAAAGCCATAAAGTTTTCCATTTATTGTTATCATTAAATTTTATTTCTCCCTTGACCTGTAAAATTTGGATTAAGGCATTATTTCAAACAATTCAACGTCGAATTTTCGTAAGAGGGAGGTTCCCTTTAAATCTTAGTTGTTAGCAGCTGGAAAAGGAAACTGTAGCACTCTGGTAAAATAGAAACAAGCGTATTAAGCAAAGGAGAGACGTGCGGAAAACGTTTTTTGTTTTCTTGATCCCTCTTCTCAATCTTCACAAGACAAGTAAAGCCTGAATGTTAACGTAACAGACGTTGATGACTTTGCCCGTCTTTATTCTCCTAATAAAGCGTGGCCTAACACTCCCGGGGAGAGTTTACTCTCTATAATGAACTATATAATAGATGACTTTACTTATTTACATATAGTTATATACAGTGGAACCCCGTTAATACGGCCACCAACGGGCCATGGAAATTTGGCCGTATTAACGGGGTGGCCGTATTAACAAGGTATGGTTAAATTTCATGACTGGTCTACCTAGGGTACTAGGAAGTCGCAACTTTGCTTTTTACACACAATGACTTAATCGCTTTGTAATTTAGTCAAGGGAATGTCACTGACTGTCAAGTTTATTCAGTTTCTTTTAAACTGCTGTTTGATTAGTTGCAATTGGTGATTAGTTAACCACAAAACCACAGAGATCAATGGCACGACAAGTTACAGGGGTTTGAATAAAAAGTATCATTCAATATTTTTTCTCAAGCACTGTATTTATTTTCTTTGATCAATTATTAATTGTATTTGGTTCGAGTGGCCGTATTAACGGGGTAAAATTGTAAAGGATTATACAGGTTGGGATTTCAGAATGTGGTCGTTGGTCGTATTAACGGGGTGGCCGCATAGACGGAGTTTTATTATAAGAAAATGTATGGGCGTTTCGCGGGGACAAAAAAAAAATGTGGCCGTAATAACGAGGGGGCCGTATTAACAAGGTGGCCGTATAAGGCGGGGTTCCACTGTACTATATCGGGAGAATCCGCCCGAAAGCGTCCCTTTTAAAGGATAGAGATTAGCGATTATTACAGGGAAGAGTGTCATTTAGGTATTAGAAAGGGCTCGTTTTCACAATATTTTTAAACAGGTTAACCGAAAGGTCCATATATCTAAGTATTTAAGGGGTGAATAAGCTTTGTCCCTACGGTAGCTGCGTGAAAGGGATACTTTCTATCGAAAGTAAAATTGTATATCTTTTTCTGTCAAAAATTTTATATACAAGGTTCGGGGTTTGGAACTACGGGTGGAGCCTCCCTGTACTATAAAATATTTTTACCTAGCATGTAAACCTGACAACTTTTACGTGTATGATAGACTTGTTTATCATGACTAAATACAATAGGCGGAAATGCTAGCCAAGCGCAACAGAGATATGTACCGACGTAAGCGCACGTATAACTGGCAGCGTAGTTAGTCACTGTAGTTTTTTTTTGGAATTCGCGCGTTGGTCATTGCAATAAAGACCCGGAAACCCCCAATGAGTTGTTGTATATTTAAATACTGTTCTTTAGACTGGACAAAGAGACGGAAACAAGAACCTATTCTTAGAGAGATAACTGCAAGTTTGATCTTTTCTCAACTGAAAAACGCTAAGTAACAGTTACAGTAACTTATTTATAAATAAGTTTCAATCCATTGCTACTTCAGTTCAAATACGCTGTTACTGTCTGACTGAACCTCAATTCTCTTGACTAAGCCAATATCACTTTGAATAACTTGTAAAGATTTCATTGCAAGGTTTCCATTGCCTGGAGATGGGAATATTGCGTTCATCCTTCTCTTGATCCGCTCTTTTATCTACGAGAAAAACAGAGAAAAGACGTTAACACTTCCGATCTCTTGTTGAATTGAGTTGTGTTTCAAAATTAATTCGCGCTAAATTGGCCTTTTGAACGAAGTTAACCGGTTAGTGCGTTCTTCTACGATAGAGCAGTCTGGGATAAGTTCTAAAGTTCTGGGTTAACTTTTATAACTATTGCTTAGTCGTATTATGGTAGATCTGTTAGCGTTCCACTAGAGAATAATACACAACTGGCTTATAACTCGTTTTACCATAACATTATACGACTAGACTGAGTTGCTATTCTCATTGGATAGCGGATATATACTTCCTCTTGGGGAGGAAATTTTCTGTCCAAGACCAAATCACAGTAGTTTTGCTAAAGCAAGTCAATAAGACGGACTGAACATTAACCGTCTTTAACAAAATTTAAATTTTGCTCTTACCTGACTGTTTCTCACACAATGCAGGAGGAAAATCAGAAAACCCTATTTTAAAGAAAAGACGACAGAAGAGCTTCCTTAAATTTAAAGTAGTTAAAGGGGCACTGTCACCAGTTTCACTTCGAATACTCAAGAGCCTAAAGACATATGGAAACTATGAATAGTGGTCCAATTTTGTCAAGAAATCACCATGAAAGTCTACTGAAGTGATAAACAAGTGATATTATTGTGATGCCATCAGGAATTTTAGATCTCAACTAGAAAAAGTCAGGCTGACTTTTTCAAGATTTGTCCCTGTGGACTGGAAAAACACCAAAAAATTGTTATGGCTCCCTTCTTCCTTCAACAACAATTTACTTTTTATCTCCATCTTGGTGTACTAGGTGTATTTCGTGTACGAGAAGACCTATTCACCAATTTCAGTACTTTTTCCCGAAAAGCATTAAAATCCCCGTGACAGTGCCCCTTTAAAGTAGTTAAGGGAGTTAAAAAAATTTGTCTATGAGAAAAAAAAACAAAACAAAACAAAACAAAACAAAACAAAAAAACACTAAAAGGTTTCAAAAAAGCTACGGTCATGAAAAGCTACATCACAAAAGA
This sequence comes from Meandrina meandrites, assembly GCA_963693305.1. Taxonomy (NCBI): domain Eukaryota; kingdom Metazoa; phylum Cnidaria; class Anthozoa; order Scleractinia; family Meandrinidae; genus Meandrina; species Meandrina meandrites. The sequence continues at coordinate 4,856,356 of OY855907.1, forward strand.
AACGTTTCGTGGAGCAACAGCGAAATTGCGCAATAAGGGCTGATATTGTGAAAGCAGCTTTTCGTTATTGTAATATGGGTGGGAGTTATTCGCTCAAGGTTTCTTGATTTTTTACTACGGCAAACATAACTTATACGTTTATACAACTGCATTACCAAAGTTAAGCGTGAAAATAATCACTACATGTTTGTCCATTACAAATATTAGGGATACAAGTCACTTGCCTCTAATAAAAATAATTTATCTATACAAACGCCAGCTGTGATTATTACACTGGGGATGACCTCAATATTCCCTGGTATAAATATTCCTCAAAGACTAACCTGAGCCGAGTTAAGGATCGTAAAAATGTACACAAAAGCTTTGTGCAGGGGCGTCAGAAGACCAAACAGCCACGTGACTCCCAGAAGGGGAACCATCACCACGCATGCTTTGATGCCGATTCTGCAACAAGACACAATTATTTGGTAGGCATATAAAATAACACTACTTTCGCCGATTCTTTTCTCATATAATCAAGGTGACACTTCTTTCTTACCTCAAAACTTTAGATACTCAGCCTTTTGTTACTTAAGTGCTACGTTTAACTTGGTCCATTTGACGAAGAAAGAGACACACAAGCAAGCTATCGGTGCACAGACAGTGTTGATCGTTTGCTCGTCTCAGGAATGATGGATCTGAGAGGAACTGTTATTATTCGTTAAGCCTTAATTTTTACCGTATTTGTTGAATGTGACTGTCTCCTGTTGATTGCATTGTGGCCATTTCCTTGATGACTCGCACGAGTATCAACATGTTAACCTTAGTTAAAAACAAAAAACGAAAAAAATAATCAAAAGGTTTAAATACATATTAAAACTTCTATGAAGCACATTAAGTTGGCATGGAGATTTTCAATTAAGTGCAGTAAATCCCAAACAACAAAAGACAGAGCTAATGGAAGTGAGCAATACCATTAGCGCGGGAAAACGCGCGGATAACGCGATAAATAAAATCACAAGTTGGTTTGCATGGTTTATTGTTTTCAATTCAATTTACTGTTTTCACCCTAACCTAATAAAACAAAACATTAATGCTCGCGCGCATTAACTCACACCGTAAAGAGAGCCTGCTTGCAGGCGAATATACTACTAACCGCTATTTTTACTCAACCATTAAAACAAGAAATTAGGTCTTTAAGACTAACTTGAAATTCTCTTTACTTACAAATTCAATTATCACCACAAATGCAACAAATATCCAGATAAGATTGTTGGCCGAAGACATCCAGCAGCTTGAAACAAAGAACAAGCAAGCACGCAAAAATCAAATAACATCTCAAATGTTTCTGAATGATATCATGCATGGTGGTTGGATAGACGGGACCTTTTTCAGGTCTGATTCGGGGGTTTATCCAGTCAAATAGACGTTACATGGCTCTTGGGGAACAGGGATGGCGCAGTGGTGAGAGCGCTCGCTTCCCACCAATGTGGCCCAGGTTCGATTCCCGGACCCGGCGTCATATGTGGGTTGAGTTTGTTGTTGGTTCTCGTCCCTGCTCCGAGGGTTTTTCTCCGGGTTCTCCGGTTTTCCTCCCTCCACAAAAACCAACACTTCTAAATTCCAATTCGATCGGGAATTCGAGGGCCACAGGTTTGTCAGTCGCGAGACTGTTATGTGCTACCCTCGTTTAACATAGTTGATTAATTTTTTTATTTATAACTTGAAATGCGTATAATTTTGAAAATGCAAAACTGAAGTGATCGCAACTGAGATAAATCTGAGAAATTTTGTAATTTGCCTAAAGATAGGCCCCCAATGACTCAAGCGCATTTCGATAATATAGCATGGGAAGTCTGATTCAGGGTTTACCCAGTCAAATAGACGTTATATCACTGCAAAGGTATTCCACACACACAACCTCCCTTCAACCGGTAAAACCTCCTTCTCTCGTTATTACAATTTCCATTGCCACAAGAGTTTCCTATATCAAAGATCAACACGGAACTGTATATTTCAGCAAAAAAAGGAAACAATTTTAAACAGTAATCTTGAATCACGTCACTGGCGAGCTGAGGAATCAAGGGAGTAAAAGGCGAGGAAAAAGGAGGTTAATGCGGTTCGTACTATTTATCACTGACAAAACTCTGGATTCCATCTTTCCCTGCGGCGATACTCAGCGAAATGGTCACCACGACAACGGGAAAACCTGTCATCATAAGAAGAACAAAGTTATTACTTCAGAATAGAAAATAATTTATGTGTTAACCAATTAAAGTGTTAACCAGCAAATAACGAAGGAAATAGCAATGAGCTAAATTATTGTAAGGAATTCACATTATTCGGGTAACAGCTAGTCTATGCGTTAAAAGGAAAGTGATAACACATGGAACGTTATGGCTGGAACTGAGAAAACATGAGGCAAAGAGTGTTGAATAATGGTGATTTGGCAGCGTCGCCATCGGCAAGGTGGTTGAGCAAAATCGTTAAAATCTTGAAGTAGTTGAATTGTATCTGTGGGGGTGTTTAGAACCAATGGAGTGTCTGCAACAGTTTATCCTATCCGGTTAATAGTAACGTGAATAGGAATAGTGTAAGAACTTACACCATGACAGGACATGGTAGATGGTCATCTTGCTCTCGATGTTGTAAACTTTAACAACAAGCAGGTAGAGGTAAATTCCCTCGACGAGCATCCAACAGAAAGCTGCCATCAGAAAGTACTGCATAAGAGCCGCTACTGCAACACAAGCTCCCTGTAAAGAAATTATAATAATAAGTAATTAACGCTACTTCTCGTAATGTTCATAACATATATTTCTTTTACATTACCATTCACCAATACAAGCTATATGCTTATTAAAGCTACTAAACAGTTATTGGATGAGGCTTTTGTAATATATGGAATAATCAAGATCGAGGTAAGTTTTATTGCAGATATCACAAAAACCGAATCTAATAATTGTTTTATTATACAATGTTTTAAAGGAAACAACGACAAACGCACTGTTGAAGATGCGAATCGACGAGACATGTTTTTACTTCGCTGTGTGCAAGATGCCACTTACCACCTGTGAACTTGACATTCTCTTGGTAATCTTGCATTACGCGCGCAACCTACAGATTATTCACTAATCTACTAGCAGATTAGTGAATAATCTGTAGGTAACGTTGATTCCCAGAATTAACTGTAGGCTCTTAGCTAATGAGAAGACAGATATTGACTGCAATGTAGAATAAAACCTCTAATTGGCGATGTGTTACTCTGCCTTCTGAGTCTAAGACGGATTCTATGCTTTTTCCTGTTCTTTTTTGAAATTTTTCGCGGAAGATGCTCCATCAGCAAACTTCACATCCCTCATAATTATACGAGATCGGTCAGCGTTGCATGCGAGCACCGTACTTAAGCGTTTGAGTCTGTCGAGGGCCAAGGGTTGTCACGCCCGCGGTCTGAACGGAACAGTCGCGGCCGATATGAAGAAGTAAACCCCCAGTGATCCAGAAGTCACCGTAAACTTACAACTAATGTGATTTAACCAATCTCGAGATGTATCTTACCGTATTTCTTGTGGCATTAATTCCGGCGAGAAAGATGATTTGTACAGCTCCAAGAGATACAGCGAGACTCACTCTTATATGAGAGACAGGGTGATAAATATCGCTGGTAAAAAAGCAAACAAAGAAACGCATATTAAACATAAAGAAATAAAGAAAATAAGTTGGACATCACCAAACTAATAAACGATTCAAATCAGTGGAAGAAATACTGTGATGGAACACAAATCATGGCTTACAAACATCGCATACTTTAAAAATGCGTCCTTTAACCAACTACTTACTGTTTGCAAATGAAAATAAGATTGATTGAGCAACCGATCAAATTGTATAACAGTTATTTATCAGCATCATAACAAGTATGTATTTGCATTATATAATTTTATTACTTACGTGAATAAAACATAACAGATTATGGTGAGAGTTATCCCAATGATGGAGAGAGCTAACCCCACGTATGTGAGAATCCCCAGTATCTCTTCGTCTGTGTTTGTGATCTGTTTTACGATTTTGTGACAGGAACGAAACAACATTTTAATATTTTAATATTTTAATCACTTCACTTGTCTCCATAACAACGCTGAAGGAATTATGCGTTAACTTCTCTTTGGAATATAACGATTTTCTTACTGATTGGTTTAAAAATCTCGCCTCAACTCCACCAATCAGAAGTGAAATCAAAGCCAACAGTGACTCGCCCACACACCCGCTCTGTTCCGGCTACTTGTATCTGGTTCGAGTTTTGTAGTGTTCCCTGGATTGTCTGTGTCCTTATGGGGCTACAGCACCAGGATTTCGCAGATTTTTGGTCTAAACTGTTCTGAAATTAGTGTTAGGCAACTTAGTCTTAAAAATGATCTTTGAACATCTAAAGGAAGACATGACCTTAATTTGAGGATAGAAATCAAACTAAAGCTACAAATATTGATGTTTTGACGACGCTCGGAAACAACTTGAAAAGTTTAGCCTTAATCTTTCAAGTTACAATCCACTTCTATCTAAGCTGTCCACCACTAAAGATGCTTGTTAACAGTTTCAGTGTTCTAATATAGCAATTGTTAATAAAAATGGTCCATTATTTTTAGGTTTCCTACACCGGAAATATAAATTTTGACTGTTCGAAAAGCCCCTTCAATTTGTGATTGGCCAGAGTGATTACTTCGGTTTTGGGTTTACGACACTCAATTAAAAATCGCTGTAAAATGTAGGTATTACCTCCGCGTCAACTCCAAGGTCGAATAAAACAGCAAAGTGAGTCAAATGGTTGCAGCTACACTCCGTTTCTTCTGAGTTGCTGTTTGATGTCACCACATAACATCCTTCTTCTGACCACCCTTCTGGACTGAAGAGAAGCGTTTAATAAAACATCAGGATCGAACGTTAATGTTTATTTGACTGGAGGGCTTTCTTCATATGATAGACTAGTTAATCGAGGGTTACTCCTAATATTTTTGCTCCTGGTAATTCGTGAAGTTAGTTGCTTGTAGGTAGGAAAATATCCACGATCGAAAATAAAGCACTAATTACGTAGATAAAATCTCGGGGAAATTGATGCCAAATATCGGAAATGCGAATGCGAAGTGCCCGTTGTTCTTGGCAACAACAACAATAACTACAACCAGGTAAACAAAATGAAGTGATATTTAAAAAAATTCAGGAATGGATAGTAAGTGATGCAGGTCGAACAGTTTTAAAATACACAGAATCTGTAATCGATTTTAGTTCTAATTGAATCAGCTTGCAACAATAAAAACTTGGAAACCTAATAACGGAAGCAACATTAATTGATATTCCTTTAAAGCAAAGTAGAACGTTAACCTAATTATGCTCACTTTTGTTCACTGTAGCTACTCCAAAACATGCAAGCACTCTTTCCATCAACAGCCTAAAAATAGAATTGGTCAGTTTTTGTTAAAATAAATGGCAAAAGAATTAATGTACCAACTTTTATTTTTTTTTCATTTCAATTTATTTCGTTCTTTTCACCTTCAGGTTTCTGAAATTGAGGACAATATTCTGCTGCAATTTTTCGGGCTTTGGATCCATTGTAGCTGCCATGATTCTGGTGCCAAGACGCCTGAATAGAGAAGTCATAAAAACTTTTAATTTGTTGTTTTTACTGCGAAAGAGAAAATAGTCGCCAGAATTTTCTAACCTTCGTACGTACAAGGAGTGTACAGTTAGTATAGGGTAATCACATGATTTGGAGTGCAATTTTAAATAAATTAGTACATATAATTCGCAGACCTTCCGATTATGTGAGGGAAATTAATCAAATATTTAGGTGCTCTCAAGAAATCTTTGGCGTCTTCGAATGATCTTTGAAAATCTTCCTAAGTCTTCAGGTGATATTGGGAAATATCAGGAAGTCTTATTGTGGTCTTAGGTAATCTGCAGAAATCTTCAGATAATCTCCACAATCTTCGGGAATCTCGAGTAATCTTCCAAAATTGTGGAAGTCTTTTAAAGGAATCAGATGAACTTCGGCCATCTTCGCAAAACATCGGATAACCGTCGGCGTTTCTTAGAGTTTCTTTGCACTAACTTCGGAAATCTTCGTTATTATTGCCACTAATTCCTTTTTATCTACACCTTATTCCAATCACAACTCTGTGTATTATCGGGTAGATAATTTCTTTGCGAAATACCTCTTGTTTTTAGTTGCATAACTATTGGATGGATTCGATGTAAGTGGTTCATGGAGATCCTTGTACACGATACCGAGAAGCACTGAATCTAGGTTGGAATAGAAACAAACAAACAAACAAAAGGATATTTATTGCAAAGAAATAAATGATTTTATGTAGCTTGTGACGTATTCTTCTCCCAGCTTCTGGTTTGGGGAACTTCCACTCATCCGGGGTTTTGTTTCACAGGTTCTTACATAGAATCGAGGCAAGCACGCATGTTCAATCCTTTAGCAGTCGTTTTACATTTGAAAAAACAAACAGTCGTAAAAATGGACTTAAGCCCTTGTCTGAGAAACCTTACAAACCCTTCATTAGTTTGCAAACAGACTTTGACTTTCTTACTTGAACCAGTCGTGTTATGGAAATGTTTTGCCCAATCAGGTAAAAAATCTCAACAGCAAATACAAGCTATAAATTTGGCTCTTTTTGCACCATAACTTACATTATACATTGCCTTTAAAGTTCTTTACTCAAATTACCGTTTTTGCGAACATTACTTAAGGGAATGTTGAAGAAATTCCCCTCTCCTGATCCCTTGTTATGGAAATCACTCGCATTTTGGCGTGAAACTCGTTCAACACGTAAACCTAGGAGATATGAATAGATGAAGGAAAGGGATAGAATGAAAGGAAATTTATCCACAAATTTGTTGGGGTCCTAATAGATCCGATTTCAGGCCTAAATGTCACGTAGGCTGGTGGTGTGTAGGTATTTCTTTGCTTACGTAACAAGTGGGACAAGGAAAAAGCTGCTACTGTCAGCCTACACCTCCCGGAAACGACAAATTCAAACAAACTTCAAACTGTCTTAGTACACATTTCGCATCGTCTTTTTGATTACATTATCCCAGGACTATCGCCAGTCCCTTTCCGCTCCATTTTAAGTAGTTCCAGTTCTCTTTCCTACAATGTAATATTTCAGCTCTTTTCCCACTATAGAAAGATTTAAAATAAGATTGAGTTCTACTTACTAAGTATGCTGTAGACTCTGCTGAGCTGAGGCTTTGATTCATTGAGGTGAAATCGACCGTATTTAATGGCAAAGTCTTCGAAGGCAAATGTCATTTTGAAGATAAATGACTTCAATTCCTGCTCTGTTATGAAACGAAGTTGTAATTCAGGGAGAGATATGTTTTTAAACTGTTCGGTGGCGTTTTGTAACAAATTTACAGCATCCTAAAGCAAAACATTTAAGGGTGAAAACAAACAAGATAAGAACTTTACTGCATTGTCGAGGTATCTAATATTTTCCTTTCTGAATTACTAGCTTCTGAGTGAGATGTAAGAAACGCCAACGCGTTTGAAACTGAACGTGATAAAGAAGTACCTCATAAGCAAATAAGAAGAAATTTTAAGTGGCTGCTAATCGTGGAGACTGTTTAAAAACATTTTATAACGGAACACTGCTATTTAAATGTCATTTTTCACTACCTACCCTTTTGTCACTTCGATTCGTAAAATTCAATAAAACTCCAGCCTAGCAAAGGTATACCTTTAGGGTACCCAACTAGTCGATTATTGAGAGCTCCGCCCTCCCCTGGTCTATTAAATGCCAACGATCTTTGTGTTGGGAAGGAACATGGCAGACTCGTTCACACTGTCCTAATATGTTTTAAAAAGTAGGCACGATATTGTGTGTCGTTAGATCCGAAATCATTTAAGACGAAATGTGTCACAACGAAATAACTGCCAGTATATATTCGTCATCGCTGAGGATTTTGATCAACAATATAAACTGTAATTTATACCTGTAAGGAAGAGTGATCGTCGACATTTGTTCTGTTCAGCGTAGAAATAAACTCAATCACCTACAATTAAGGCATAAAAACTAGAGTGTTGGCTTGATTAACATAGATAGGATAACGAATGTAATATCAATGTCAAATAAGTGAATATCAAGTCAAGGAGTAAACAGGAATGGCTTCCTCTCACTAGATCATAAATTGATTAAAAGAATAAAAAAAAAATGCACTCACTGTTTACAGTCCCTTGTTTTCTCGTGAGGCCGTAGGGTTCGATCGTTGAATTCAAGGGGGGCATCCATCTTGTTTGCTTTATGAAAACAGGGAGGTAGAGTACAAAATGCCCTTAGGAAGGGGCTCCGGGTCGGGGAAAGGGGTGGGGCAATACCGTCAACCAAAAAGCGTCAAAAAAAGTGAATCAATAAAGAGAAAGCGATTTATCACAAACAATCCAGGTAATTGACGCACATAAACATACCAGTTCTTCCGTCCGAGAAATTTCTTTGGATTTAATGCTACTGGGCTTTGATGATATTTCTAATGATGATAGGGTCGACACTGTCGTCGTTTGAGTAAGTGATGATGTTGTTGCTGAGGATAGCAATCTCGATGTTACTAATGATGTTAATGCCACTAATGAGGTACCCAATGATGGTGCTGCTGCTGTTGATGGCGGTGGTAATATTGGTGGTACTGTTCTTGATGCTAACAGCGGAGTCCCTGTATGTGGTTGCAATTGAAACAACTCAATGTTGTTAGGGTGAAACCAAACAAACGTATAAATAAATAAATAAATAAATAAATAAATAAATAAATAAATAAATAAATAAAAATATATCACTATTTTTGAGTGTTGATGTTTCTAGCACTGCTGTACTAATTGGGGACACGGTAAATCTGAGGAAACAAATATTTTAAATCGAACAGAAAAACTTGTTAAATATCCCAACTGGCAGGAGACTAACCAGTCAGCTATTTACAAAGGGACCGCGGAAAACAGGCAGTGAGGGGACAGCGCACCTATGTTTTATTTTTTTTTTAAAGAATGTGTTTGATAAAATACATTAAGACGTTTTGTATTTGCTTAAAGTTTTGGGGGACTAACAATTGTGATTTATTTCGGTATCTCAACGTTTTGGTTTTCTATTTTTCCCTAATGGCTCTGGTTGATACCACAGTGACAAATTTTAGCAGCAGGTGAACAAATTGAACTACTCACCAGCGCAAGTATGCTGACAGGCATGGTATTGGTTTGATGCAGTTGTGGACCCTTCTGTTATAGTTTTCATTGCAGAAGTGGTAACGAACGTTTTAGTGCAGCTCTGCGCGTTACAAGTCTGCGTACCGTCCTTCCTGTTGCATAAGGTACATTCACAAGCACTGCAGGTCTGCTTACAGTCATTCCCTATACACTTGAGGGCACATTCATCAGCACTGCAAGTCTGCTGACAGTCATTCCCGTCACATTGAAGGGAACATTTATCAGCGTTACAGGTCTGCTGACAGTAATTCCCGTTACATCGAAGGGAACATTTATCAGCTTTGCAGGTCTGCTGGCAGTCATTCCCGTTACAGTCAAGGTTACATTGGGCACATTCATAAGCTCCACAAGTCTGATGGCAGGAATGCTTGTTACACGGCTGATTGCATTTCCCGGCTTGTCTATAAGATTCATCGGCAGTCGTGTAGGCTTCACATGTCAATTCACAGTTCCCACATAAAAAGTAATAAGTTCAAATCAAATGCAATAATATAAATAGTACGAGACGCAAAAACCCTGCCTCGTCCCCGGTCAATCGCAATCGCTTATCCGGCAGGACCTTGGCACGAAATGCGAAGGGCTCTGGGAACATGAGATTTTTGAACACCATGACTCCATACATGAAGACCGGAAGTCTTAGAATCTAAGACTTCGTTTCTCGTGCCAAGACCCTGCTTGCTAAGAGAAGCGAAAAGGGCTATGGGGACAAGAATGCAACCTACTTTATGTACTCAGACCGAATCTTGCGTATCTTTTTGTAAACAATAAGTAAGAGAATTCTCGTGGATGATTGGTTGAAAGTTTTGGAAGGTATGAGTATAGACCATAAAAATGGCGTAACCTGTCTTAGGCAAATTTCGGAAAAGCTTGAGATGTTGTCGTTTTTTTTTTCCAAGAAAACATCAACCAGGTAAGTTGTAAAAGTAAGGTGGAACATTAAGGACGAAAACTTCGTCACTTTCAGCCATTACTTTACGCAGGGTTAGTAATGAGGGTTTTGAAGTTTTGTAGAAAATCTCTGAATAATCATCACCCTTAAAATAAATGAAGGAATCAAACATTGGATTGGTCTGTTCGAAATATTTTGAAAGGTCCTTTTAAATACCTAAATGACAGTTTTCCCCACCGTTTTGAATTATTCAAACTTGAGAAAAAAACTCGTTTGTATATTAAAAGCCTGAAAAGGGGACCCCTTTTGGACGGCAGCAGGCTAGAATAAGGGCATGTCATTCCGTGACAGTTTGATAACTAAAACTAATTAGTTCTTGTTCCTGTTTGTTGAATGAAAATTTACATTTACGACAGGAAAGAAATACTCCAGGTGTACTACGCTTTAAAAATATAGTTCTAAATTTGATTCGTTTATTACTTAGTTTATTACTTTTCGATTTTGTTTTCAAGAAAAACAAAAGTATCATATTAGAAAAGTGAGATAAACAAAAGTGTCATGTTACATGCGTTTTTTTTAAACAAAAGTATCGTATTACAGTGTTTGACAAAAACACAAAGGTATCCTGTAACAAAGAAAAGTATCGAGTTACGGTTGTAAAAAAAGCTAGCAACAAAACAAGCTCGGATCGAGTCTGATTGGGTGTTAAGATCTGGTTTAAGATCTCTGATATACAGCATTTCGTTTATCAGGCAGTCAAGTTTCGTCTTGCATTTCCTTAGGATGATAAACCTGTCTCCAAGATTCCTATGCTCGGTAGTGTGTTCAATCTTTAAATGATTTCCGATAGTTGAGCTCTGATGTTCAGCAACACGTTGATGTAAGTGTCGGCGTGTGTAGTCGACATAGCTTGCATCGCATAAGCCGCATTTGAATAGATATATAAACAACGCTTTGTTGGTCGATTAATGGAGGCTTTTTCTCTTGGATCTTTCTCATGTTTCTTTGACTATTCACATGTAACACCTTTCCAGCATAATTTCTACATCGCATATTTATATAACGCACGAACTAACTAATTTATTTAATTTCACTAGAATGATTCATCCGATCTAGGTTTTTTAACACTAAATTTTCGGTGGCCTCTGTCCACCTTCATCAGAGTAAAAATTGCGTTCGTTAAAAGATTAGCACGCGCTAGGATGTTTGACTACGCCATCCAATCTTTAATTTCTTAACAGAGGGGTGTAAGCGCGCGGAAAGGGTTTTCTTTCGTTAACCGCGTTGGAAGCCACCGTAGAGTGCCACGACTCTAGGAAAAGTCTCTTGGTGTAACTTGAGATTCCTCGTTCAAGGATCGTGGCATTTCTTGGGTGGATGTCATGTTTTAGTGTTAAAAAACCTAGATCGGATGAATCATTCTAGTGAAATTAAGTCTGCCGATCACCCCAGACAAAGTGTAATTTATTTAACCTAATTGACAATGACATCTTGAAGATGTCGAAACGTTGTTTGTTAATATCGCTTATTTTTGTATTGAAAATATATCCTCAAGCTTTACTTATCCGCACTTTTAAAAATGAATATTTAAATTTGAGGATAAAAATGGAGAAAGGAGTCACAAGCGTTTCGGGCAAATCTCTGTGTTAAACCGTTACATCATGACTGCGACTGTTTATTTAAGAGTGAATTTCTGAAATTTTCGAGAATCGGCCGACAGAAGCGAAATTAAGAATTTTTTTTTTTATTTGCCCCAAATTACCCTTTTAGTGAACTATTTTCGAAAATGACATTAAACGGTACGGTTTCCCTTATCTTTTTTCGAAAGTAAGAAAAGTTAAAATTCACCCGACACGTCCACCATGGCGGCCATGTTGGATGAAATTCAAAGTATTTTCAACACGCTCGTGTATACATGCCAAACAGCTACTTAGTATTCTTAGTATACCATTTTTATAGCTGTTAAGGTATCTCTTAACCGACCCATTTCCAGTATATATAAACGACAGGGCGAATATTAGCTAACTTCGAGTTTCCCAAAAGCGGTCTGATATATTATTTTTGGGTAAAAAAAAAACAACACCAAATTGAAGCTAAACCTTTCTTCTATGTTGGTGAAAAATATTATTGGTGGCCCGTAAAAATTGAACTGCTGAGAGAATTAACCCTAAAGGCTATTTTGACATGTGACGGCGCATTAGGCGCCATTAACAAAACAGTGAGCTCAGTAGTGGTTTGTCCGTAACTCAACTTTAGAAACGAGAAGCACTAAAAATAATTATGACGGGCATTAATAGCTTTAACAACTATTAACAATCATTTTAAGAATTTCTTAAATTTGAATTAAGAACAGAAAACTACACCAGGACAAAACCAAACCGCCGGTTGGTTTACAGAACTGAACGGAGGAAAGTAAACATCTGCCTCCCTTCAATGATATTAATCAGATTGTATTATTTGTGTGCCAAATGACGGTTGCGTGATGCTAAAATCACTTTTAAACGCTCAAATCTGTAAATGTTAAGTATTATTTTTCTTAAAGGTGGGATGCATTTATTTAAACATTGCTGAGCCTACTGAAGGTGACTGAAACGAATTTTGAACTTCCAGTATTGTGTTATTTGTCTCGCACTTTCTTTGCTGTTTTAAAATAAAGAAATTAATCGTCACGAAAATTGCTAGGATAACCTCGGTCTTAACATAAATCGTAAAACGAAACTCTGGCTTGTTTGTGATAATAAATTAGAAATATTACTGCTTAAATGTACATACTTAAATTTCTGCAATGTTCCTAACCAACCAAACTGCAGTCGCTGAAAATGATCACCTGGACTGTGGCTAAAGTTTCTCTGAACCCGACGCTTGCTAAGTAAACAAGTGAAACGATTCTGCACTATATAATATTTCTATAAACCACACCTGGTGCGATTTTTTGTCTTAAACCAATGTTGCCAACCGATCGTTCACAAACAGGAGGAATGTAATTACGTGACTCAACCCCAGTCACGACATTCACGGTAATCTCCCTTACGTCAATCACCCTATCACCTTCCCTAAGGGGAGGATAGGTGGAGAAATGCGAATGGAACCTAAATTTAAATAGGTTTTGAGGTTAATGCTGTGGATCTCATAATATGCAAACGCGCATTTTACTGAATCATGTCAGGTGACGCAGTGTTCCATAACACAACAAAACAGTCTATTTGCTTGACTATGAATGTTGAATTCTGCAAAGATAATGCCGGCAAATCAAAGAAAATGCGCTATTTCCGAAAAAATAAGGTGGGGGCCTGGCCAATAAACACAAGTTACGCGGTGGAAAAAAGGGCTTCAGGTGTACCCCCGCCTTAATTTATCCCACAACGAAAACTGCTGTTTCTTAGTAGAGCAACTACCAAGACCGAAAGAATGATGCGCAGAAGTTAAGAAACTGTTTGAGGGTGCCGTTTTGCCATTAATTAGGATCTTTACTGGACAAAAATAAGAATAGTTATCATGAATATAGAGTCTGAGCGCAAAACAGCTCTCATGGTTAATTCTCTCAGCAGTACAATTTTTGTGAGCCACCAATAATTTTTTGCACCAACATAGAAGAAAGGTTTAGCTTCAATTTTGTGTTGTTGTTTTTTCCCGCCTATCCTCGCCTGACGGAAGGTGACAGGTGATTGACGTCGGAAAGTGAGATTACCGTGACTGTCGTGACTGGGGCTGAGTCACGTAATTACTTCCTTGTGTTTGCGAACGAACGGTTGGCAACATTATTTAAGAAAAAATCGCACCATGTGCTAAATAGTGCAGAATCGTTATACTTGTTTGCCAAGTAAGCGTCGGGCTCGGATAAACTTTTGCCACGGTCCAGGTGATCATTTTCAGCCGCTGCAGTTTGGTTGGTTAGGAACATTGCAGAAATTTATGTATTAAGCAGTAATATTCATAATTTATGATCAAAACAAGCCACAGTTTCGTTACTATTTATATTGGAACCGAGGTTATCCTAGCAATTTTCGTGACGATTAATTCATTTATTTTAAAACACCAAGGAAAGGGCGAAACAAATATAAACATTAGCCGACACAATACTGGAGGTTCAAAATTCGTTGCAGTCACCTTCAGTTGGCTCAGCAATGTTTAAATAAATGCATCCCACCTTTAAGGAAAACAATACTTAACATTTACAGATTTTAAAATTGATTTTAACATCACACAACCGTCATTTGGCACAATAAATAATACAATCTGATTAATTTCATTGAAGGGATGCCGATGTTTACTTTCCTCCTTTCAGTTCTGTAAACACACCAGCGGTTTGGTTTAGTAGTCCCGGTGTAGTTTTCTGCGCTTTAATTAAAATTTACGAAATACTTAAAATGATTTTTAATAGCTGTCAAAACCTATTTATGTCTGCCATGGTTATATTCTGTCTTTCTCTTTTCTAAAGTTGAGCTACGGACAAACCACTATTGAGCTCACTGTTTTGTTAAGTGTCAGTCCCGCTTAAAGCGGTCCTCTCGACTTCGCGACAAAAAATACTTTTCTTTTATTTTTTGCCTGTGAAAAGGGTTTGATCCATACATTTAAAAAAGCAATAACTTATTTTCTTATTCTTTATTTTCGCCTTGCTACAGGCCAAAATTGAATTTTGGACGATTTGGGGCTGCCGGCGGTAGTCAAAGGGCTAAATTTTGACCATTTTGTGAAACGTGCTACGTCCACAAAAATGCACTTCACGGAATAATATTTGGCACAAATTCTAAGATACACTCATTGAGTTCACTGACGAAACGAGGACAATTTTTCGAAAATTGTAAGCATTCCAGCGTTTCTGAAAGTCACCGTACTCTGCGGTCTTTATTCACACGTTAAAAATAAGGTAAATACAAGAGAATAAAACTCAAAAGTTTCAGCGTGAATTGGGGTCAAAAACCACGTAAATGTTTTTTTCTTACCTCAATTAACCGTTTTTAACTTTCAAACCGGTGGGTATCTCCTTGGATTGCACGCGAGAACAAATTAAAATCTGCCATAATCAGTGTGTTTACATAATTCTCGCTCGTGCCAAAGCTCATTTGCATAACCTCTGCACTGGATGAAAAACTTTTTCAACCGTCCAAAATTGATTGATGACCTTTAGAATATAAGCAATTGCTTTTATGAATATTCCCATACCACACATATCCAGGGCAGAGTAAAATTGTTGTTGAAGATGATCACAATGCTCGCGGCGAGCGAGACTCCACAAAGTAAATATTGACGGTTACACGGGTCGAACTTGTCCCAAAAATGTATGTTCACTTTTGCTCCACAGATATCTCTAGGGAAAGAAGAAGAGTCGAAATACAACCATTTAATAAATATAGGGTGTCAAAACGACAAATCGGATCCGACTACAGGAATCGATCATGCAAAGATAACTTACAACTTGACGTTCGAAAACAACACTTACAGGTTGCTTACTGAGGAAGCGTAGTCGCCAGATACAATCCACAAGTTTGAGTAGAACTGTTTTATGTGATGAAGTGATGAAAAGGCATTAGCCTCAATTCGGTCTTGATGCATTTCATTCCGTAATCGTTCATTCGGAGCCACAATACAAGTTTTGTGCCCCCGGAATCCGTTAACAAACAAATACTTTTGGAGTACGCTTGCGTCACAGTAATTTACAATGTCACGCAAATTGTAACGTATTCTTATACGCTGTGTAGTAAATGATATTTTATTTTTAATAAGTGACTCGTGTTTTCGTCGCTAAATATTTCTTTTTTCCTCGTTTTTTCTCTCTTGTGTCACTCAAATTGTAACGTGACTGTGCTAATTTACTTTTGTAAAAGACAGAGTGTACTAAACTGTTTCCAATATTGAAATGAAAAAAATGTTGCCCTTAGTTGTTTCATCTCACTGTAGCATCTGTGAAAAAATATATAATCTGCCAAAGATTTTTGTTAAAAATCTAGGACTTATGCATCAGTCAATTCCAGCAGTGCCCATCCCCCCCCCCCCGGGCAACCCCGGGGCATTTCCTAATGTTGCCCGTTCCGGGGGTGGGGCATTTGCGTACCTCGGGTTGACCCCCGGGCATTTGACACGTGGTTTCGAAACCGTGGAGTGAGTCGCGTGTTCGTGATGGAGCCGTTTATAGGCCAAGACGTGGACTACGTTGCAGATTAGTTAGTCCATGAAGGACTAGAGAAGCTCGTGGATGTTCATGGATGTTTTTAAAGGTATATTTTCTCAATTTTAGATATTTATTCATTGTCAAGAAGCAACAACTTGTATTATATTCTTATATCACCTATCGAGAGATTGAAAACAATCAACCCGGGAGCGGGGCATTTGCCCGGTTTCCTCATCCCCACCCCGGGGAATTTGCCAAAGAAATGCTAATGCCCGGGGGTCAGCCCGGGGGGGGGGGATGGGCACTGCTGGAATTGACTGATGCATTAGCAAATGAAAAGAAACAGTTTCTCTTACTAGGAGGGGGTTTTAGTAGTAGCTACAGCAGGGATAGCAGCAGGGACGGTAAAAACACGGAATCATTTTATTTTATCATTACTTAATTATCCTTCAGAAAATATGGGGAATTTCCACTACTCGGGGAAGGGACTGGGTAACCCTTTTCTTAACACCAGGACACGCATGCAAGGGAATTAGTTAATTTTTGTCTCCATCTCTAGAACACATAATTAGTCTAAACAAGATGCTACAAAGTTAATGTTGTAAAGGTATTTTTTATATCAGATGTACCCCCTTTGTTTTTTTCTTTCTTTGGTGGGTTAGAGTAATGAAGGAGTGCACTTATCCGTTTACAATTCCCGACATTCTTGAAATTTCTTGCATTACAACTTCGTTCAGTCCCTTTTTATAGTTCTTCACTCTCTGTGTTTGCTAGTTTGTTTTCAAATGAGCACGGGCATTATGAAAAACACGAAAATACGGATCAATACAGATTTATAATCATTTTACCTGTCCAATCTACAGGCGTCCATAAATTTAAAATAACAAACGTGTTCGTGTTAGTTACACATTCTTTACTTCACTTTAGTGGTAGCCTCGTCAGCTACTTAGAACAGGTGCATTCCTTTACCACGTCCTTTACCTTATTCACCAAGGAGGGCTTAAGATCTATGGATTTGTGTGGAAGTTCAAAGTGAGCGCACATAGCTTTTAGCGTTGTGACATTGAATTTCGATAACGTGTCATGTCTGGCATACTCGCAAATGTCATGACCGTCATAAGTTATGGGATGCACCAGTCCCATTTGGCTGACAATATCTTCTACTGCTTCACGTCTGGCTTTGTCATCAGGGTAAACAATTTCGTCTTCGATGAGACTGTCATCGTCGTCATCTACTTCGCCCTCTACTTAATTAGCTGCCGTACCTTTCCTTCGTTTGGCTGCAAGTCTCGAAAAAAATCCTTGCACCTGGGTCTTTGTTAGCCATTCGCTTCTTTTGACCTATCTCGTTCCATCGGTGTTTCTGGCTTTTTTCATGTCAGCTGCCACTTGGGTGGGACCAGTTGTCTCGCCAGTGTTAAATCTCGTTGAAACTTCACCTGTTACTTCTTTAACTGTGGACGCTAATTGCGATTCCAGTGTAAGTGACGAGAACTTTAAAGCCCAGGCGCCTGAAGCAGCAGAGCAGCTTGGTCTTTTTAGGCTGCAGCTCTGTGAGAATTCTTTCTCCAGGTGTTTCATTGGGAACTTAAATTCAGGATTAAAACATTTCTAAAAGCACTAATTGAAATAACTTTTTGACAAAATATTGTTTGGCTTTATCCCTGAAGCAGCAGGGCAGCTTGGTCTTTTTAGGCTGCAGCTCTGTGAGAATTCTTTCTCCAGGTGTTTCATTGGGAACTTAAATTCAGGATTAAAACATTTTTAAAAAGCATTAATTGAAATAACTTTTTCACGAAATATTGTTTGCCTTAATTATCCCTGAAGCAGCAGGGCAGCTTGGTCTTTTTAGGCTGCAGCTCTGTGAGAATTCTTTCTCCAGGTGTTTCATTGGGAACTTAAATTTAGGATTAAAACATTTTTAAAAAGCATTAATTGAAATAACTTTTTGACGAAATATTGTTTGGCTTTATCCCTGCAGCAGCAGAGCAGCTTGGTCTTTTTAGGCTGCAGCTCTGTGAGAATTCTTTCTCCAGGTGTTTCATTGGGAATTAAACTTTACATTTATGCTTTACAATATTTACATTAAACAACATAAAATCTCTGACACCAAATATTTTTTTTTGGCTTAATCCCTGAATTCTTAATTCAGAATTCTTTGTCTGGGTGTTTTATTTTAGATTATTTAAATAAATTCAGGCTTAAATAACAATGTAATAACAGTTATAAAGTACTATCAAAAATAACATGGAGTCATAATGCTGTCTGATAAAAGCATTTTATTAACAGATGAACAATGCCATCAATAATAGATGAAAAGAATTACGACTGGAACTGTTATGTTTGAGCTGAATACTGTAGTGAGACAATTAAATATTGTCTCTTTGAAATAATTAGTTGCACTTTACCTAAAATAGTATGATTTATCTGAACTCAAACACTTGAATCCAGTGAATGGATTAGATAATACAATATAAAAAAATAGCATTTTTCCTTTTTTGCGTTCTCGACTGTTTATTATATTAGTTCATACACCCTACTCTCTAAGTTTCTCTACCTAGCCCAGCACCAATGGTTTGTTTAGAATTGAGAGAGGCTTGCTTTGCAGTTTTCTTTTCCAATGCAGCTTCCAGGGCAGCACGACCTGACAATTGTCAAAGCTGGGTACTGCTTGCTGTGCCACTGAAAACCTAATAGACACAGGTCTACCATCTTAAAGTTCTTAAAAACACTTTTACAACGTGTAGATCACTTTTTGGTACTTCTCATCATTTTTTTCCTGATAGGAGAAGACGAGCCTAACATATTTTGTAAGTATGGAGTGACACTAAAAACGTCAGATTTGTACAATTGATTATTCTGACGTATTTCACAAAGAATTGCTTTTTCTGCTGACCAGAAGATGCTAATACCAAATTGGCACCTTTTATTGACTTTCTTCTTGAAATTGTAATACAGGATTAAAAGAATGCTTTCTCCGCAGTGGCAGTTACTTCTGAGTTGCGGTGTGTGTCACTTTGCCGTCTGCCTAGCAGGCGCTGATCATGAAGTAATGTGGAAGCGAGGAAAGAAACACGCGCGAGGGCAGGAAAACGCGAGGGTTTTTTCGCTCGCTTTCATGACAGAAAACAACAGTTTAGACTTATAATAAAGTCCTTCGCACTAAGCTCCCTTCGCTCGCTTATTTAACTCGTGAGATCGAGTTGAAGCCAGGCTAACAACAGCTGAACCATTTAGTAATGAAACTGATCGGATTGCACACGATCGGGGCAGCGTGTTTCTTGCTAGGGTGCAAGTCGATCAAGATTCATACGCGCAAGCCACGTTTCTCCTTTAAGAACGTTTCGCGCTTTTAAGATGCCGCCTACCCCTTTGAGCTTTGCTACACTCCAATACTAATAATTGTACAACCTTGCATTGATAATTATCTTATTTTCAGAAAGTTGACTATTTTAGCACATTAAATTTGCTACGTTCCGGATTCCGCAAGCTTTGTCGTTTTTAGCAGTAAAAAAAAATGTTTTGCGAGTGAAAGAGCCGCCGCGCTGTCGGTATACTTGTATGTTTTGAGGCTTTGCTTTACAAGGGTTTGAGTGTGTAAAATATAATCCACTTTGATCCCGCTCTTTTCGCAGAAGGGCATTTAAACGAGCTAAGATGCTGTTGCGCTTCTTGAAATCCGTTTCTTTGAGGAGAGAATAAAATATTCCCTTCGTTCAATTGTCTGAATGAGAATTTGTTTCTTACGTTACGCAAGGACGCCATTTAGCGCCAGAAGCTGTTTTCCTTTGAAAGCCGCCGCCTACTACATCCCAAGCGGTCGGTTTTTCAAATGACTTTTTTGTTATTGTCGTTATTAGTTTGATTCCTCGGTTTGCTTAGTTAATGTTGTCTGTGTACATCCTTGTTTTTCGATTTTCGACTGTACTGTGGCATATTGTTGTAAACGCTAGCAAAAAAAAAAGCCTGTATTCTTTCGATCAATGTGGCAGGCTTTCCTTTTGGTGACAGATCATTATCCGAGTAAATTGATTCCTTAACACATTTCTTGGGAAGAGGCGTCAAGGAATTTCATTTATACGTGTCGAAAAATTTAGACCCCCTGCTAATGTTCTACGGTTTAACCGTAGACAACGGCAGGGGTCCAGGATTTCAGAGTCGCATAAAGCTCGTCATCTCGCGAAATGACTTCCGGTTGACGGGTCGTCACCATCCGACACGGATCGACTCGATCCGATCGGTCCGACGACATTTCAACCCTCCCCCATGACCCTATAGTGAATTATTTCTAAGTCTCTCGCGAAATTACTTCCGGTTGACGAATCGTCACCATCCGACACGGATCGACTCGATCCGATCGGTCCGACGACATTTCAACCCTCCCTCATGACCCTATAGTGAATTATTTCTAAGTCTCTCGTGAAATGACTTCCGGTTGACGGGTCGTCACCATCCGACACGGATCGACTCGATCCGAACGGTCCGACGACATTACTACCCTCCCTCATGGCGATATAGTGAATTATTTCTAAGTCCCTCGCGAAATGACTTCCGGTTGACGGGTCGTCACCATCCGACACCGATCGACTCGATCCGATCGGTCCGACGACATTTCAGCCCTCCCTCATGACCCTATAGTGAATTTTTTCTAAGTCTCTCGCGAAATGACTTCCGGTTGACGGGTCGTCACCATCCGACACCGATCGACTCGATCCGGTCGGTCCGACGACATTTCAACCCTCCCTCATGACCCTATAGTGAATTTTTTCTAAGTCCCTCGCGAAATGACTTCCGGTTGACGGGTCGTCACCATCCGACACGGATCGACTCGATCCGATCGGTCCGACGACATTCCTACCCTCCCTCATGGCGATATAGTGAATTATTTCTAAGTCTCTCGCGAAATGACTTCCGGCTGACGGGTCGTCACCATCCGACACGGATCGACTCGATCCGATCGGTCCGACGACATTCCTACCCTCCCTCATGGCGATATAGTGAATTATTTCTAAGTCTCTCGCGAAATGACTTCCGGCTGACGGGTCGTCACCATCCGACACGGATCGACTCGATCCGATCGGTCCGACGACATTTCAACTCTCCCTCATTGCGATATAGTGAATTATTTCTAAGTCTCTCGCGAAATGACTTCCGGCTGACGGCTCGTCACCATCCGACACGGATCGACTCGATCCGATCGGTCCGACGACATTTCAACCCTCCCTCATGACGTTATACGGAATTTTTTCAAGTCTCTCGCGAAATGACTTCCGGTTGACGGGTCGTCATTTTGCGTAGACGGATTGAACGATCCGTGTCGGACCGTCAACCCCTTTGACGACCCGTTACAGATCGGGTGTATTGGACAACCCTCACACAAATTGAATAACTAACGGACCAAAACATCACTTTCGGTAAACAAAACGACGCGCGAAGGTAGTTTGTTTCTCTTTAGCTGCTCGGAGGTGAATAGTACTTTGCTAATCACCTCCGAGTTAACCAATCAGCGCGCGCGGAAAGCACTATTCACTTGACAGGATAACCTCAAACGCAACAGCTGCTAAGGGGCTGCTAAAGCAATATTTATATAAGATTTTCACGAACAAATATAGGAAAAAAGCAACACTATAAGTGTTAGGATAAAAGTTTAACGAAATTGTCGTCAATAATAATAAACGGCACGCAATGCATGCAAGACGATGAGGTTTCCCAAGGGGTCCTAAATAGGTTTTATAAAATTTGTCAAAAAATTAACGTATACCATTCTCATGACAGATTTCCAAACCCTTTCGTATACCTAAACTTGTGAAATCCCTACCCTTTTATATACCTGAAGCCTGAAAAAGGTACCCCTTTAATTTCGGGCGGAGCCTCCCCGTATAGGCCATTATAGGGAAAAGTGCGTAAGTGCACAAATAAATGTGATTAGTCTGTTAGTCGAAATTATGTTCTTGTCGATTAATTTGGGACTGAAAAGTAACATATTTACATATTCAAAAGTAGAAACATGCTCATGACTGTAACTGTTGCATTATTTATATTTTGCTCTTAAGAACAAAGTCATTTCTCCATTTAAACTAGAACTTACGTGATCCGACTGCAACTGTAATTCCAAAAACTTCACAAACATCCCTTGCCAGTCGTACATTAAAAACGGGGTCTCCCTTCACCCGTTCAGGCTTCCCCTTATGTTCAGGATGCTGACAAACACTTCTAGTACATTTCAAATATTAACCTTGTCTTTGCTTAGGCCAAGGTGACCCACGCGAGCAAGAAGCAATTGATATTCAAGGACATCTTCGTTAGAAAGGTGAAAGCGATTCAAGTGGGATGAAATGTCATCTTGACATTCATGAAGACGTGCGAGGGCGCTAACTCCTCTGAAATCTCCACACCCACCTCCATCCTTGATTTTCATAAAGCATACAGGCATTTTTTACCGATAACAAGCCGCAAGCTTGAAAGTACAGTTCGTGCCTTCTAAATCTAATTAGCGTAGTTGTTTGATAGAAGGAAATTTAGAAACCGATAGGGAATTGAAAAATGCCGAATTGTAAGGCTCGATTAGCCTTAGCTATTTCTAAGTGGCTGTGCTCATTTTTTTATTGTTAATTTTTCTCTTTGTATTATTTATCTAATGTAAACATTTTTGGGCACGAAATATAAGATTGTTGTTGTTGTTGTAATCAGGACTGACGGCATGTACATATGTGATCTAGGGCCATTACAGAGGGGAAATACAATGATTCTCTCAAACCTTTTTCAGTTCCCGTTTTCAATTACCTTTCTTAATTTCCTTTTTCATTTTCATTTCCAAATCCCCGTTGAACTGTTTTTAGTTCTCATTCCGTAACCCGTTTATGACCTTCCGTTTCCATTAAATCATTTCCATTCCGTAAACTTGCTTCTATTCCCCGTACGCGTTTCTTACTCCTTTTCATGCACAAGAAAAAAATGTGATACCAATCACACTCCTTCCTTTATCTGCTTTATCGCCCTTGTGTTGTGGCTTTTCCAAGTGTATGAGGGTCGTATGGATATATTTGGACTTGACCAAGGCAAACAGACATTCGTATTGCGACAGGTTACTACGCAATACAACATATCTAGCAGAATAGATATACAAACGCAAAACAACACTAAGTTTTTCGTCAGTGCTTTCGCTATATCCATTTAGGCATAAGTGCTTTTACTTCATTCAAGTTATGTTTAATAATTTTGTTTGGCTTAAGTCGAAGTGAACTTTATTAGCTTTATTAGTACATATTCATAGAAAAATAAAGAAAATGCAGACCAATGGAAAGCATAAATTCATTTAAATGCTTTTAACTGCTGAGGTTTCTCTTGCTGTGAAAAAAAAAGCTCGTCAACCCCTCAATTGCAAGTTTTCTCCTGCTGTAAATACCAACCGACAACCCAACCCCCTCCCCACCAGCCC
The DNA here is from genome assembly GCA_963693305.1 of Meandrina meandrites. Taxonomy (NCBI): domain Eukaryota; kingdom Metazoa; phylum Cnidaria; class Anthozoa; order Scleractinia; family Meandrinidae; genus Meandrina; species Meandrina meandrites. Next base: position 4,880,021 of record OY855907.1, read on the forward strand.
CACAAGTTTCACCCTTGTTTGACCTCTGATCAGCCAGTCACGTCACAATTTGTGTGACATCCGTGTCGCAAGGGGAAAATGAAGTTGACGGATCCCGAAGCACAAACCTTCCGTTGTGGCTCCGAATCGTCGATTACGAAAGCAAACGTATCAAGAATGAATTGAAGCTAATGCCTTTTCATCACTTCATCGCATAAAACAATTCTACTCAAACTTGTGGATTGTATTTGGCGACTACACTTCCTCAGTAAGCAACTTGTAAGTGTTGTTTTTGAACTTCAAGTTGTAAGTTATCTTTGCATGATCGATTCCTGTAGTCGGATCCGATTTGTCGTTTTAACGCCCTATATTTATTAAATGGTTGTATTTCGACTCTTCTTCTTCCCCTAGAGATATCTGTGGAGCAAAAATGAACTTACATTTTTGGGACAAGTTCGACCTGTGTAACCGTCAATATTTTATACTTTGTGGAGTCTCGCTCGCCGCGAGCATTGTGATCATCTTAAACAACAATTTTGCTCTGCCCTGGATATTTGTGGTATGGGAATATTCATAAAAGCAATTCCTTATATTCTGAAGGTCATCAATCGATTTTGGACGGTTGAAGAAGTTTTTCATCCAGTGCAGAGGTTATGCAAATGAGCTTTGGCACGAGCGACAATTATGTAAACACACTGATTATGGCAGATTTTAATTTGTTCTCGCGTGCAATCCAAGGAGATACCCACCGGTTTGAAAGTTAAAAACGGTTAATTGAGGTAAGAAAAAATATTTACGTGGTTTTTGACCCCAATTTACGCTGAAACTTTTGAGTTTTATTCTCTTGTATTTACCTTAGTTTTAATGTGTGAATAAAGACCGCAGAGTACGGTGACTTTCAGAAACGCTGGAATGCTTACAATTTTCGAAAAATTGTCCTCGTTTCGTCAGTGAACTCAACGAGTGTATCTTAGAATTTGTGCCAAATATTATTCCGTGAAGTGCATTTTTGTGGACGTAGCGCGTTTCACAAAATGGTCAAAATTTAGCCCTTTGACTACCGCCGGCGGCTCAGATCGGCCAAAATTCAATTTTGGCCTGTAGCAAGGCGAAAATAAAGAATAAGAAAATAAGTTATTGCTTTTTTTAATGTATGGACCAAACCCTTTTCACAGGCAAAAAATAAAAGAAAAGTATTTTTTGTCGCGAAGTCGAGAGGACCGCTTTAAGCGGGACTGACACTTAATGGCGCAGAATGCGCCGTCAGATGCAAAAATAGCCTTTACGGTTAATTCTCTCAGCAGTTTAGTTTTTACGGGCCCCCAATAATATTTTCACCAACTTAGAGGAAAGGTTTAGCTTCAATTTGGTGTTGTTTTTTACCCGAAAATAATATATCAGACCGCTTTTGGCAAACTCGAAGATAATATTCGTCCTGTCGTTTTAGCGCTGGAAATGGGTCGGTTTTCGAAGATCGTAACTTTCCTCTAACGTGATATTTTCAAACAAAATATGTCTCAAAACAAACTTTAAGAGATACCTTAACAGCTGTGAAAAGGGTATACTAAGTAGCTGTTTGGCATGTATACACGAGCGTGTTGAAAATACCTTAAAGTTCATCCGACATGGCCGCCATGGTAGACGTGTCGTGCGAATTTTTAACTCTTCTTCATTTCGAAAAAAGATACGGAAACCGAACCGTTTAATATCATTTTCGAGAATAGTTCACTAGAAGGGTTATTTGGGGCAAATAAAAAAAAAAAAAATTGAAATTTCGCTTCTGTCGGACGATTCTCGAAAATTTTAGAAATTCACTCTTAAAACAGCGCAAGCAGGCGTTTAGTAGGGCGCACGCAGTTTTTATGAAACGAAAACATTGGTGATGCTCTCTGGTTGAATCGTGAGGCGCCTAATTAACAATGATTGTCATTTCAGGCTTCTTCCTTGGGAGATCGATGATAGAACACATGAATTCACCATCAAACTTTCAAATCTGGGTTTGTTTTGGTCCTTTTGAACTAGAACTCAAAGCAAAATACAACCTGGCGGTTTAAAAAGCTTATAAAGAAAATGAAGTCCATACTTACTCAGCAAGATGAAAACTACGAGAAAACTCGTAGACATTTTCATAAAATCTTTCACCATCCTGTATCAATTTATCCCCAGCATAATATTAATAGAAACACAGTTAATCAGCGGTGAATCACGTAGAAGGTTACGCTAGTTGCGATAGCAGCACACCTGTCTTGAGGATCATAATAATTACATTTTAATAGAGTGACAGTTTGACAATGTGTGTTCATTTGTATTGACTTTTTTTTAATTAAAGTAGCATACAGTGTTTTATTAAATAGTTCCTTTGCACATGTTGGGTTTTCCTTAAACAAATGGACATATTATTTTCAAATCATGCCGAATATGCAGGGGAACGGTGCGCGGATAGCACAGTGGTGAGAGCATTTGCCGTCCACCAAGGTGGCCCGGGTATTATTCCCGATCGCGGCGTCACATATGGGTTAAATGTGTTCATGGTTGTCGAACCCTCCGAGGGCTTTTTTACAGGTTCTCCTGTTTTCATATGCTATATAATATCTGCAAATCAGTAGTTTCGCAGCAAAGTTCTGTGAATTCTAAAAAGTGTTGTCACAAAATTTTCTTGCATTACTACTGCTGATTCAAGTTTTCCTGGTTCTTGTTTACGAATTCTTGTTCCAGCCTTCGCATATTAATCAACTGTTCGACAATTGTGAGCCATCCTGCACTACTGAAGCCTCGTTATTCAGAACCCGTACATGCAACCGTATTTTTCAGAGTATTTTCTGAAAGGTTCTCGGTATACAGCCCATCGATCCCAGGTCAAAAAAAAAATAGACCTCTGCAAAAAAAAAAAAAAAAAAGACAGTATCTCGACTAGAAAACTTCCACTCTCTTCTCAAGCCGGGGAATAGCCAACACGCGTCAGGGTCGCCTTGAGAGCCTTCGAAGTGTCGTCCAGCGCCTTGCCGCAAAAACGTTGTCACAGAAAATTTTGACGAGAAAACCGAAGTTTCCTAGAGTATACCTTTGGCGAAGTGGACCGGGGGAACCTGCTGGTGCTCTTTGGAAAAACGGTAAGTAGAGCTTGATCTATTTTACATTTCCTGAAACCGGCGATATTTGTAGACTACTACAACAAAACTTCGAACACGCATTCTGCTGCCGCCATTTTCACGACTGTGCAAGGACTGAAAGTCAAGTATTATATTCGCATTTCTTATATTCTAAAATGTTCAAAGCCGTGGCTTGCACTGAGTATACGAAACATCTTAAATTTGGCTGCTTAAAGTTGACTTGAACTTAAAATAATTATACTGCTATAACCCCAGTTTACTGCTGGCTTCAACTGTCAATCATAAAATAAATAAATAAATAACTAAATAAATAAATTCGAAGCTATGAGCTTCAAATATAGAAGATAAATAAATACAATAGTGACTACTTCTGACTCATGATCACGAGCTGGTTTATTTTCATTTATGATTTAACTCAGATACGACGCGCACTCTGATTGGTCGAAAAGATTAAAAACCTATGTTTTATTGTACCGATAAACTCCACCTTCAGTCCGCTTCTCGTCAAGGCAGTTCTACGCTCGACTAAGTAGAAAGATAAATAATTTAATAGCGTTAGTTTATTTGGTCTCTCTGATGATTTAAATATAAATATAAATATAAATTTAAATATAAATAGGAAACATAAAACAGTGGATATGATTCTCATAAATGATCATAATGAATATTTAAAGAGGATGGTTCATTAGAATGAATTTTGCCGCCCATCACAGTTGGAGCGAAAGAACTATAAAGCTTAAGTTTAAGCTTATAGCTAGAGAAAAAGGAAACGAAATCGCAAAAACAATCATACGAGAAGGAACACAATAAACAGTTACGCCTTCACAAGTCTGGAATAATATTTAATGAAATGGGAATCTTTTCACTAAGTTGCCTTTATTTAAAACACGATTTAGATAAAAGCTGACAAGCTTGTGAGGTGGTGTAAATTAAAGTATTAAAAGTTATTAATATTTACAATCACTCAGCATTTACTCGATCGGAAACCTTATTTGAAAGAAAAAACTGCTGCTCAAATTGGTCGCGATGAAAGCTTACATGATTTAGTTTGACAGCAGAAACTCACGCTGTGCTCTTGTAGGCGCCTGAATTAATTCCAGTTTTACGCGTTTTCAGTGCTTTCTGTAAAGTCTGTCATTCGGCGAAAACAAAAACTTAGGGAATAAATTTATTCGAAATAGAATTTCCAAAGCAGAGTTTCTGGAACTAAGCATTATTCTGAATAACTTCGGCAGTCTATTGGTTCCATAATATGACTGACAGGTTGCGTTTTCCCTGTACTATCAATTTATTTTTACCTAGCATGCAAACTTTTTACAATATTTTTGAATGGACAAAAAGACTTTATTTAGAACCTCTTCCTGAAGAATAACTGCAATTTCTGTTTTTTCCTTTTTCCTTAGTTTCAATCTATTGCTACTTCAGTTCAAATACGCTGTTACTCTCTGACTGAACTTCAATTCTCTTGGCTAAGCCAATATCACTTTGAATAACTTGTGAAGATTTCATTGCAAGGTTTCCATCGTTTGCAGCTGGAAAAGTTGCGTTCATCCTTCTCTTGAATCGCTCTTTTATCTATGAGAAATACAGAGCAAAGACATTAACACTTAGTCTTTAAGTTGAATTACTCACTTCCTCATCGGACCCATGAGGACTCTTGAGGTCTTGTGTTTCTAAATTAATGCGGATTAAATTGGAGACTCCTTGTCGCTTCATGCTAAGGAATTAATAGGTAATTGCTAAGGCTCACAGCATCATTATTTGGTATATTACAGGCGTCCCACTAGAGTATTAGACGTAAATGGCCCTTAACGGGCTTTCCCAGAGCATTAAGCGACTGGACTAAACTGCTATTGCCATTGCATCGCGGACATAATAATGATAATAATAATAATAATAATAATAATAATAATAATAATAATAATAATAATAATAATAATAATTTTATTCAGCTAATAATGAAGTTTACAGTTTTGTTCGTATTCTTAGTAAAAAAGAGATGAGGTGTTACAGGAATTCGTAGTTAGTTAAGTATTGAGCTGGGTAGCAGGATAATGCCAGCCAAGTTTAAATAAATCGAATTCGTTCCCTGAATCATAGGTCGGAAGCCTTCGTCTAATATACAATATTGAAGACTAAATTACAATAGATTTTTTCAATTTAATTAAATTGAAATTATCAGTTTGCTCTTACCTGGCTGTTTCTCACACAATGTAGGAGGAAAATCAGAAAACCCTATTTAAAAAAAAAATGACCGCAAAAAGGTTTCCTTAAGGTGGCTTACTACCGTTTTTACGAGGCAAGAGCGCGCGCTACGATTCGGCTGTCTGACGTCAATATCGCTCGCGCTCGCAAAACTTTCGTGAGCAACACTAAAGGAAACGAAAACAAGTTTGAGCCCTTTTTTCGAAAGTTAACAGTTTCAGAAAGTTTCAAAAGGTTTTAGACATGTCATAGGACGAAAACAATACTATAGATAGGTTGATAACAACCGAGAGAGGAGTTCTAATTCGCTTTTTTCATCGCTCATAACGTGTGGCGTCATACGAGCGCGCGCTCAAATAATAGGGCATGCGCAATTCGATTCTTGTCGGAGGCCGTGAAAACCTGACTTCGGCTCAAAATATCTCAAAAACCTACCGTACGACCCATAATGAAATTTTCACAATTTATTTTTTTGGGGTGAATCGCGTCAACTGTCAAAATCTAAAACAAACCTGTAAGGCAGATTTTGAGTTATTTTTAAAATAGGCAAAAAAACACATTTTCCTATTTTGCAAAAAATCTGTCTTACAGATTTTTAATTTATTTTGCATGAATGTTTTATCTGATTCAATTTCTATTTTCTGAATTTTTGAGGTAGGGTCGTACGGGCAGATTTTGAGAAAAACGCCATTGAAACTACTAGTGCCCAGTCTCCTCTTAAGCACTCGGACATTCGTTTTGGCTGTTTACTAGCATCTATATTGCTCAAATGTCGCATATATTGGTTGTAGGATGCAACAAACAATAATAAGTGAAAGCTAAAACCTTTCTGGACATTTTATTAAAGAGTTAAAAGCTGGGCTCATTTACCCCGTCAAAACTGTAGTAAGCCTCCTTAAATGTGAAGTAGTTAAAGGAGTTAAAGTGAAAGTCAAAAAAATGATGGTTTTTGAAAAAAAGCCATGGTCATGGTGAGCTACTTTATAAACAAAACGTTTCGCAGA